>VXBO01004317.1:393711-415278 GCA_013400135.1 Rhinoptilus africanus
ACCTCCTGCTGCTGCTTTTTGGGAAGTTTTGAAATAAAAAAAAAAAAAAAAAAAGGCAGTTTGATCTATAATTAGACCCAGCCACAACAGAGCAGAAAAGCAGAGAAACAGGAAGAATTGCCACGGGTCAGATAGTAGGGCAGTGGCAGGTTAGGAAAGTTATCCAGATCTCTCTTTTTTCATCTTTGCTCTGACTTTAAAAGGCAGAAGGCTCAGTCCTCCTGGCTGCAGCGGCTGGGTACATGCACCAGTCCAGCGAACTTCAGGGGAACTGTGTTTTATTTGCACCATGGGTGAAGGGTGAATGTCCCATCTACGTGCTACACAACAAAAAACTGGTATTTCGGTTTTCAAGGGGCGACACAGCATCAGAAAGCCGCCTCCTGCTCTCTGCTATAAAAACATTCTCCTCTCAAACCCCTGGACCTCAAGACCAGGGAATGTTAAACTGGTTTCAGTTATATATTGCATAATAATTTACAAATTTCACAGCGTGGCAACCTTTGACTTATGCAGAGAGAAGTTATCACCAAATGCCCGTATCAGGCTTTATCTAGCTCCAGCCTGTCTGACCGCTAATAAAGACGATCTCTGATTTCACAAAGATTACATCCCCAGACTTTTCTCCTACTCAAATTAAAGCCTTGAAATAGGTGGAAAAGGGTAGAGGAAAGACCTCTGTTTCCACTGAGGGTGTTTTAAGAAAAAAAATCCCCCGGCACACACCTCACAAAAATGAGTATGAAGGCAAGATAAGGTAACCCCCAATGAGCGAGGTTAAATACAATAGCAGCAAGGCAAATAAAGGCTCTGTTACACATCTGACATGATTTCATCACAAAACCAGTTTCCCTTTTAAAACCTAAACACCCTGCAGCAATCGCCTCAGGTCTGCAACTTTCATTATATACATCACACATCCTGCTTTAACTTCTGCTTGAGTTCAGCAGTGCCCGGTTCCTCGAGCTATAGAACGCCAAAACCACAGTACAATATGCAAAATGGCCTTCCAAACGCATCACTGAGGCTGCAAAGCTATGCTTGCAAAGTTGAGGCTTTGCCAGGATGACACTGGATGGAGTTTTGAGCAGCCTGGTCTAGCGGGAGGTGTCGCTGCCCAGGGCAGGGGGCTTGGAACTAGATGGTCTTAAGGTCCCTTCCAACCCAAACCATTCTATGAGTCTATGCAACTTTTATTAACCTTCACATATGCTTTGCAATACTTCTCAAGCATGTAGCCACGCATTCATTTTCTACAGATCTTCTCATCAAATCTATCCTTGCAAAAGAACCACAATTTTTTCTTCTGGCTCTGGACCTTCTTCTGTGGTAATTCCATTCCCAGGTATAAATTCAACTTAACATGTTCCTACCAACAGTCAGCAGGTCTGCCTCATTCTTTAGCCTCATCTTATTCTGCCCAAACCTGTCTCAGGGACACCTTCATGAGACAAGATGGGAGATGGTGGGACGGGGCAGGATTGCTGCCGACAGCACTTACAACCACTTTTCCTCTCTGGCTATTGCAGTTTTAATTTCTACGATGCCTCCTACCCCAGCCACTTTCTGGATGACTGCTGGATGACAAGATAATATTCTTTCCCATCATTTAGATAAATGCCTTTGAGTCAGCCCTCTCTACAGATCTTCACATCCAGATGGTATCTTACTCCTGTGGAGCATTACATCTCCAAGACATCACTTTTCCTCGCTCTCTATGTATTCCTACACAGGCTCTCGCCTTCCTTCACCCCAGCTCTGCAAAACCCTTCTTTCTGAGGGTGCCCAACACAACAGGACCTTCCCCTCACCCTCAGCCCCTGAGTCACAGAATCACAGAATGGTTGGGGTTGGAAGGGCCCTCTGGAGATCATCCAGTCCAACCCCCTGCCAGAGCAGGGCCACCTTAGAGCAGGTTGCACAGGAACCCATCCAGGCGGGGTTTGAATGTCTCCAGAGACGGAGACTCCACCACCTCCCTGGGCAGCCTGTGCCAGGGCTCTGCCACCCTCAAGGGAAAGAAGTTTTTCCTCATGTTCAGACGGAATTTCCCATGCTCCTGTTTGTGCCTCTTGCCCCTTGTCCTCTCATTGGGCACCACTGAGAAGAGTCTGACCCCATCTTCTTGACACCCGCCCTTTAGATATTGATAAACACTGATGAGATCCCCTCTTAGTCTTCTCTTCTCCACACTAAACAGACCCAGATGTCTCAGCCCTTCCTCATAACAGAGGTGTTCTCTTACCATCTTTGTAGCCCTCCGCTGGACTCTTTCCACTAGTTTCCTGTCTCTCTTCATCCGGGGAGCCCAGAACTGGACACAGCACTCCAGATGTGGCCTCACCAGGGCAGAGTGGAGGGGGAGGATGACCTCCCACGACCTGCTGGCCACCTCTTTTTAATGCACTCCAGGAGATCATTGGCCTTCTTGGCCACAAAGGCACATTGCTGGCTCATGGTCAACTCGTCCACCAGGAACCCGCGCTGGCAGGGGGTTTTGGACTAGATACCTCCAGAGGTCCCTTCCAACCCCTATCATTCTGTGATTCTGTGACTCCCAGGTCCCTTTCCCCAGAGCTGCTCTCCAGCAGGTCAGCCCCCAGCCTGTCCTGGTGCAGGGGGTTATTCCTCCCCAGGGGCAGCACCCGACACTTGCCACAATCGAGACTGGCCCGTATCAGCCCTGAGTGGCGATTACATGGGGAGCCTGAACCTGTCACACCCACAGAGGCACCAGAGCTTCTCTCAGGAATGAGCAAACGATGCATTTTTCCCAGTCTTCTCCTCGGAAAAGACCAAACTAGTTTAGCCTGAACTTCTTTTAAGAAAGGCAGCCCATACAAGGCATTTTCTATCAAAAACTGCAGTGCAAACAGCTAACTTCAGCTACTTTATAAATTAAAATTTGGGCTTATAATATGAAGTCTTTGTAAATCTAAATACAAGTCAGTTCTACATTGGCTATAACCCCAAGTAATTCATTCTGCCCTCATTAACAGGAGAAAATTCTCACCCCATGCACCCAAGAAAAGTGGTAACAACGCAGAATATTAGATTTACGCATTTTAAACTACAATTTTTCAATTGGAGTAACTGTATAATCTAGCTTTAAAATTTAAAGTATTTTCTTAACAGATTTAAATTCTTAATTCCTTCTTAGAGGGCAAATTCCAGTTCCATTATACCTGTAACTAATTGATGATACAAGGGCTTTCTTGTCTCGCCGCAGTGGTCAGCCTCTCCACTGGCTCCTGGGCTTTATCTGCAGGTTCTAACCTGCAAAAGGAGGCCAGGTCTCTACAAACCAAATTCTGCGAGCCGCAAATGCTGCTCATGCCAATCCATTACAACCGATTTCTTGGATGAGAAGTCCTAATGGTAAAAGATTTAAGAAACCTCTTGCGTAGATAGTGTGGCAGTTTTCTCGCTATGCGTAAGGCGATTAAATGGGATTTCCATCCTGGTTTGCTATGGATTTTGTACTTAGCAACAACCTTTTGGATAAGCATGTTTCAGTACTTAGTTTCACCAGTGCATTATGCAGCCAGTTATCCCCTGGAGATAAATTCCCAGTCATTAATCTACATAAAGTCTTATGAAACCAAGGCCGGCCGTACTTTGCGCAGTCCCTACACTTCTACACTTGAGAGTCATCGCTCCTACGCTTTTAACCCTACGCTTCATGATAAGATCACTAAATGACATTTCTTAACCATCAATCTTCTGCCGTCACCAAGTGCCGTATGCTATCTCTGTAATTCAAACCTCAACCCACTTTTCACTTAAAATTTTTCAGGAAAATCCTTAATGGGGTGGCTATTGATACCTCTTCCAATTAGAAAGGGATCTGGCAAAACATTTATTAATAAGCTGTTTTTAAAGTTATATTAGTTTAGTTTTCCTGCTTCCATTAATAACATTATTAAACAATAAATTACAATACTGTTCAGATGTGAAATATCATTTAAAATGCCTCAATCTTAAAAAAAATCCTTGTCACTGCGATTTCTACAGTCTTTTAAAAAATTAGTTCTTCATATGCAGTAATTAGAACAAGGTAATTAGAACTGCTGGCAGAACACCGGTTATTATACACAAAAGCAGATTCTCAGTGTTACCATCTACTGCATATAGTGTTGATTTAGCTCTGTGCTGAAAATGCAAGTTACTCCAAAAGTATTCCGATTTTCAGTCAAGAAACAGTGATAGACTTAAGGTTGTGAAGCAGCTTTAAGTCTTTTACTGAGTAAAACCCTTTACTGTTTACACACTGACCACGGCATGAGTCAAAATAAACCCAGGCTTCAGGCAGAAATGCAGCATTCCAAACGATGTGCCTTCTCCGTGTTTTTAATGAGCTTTAGAAAATTAAACAAGAAGATGTGGGAAAAAAAATCTAGAGGTGGAAATGCGATAAAGTACTGCTTTTGTCTTACTTCTGGGGTGTGATCTGAATGCTTCTGGAGGAACATTCACTTCAGTTTTGAAGTTATCTTCTAAAAGATAACTCTGGTATATACACCACAGGCTTCAGAATGATATAATTCAACCTCTAAAATCTTTGTCTCAAAAGACCCGTGGATTCTTACACATATTACACTGAAAACAATTTGAAGATTGAAAGCGAAGAGGTTATTTTACAATTAGCAGACTTCTGAAAAACCTCCTGGTTTCACAAACTATCCACATACCCACCTCATTGTGTTGTGCTTACCTTTTCTGGAAGGCTTACAATATAAGCATCCATTCTTAGGATACAGATCTTTTTACTGTCCTCTACGTTCAGAAAAAGTGCTCACTGCTTTTATTGATCACACTAGCAGCAAATCTCAAAGAGATGTGGAGGGCATAGTCTTATTTGCATCAGCGAGAAACAATCTGCTACCTTTTTTTCCCCCATCTAAATAAATAATCCCAGGTTAAAAAGTATTCTCCCAGGCGAGCGCTAGGTCCAAAATATGCTGGCTTGACTGCATCTTGTTTTCCTGGCAAGGGAAGGCCACGCTTCTGGGAACCAGCATTTATTCACATTGCTGTACTTTCTGTTCGATGACTTCACAAGTTCCAGAGCACACAAATAAGCACACCGCTGCATCCCATTTTAATATCGAATGGAAGAGGTGCCCTGCACTTGAGTAGGGCAGATCTTGAGGGTGATTTTTAACATTCATGAGATTTTCCCCCTCCCCGTGACGGGCCAACAAATCTGTTTTCGTGGTTCGAAAATCTTGTAAATATTTCTGAAGAACTTTACATTCCACTCCCTCTCCTTCCCTTCCAAGTATGGCAGTGATGGCATGAGAACACCATAAACTTAAAGCCTTTCTTATAAGAGTTTTGTAATTCATTAGAATTACTGACATCTGGAGTTGCAGACATCATGCATGCAGTATCCCAACCCATTCATTTTGCAGACAATTTGGAAAGCTGCCATAATGGAGGACAGAGGCAGAAAACTGCACTCGTTTCTAGGTCATAGGATGTATGAAAAGTTCAGGCATTTTCTTCCCGTTTAAGATTGTGGACTCACACTAGAGGAGGTAACTGATGGATGGGTCAGTGTCAGATGGGGCCACTTCTCTTATGATAAAACTGGTAATGCTGAGGCTGTAGTTCCGTAAAAACACGCTGCTGCACACCAGCAAGTCTTGCTCCTTCTTTTTCTCTCCCCATCCCTCCTCCTGCCCTGGCAGCTTGCTGTGGGTTCCTGCTGAATCCTTCACACCTAGTCTGAACTTCATTATGCCTTCCCATGGGCTAATTTAATTTATTAACCCAGCAAGGAACTATCTGGACTCTTCTTGTGGGGTGAGTTGAACTGGTTTGTGGAAGGAGCTCCTAAATAACAAAGTACTGAAGCCCATGGCTGAGGGTCTGCCAGCCTTTGCAGTGGTGATAAACTCTTCGCTTTGCTCCCATTACCCCTTACAGCCATACCCACGCTCACTTTGGTGACCACGGTGGACACAGAGTGATGCGCAGAGGTCAGTATGTGGGTCTGGGAATTAGTAACCAAAGCAAATTAAGAATAATAATAAAAAATATGCCTATGAAGTACCCATCACAAAGGCTCCCCCCACTTTCCTCCCAACTTGGTTTTAAATAAGATCCCTAAATGTTACTTAGCCCAATATATTATTCTAATGAAAACTGCATACTGATGGTGCATACTAAAAAGGTCTCAAGCCAAGAGTTATTTAACGGTACCTAATTCAGTTGAGGTTATGCTTTCCCCAGATCATACTTTCCATGACGCAGGAAAACTTTTGTTTCACAACACAGTGTGATTTTTTTTCACCTACCTGCATAAGGCCTCAATTGCATCTCTGTCCAGAAAGTCATGCTCTCGCTTCACTAGGGCGATGTCAATTGGAAAAAGGAGATCTGTTGGAATAGAGACAGATGAGGAATCAAAACGACTCTTATTCCCATCGGTGAGTTATTTCAAAACAACCATCTGCTTTGAGTTGAGCTCACCAAGATGCCAGTGATTGGCACTTCTTGGGTAAACATACCTTACCATCTCAAATGCCAGAGATGCTTCCTTTTCCTGTACAAGCTTTTGATAACTGAAAGTTCATATGCAAAATGGGGGGAAAATGAGCAAAGCAAAGATGAAACAACAGCAGAAGGAAAGAGGCCAATGTGAACTCCCTATCCGACATCAGAAGCTGAAACAGATTCAGGCTAGCTTTATTTAAAATAAATAGACATTCCCCATCAAAGTACTAATATCTCCCATTAAAGAATAAAGGTCAGTAAACCCCAAATCTCTGGAAAAGAATGAAAACCAGAATCTCCTTGGCTGTTAATCAGGCTATTTTAAAAGTTTGACACTGTTGCAACATTAATGAGATATGGACTGAAATGAAAGCAAGCCAAGCTGCGTGGAGCCCATGCTGCCTCCTTTCCTTAGGAGATTATTTAGATAAACAACTGGGAGAGTGAGGGGGAGGAAACAATGTTGGCAGAGAGCTGAAAATTTACTACAGCTCTGCAGCAGCAACCACATATATATTATTTACTGTCCTCCACAGATTCCTGACTGTCATACAGGTCCTGCTCCGGCATTCCTTGCGCAGCCAAAACTCCCACTGAAGCCACTGAGTGTTCAGGGCACACAGCAATACAAGAACACACTCTGAATGCACTGTCCAAGGGATTGTCTATAAAATGCTTTAATCTCCAGAGACTAGGAAAAAGTGAGCTGAAATGATGAAAAGAATAGGATTCGTGTACATAGGATTCGTGTACATCTGTGGAAAGTTAATGAATGTTCTGGCTTTTTTTTTTTTTATACCAATACATAAACTCTTAAATGAACTATTTGTCCTAAAAATTATGACGTAGTCTGTGAAACGCAAGAAATTCCAGCCTTTCTACAGAAAACTGCAGTTTTAGCAAAGCAACTGACAAAGACTCACTGATTAATCTCCATTTTAAATGCACACTGCGTGCGACCACTCCATATCAGCGACTTCTCAGGATTCTTGTACTAGACCCAACTCATCCAAAGGTTCACTGTTTCACGCCCAAGGTGCAAGTAAAAGGGTTCAAGTGGTATTTTTCACCAGTAAGCTGATATTTTTCCTCTGAGAAACTCAGAACCTTAGAGTGCCCACAAGAGAACACAGGGGAGAGCTTAAGTGAGAGAGGTGACTTGGGAGAAGTTGACAGCCTGCACGACTCCATATTTTTTTTTAGTGCTTAATTTATGCTGCTGCTACCACCAGGGGGGCTTGCAAAAGACAATGGTGTATTGTTTTCATATAAGGACAGCTGTCCTTTCAATGGGTACGGCTGGTCCTGCTCTCACCTCTGCGGTCCTTTTGATGCTAGGGAGGACATGGTCCTACGTTAGAGAGTTTATATTAAGTTTAAAATATTTAGGTAGGACAACGGCAACCATCAGGTAGGACATGTTTTCTGAATGCAAGTAATTTCTTAGGAGATTTACAGCTCAGGATAACATGAAACCCACAAGCCCACATATTCAGCTGAGAGTCTTGTTCCCCCTTTTAACAAAGACTGGAAGTACAGTCCCAGCTCTGTCTGCATCCCAAGAAAATCTTGGCATCTCCATTGGCACAAAAAAAAAGAAAAAAGGAAGAGAAATAATAAAAGGAAATTTAATTTCTGAACAGGCGAAGAAAAGGTTTCGCCAAGTGCTGCTTTTGAAAGTGCTATTATCATCTCATATTGCCAATGCAGCTGCAAATCAAAGCTCAACGAGATCATTTTTCAAGAAGGTCAGCTCAGCATTTGCTGTAATTTCCAACAGTTATTCACTGTAAATAATAGGCTTTCTATGCTCACTCTTGCAAGCAGCAGCTGGAGTTTGTTTTATAAAAAAGAAGAGGCAGATAAGAGTGCATAATCATTTCATGACAATGCAAGTGATTTTAAGTGGTGATGGTGGTAAATTCTGAACAATAATATACCTATATAAAAAGGATGTCACACTTTAAAACAAACTCTGCATCAGAGAGTAAGAACTGCATGACAAAACTGCAAGCTCCTAGTAGGTTAGAGAGACAGGGTTATCAAGCATTGGAACAGGCTGCCCAGGGAAGTGGTTGAATCACCATCCCTGGAGGTATTTAAAAGATGGGTAGACGTGGTGCTGAGGGACATGGTTCAGTGGTGAACTTGACAGTGTTAGGCTGATGGTTGGACTTGATGATCTTAAAGGTCCCTTCCAACCTAGATGATTCTATGATAGTTTTAAAAGTGGATTCACTCAAAGTGAGTGTCCTCCACAGAAGGACAAATAAGGTGAGTGCAGGAGTCAGCTGTCCCTTTGAGGAGCTGCACGTCTGTGCAACGATGGCTTCCATGTTCTTTTTTCCCTTCATAGTGAGCCTGTGTCTAACACCAACTCAAACTGTTCGGAAAAAAACACGCAGGACTTGGGAATCACGAGGCATGCAGATGCATCCACGCGCACACAGAATTTCCAACCTCTGCTCCATCAGGAGAGCTGGCTGTTGGAGCATCTTCTGTATTTCTCTAAGACCAGGCTCATAGCAGTAGATCATTACTTTTTACAAAAATACGATTCATTTATGTTTTAACTACAGGGACTGTACCATGGTGCTAATATATGATTTCTGCTATGAGAATTTTGGAAGACTAAAACAGAAACCTGGAACAAATTTGAACCCCAAGAGCGTTTCAGAGTCTCACTGGGTTGGGTACATCCATGCAAACGGTGGGTAGCAGAAAGCAGCCCAGTCCCTAAAAGTCATCTTATGTGCTGGCACTTCAGTTGTGCCCCTAGAACCTTATTTATCAGTATTGAATAATACATCTTATTGTCCTAACACTGCCAGGGGATGATCGACTTGCAAGCTCACGTGCCTTACCTTCATAGAGCTGCGCGTACTGCGGGAACCCGGCAGCCCGCAGCCAGTCACAAGCTTCCTTGGCCTCGATTTCTGGAAGAGGACAGAAAAAAGATACCCTCCGATTAGCGATCTGCAAAGCAAAAACTTCCTCTCCACCACTGCTACTACTCCAGTTACAAAATAAGCATGGAGATATTCAGGAACTTTGAAGTGAGACACAGGTTTGCTTATCCCAGTTTGCTTTTCTTCTCACGATGAAATGTATTTTAGATTCTGGAAGGTCATGAGCATTCATCCGTGATTTATCAGCAGCTCATCATTTTAATAGTTAAGAGAAACAGGCACAGATGAAAACTGCAGGAGTTACAGATTATTCTGTGCAGGTTTTGTTAACACTAGAGAAAGCAACACCGCAACCAACTTGAGCGGCGTTTGTTCAACAAGTCTTATGATCCTCTTGGCACAACTATTTTGTCTTGACAGAAATTCCTAGCAGAGCTTGTAATACTGTGCGCTTTAACATCTCATAGGCAGTACTGACAGACCCAAGCCCAAGAACAACCAACGCACTGTACTGCAGCTCACTCAAGCGCGCATTTACTACCCAAAAAGAGCCTGGTTTCACTGGAGGTCTTCATGGCATTTATGAGTTATGTGGTACGTTACAGGAAATTCAGCTAACTTTCCCTCACGCTACCCAAAACAGCATCCCGCAAAATTAAATTCTTCACATACATATACCTGACACCAAAAGAAAGGAAACATTCTGAACATGGCTTATATTAGTCTGTGAATAAATTATACATAAATTCATTTATTACCTAATGCAAGCATAAATAAAGATGTTATTAGCTCAAACTAGGAATAAAAAGTATTTAGAGTATCCTCCGAGTGTTCAGGAAACAGCTTCAAGTTAATTTTGTTCTAAAAATTCGAGAAAGTGCTACTGGGAATTTAGCTCCCTGCTTAGGACTGATCAAACAGACAGGGAGCAATCAGAAACTCTTAAAGTTCATCTGGCTTTGATTATACTCACTCTTCTTGATGGACCAGAAAAGAAAAGCTTCATTATGTACAACTCAGTAGACAATTTTGCCACCTACTTGGAAAGGATACTATTGCTACCTGCTGCAGAAACCATGCACAAAGGGGTTTTGCTCAGAATTCCTCAGAATACAGGTTACTGCGTAAGGGCAGTGAAGAGCCAAGCATAACAGAAGTAAAATAACTCAAGATTTTGGCATGTTACGAAATATTCCCACTGAGATGTAGGTACACAGTTAAAATCGGAGGAAACGGCATGCACCTTTTGGCATCTCCAAGGTGATAGCAATCCCCCTCTAATTTTCCAAGGAGTTACAACAGGGTTAAAATATTTGTGCTTTGCCAGACTTCTTTGCCGAGATACATACCCAAATCGAGGGGTTAAGGTGAGCCAAAGCACAACATTCCAGATAAATAAACAGCTAAAAATCCACTCTCCCCGAAGTCAGGACAAGCAGGCATTTGTGTAACTTGTGTTTGCTTCACCTCTGGGTTATGGGACCACATGAGAACAAGCACGTACAGACATATTGACTTAGCTACTCATTAGGAAAAAGCATTCTCCAATTCCAATTGCAAGCAATTGTAAAGTTTTCCTTGAAGTAGTATTTTAATTTCGGTATCCTAAGGAAATACATGGGAAAGCTAATAAAGAAGGAAAATAAAAAGAATCTAAAGTATATTTAAAACTTGTAGTGCTAAAGCAAGAACAACGTAATGTTACTATCCCAGAAACAATGAAAATACTAACGTAAAAAAATTTGCAATTAATTTTTAAGAGTGCTTAAAATAAAATTAACTATCTTACAGGTCATATCCTGCAGAACTGTCGGGACTGAATGAGAATTTTACTTGATTTCAAACTTTAAAAAAAAGATCCCTGATAACCGGTATTTACCTAAAAATGCAGGTAGATGCTTGTAGTGTCATTGAAAAAAGTGTCAGATTCCTTACTACTTACAGTGGCCCTTAAATGTGTTTAAATATTTGTTCACAGATCCTTTACAGAGCACCCCAGGTGTATGACCTGTAAAATATTTCTAGAGCTAGAAAATTATGAATATGCATTTATTAGACTTTTTTTTTTAAGGTTCTCTATAGAAGGTTTGTGTATCTTTTCTGCAAATATATACGCAATTATGTGGAAGTCATATTTTCTGGGCACCCAGGTGTCAGGAGCTTTGGGGATTTTCAGAGCATATTTGCTTTCAAAATACCTTTGAGAATCCCCCAAGAAGCCTAGGTAGGCAACGGAACAACCGAGTTATTCCTGGTTGGCCACAAAAATTGCAGAGAATAATAAAACACCGGTGCACTTGTCCATGGACTGGGCTAGGCAAACACCTGGGGCTGGGCAGGGCTCAGCACCAAGGGTTTAAAAGCAGTATTTTTCCCCATTCCCATCTCAAACATTCTGGAAAAGGCTATAGCTTCAGCCTCTGGATCTTCCTGCAAGTCATGGGAAGTGCATGGGGTTTGGAGAGCTGTCTTGGAGAAGGGGCCAAGGAGTCCCTTGCAGCCAGGACTCTCTCCGTGTCACCTCCCTCCATCCACCCAGTGCCTGCGTCAGAAAGGGACGTGGCAGGGATACAGGTGACAGAGTGAGTACCTAAAAAAGCAGCTCCTTTTGCTCAACTCCCGTTGGCCAAACCCAGGATTGCTCCTGGGCTGTACCGACGCGCTGTGAGCAGATGAGCGGAAAGGTTCTTTCCGATCCAACTTTCCCATCTCAACCCTGCTAGTTACTGAGGAGCCAGAGTAAGAACAAAACACAGTATGTATGTGAAATTCAGGCAGATCAAAACACAGCCAGAGGGAGAATCCAGCCCAGGCTGTGCTGAATAGGCTGCACAGAAAGCCGAGGACACAGAACAAGCTTCCTCACATAAGAGACACAAAATCAAGCTGCTGAAAGTTTCTATAGGTAAGAAGTTCATTACCACAACCTAACTGGAAACTGCCTTTGAGAATAAAATAGATAAACCTGAGATTCTGGCCAAATAATTTAAACTACGCTAGAGGAGAAAGCTCATTCCCACACTTTCCAAATACCAGCTCTTCTTTCAGCTCAGCAGCATCAGCCCTGGGACCCTCGCTTTGCCACCTGCCACGGCTTCATATCCAGGTGGACATGGGAACATGTGGAAGTCCTTGTCATCTTGATCTGCGGCAACCAGGAGAACGAGGGACAAAAGAGAGAAGAACAGAGCTTCCAAAATCAGATTTTCCCACTAATTCTAAGATGTCTTAGAAGGGATGGGGCACCCAGAAGCCTTCGTTCAGTCTCCCGGGGGAACTGGGTTATGAGCACTACCTGAGCCACCAACTCACTGCCGAGCACAGCAACTGCTTGGCTGGGGCCAGCTGAGAGCCACAGGGAGGAGAGGGAGCTTGCAGAAGAACTCCAAACCACTTTCCAGCCAATGTCATGGAAGCCCCACTTCAACCCTAATTAATCTGCCTTGATTTGCAAAGCAATTTCCCACCAGGAGCAACTTTCCGAGGAAGACCTGGCAGCTGAGCTGTCAGAAGCTGCTGCGGACAAGGGCCTGGTCTCACTCCCTTCTCCCCGCTCCATCCCTGCGGTGCCGCTTCCTTTTTTTTTTTTTTGAATCAAACATCCTCGCCAGCTAAAACCTTTACAATAAACTACAATTCAGCACACATTCCGGGCAAGAAATGTATGTGCAGCTTTTCATATGTGCGTCCTGTGCCCTCCCCCAGCAGCAGGAGGTTCTTGTACGCAAGAAAGAAATCACGCTATTATTTCTAAATGTCCTGATACACAAGAAATTCTCTAAGTAAAAAAAAAAAAAAAAAAACCCAACCCAAAACAAAAAAAATAAAAAAGGATTACAATGAAGTCTTTATTCTTGGTGTCGTGTAAGCAAACAGCAGGCAAACGTGTTAAAGAGGAAACAGGAAATTTTTATTGGAAGCAGCTTTATTTGTTAGTCCGTTTCACAAAGCAGGCCTCCATGCTCAAATCAAGGGTAAGAGTTCCTTTTGTGTATGGTTGGGAACCATTAGTCCTTATTTACCCACTTCCTGGGGGGGTAGGATGACCCAGTTCTTCCCCAAACTGCTAAGTGAAAATGGAAACTTCTAACTTCCTTTTGATTTAACTTTGGTTAATCTTGATTCCTGGCCCTGCAAGTTCGCAGGTTTAGAACATCATAGCGAAAATATCTCAATTCACACCTTGTTTGATCCTGCAATTGCAGAAGGGAGAACTCTAAGTTGTCTATAGTCTTTTGTTGGGGGCTACCTTCCTTGCTATAGAAAATGAAACCTGCAGAGTTTGACGTTGCAATTATGCCCTTTGAGAAAAAAATAATCATAGCAGTCTAGCCAGGAGCAGTAAGAGCTATTAAAAAGTTCGAAGGGTTTGTTTTTTCATTTTCTTCTTCTTCCTTGCTTTTTGCTTCCAGGTGATAACATATAACTTAAACACTTGTTCTCTCAGGGTCTTCAGGACAAGGTGCCAAGCAGATGTATCTCTGTACAGTCATGTACTGGCTCCATTTTCACCTAAGTGCTAAACAGCATACGAACAGTTCTTCCAAGCAGATGGTTTCCTCTTGCCTCAACTCAGCCACCTTTATAGCCATATTAGCACCTTCACACACCACTTCTACCCATCTCACCTTTTGGCTCTGCCAAAAGAGATCAGAATGTAAAAATCTGTAGCGGGACTGGGTCAAACCAACGCTGTTAGAATCACATTTCAGCAAAAATGGGCTTCATTGCTGAAGGTCCACTCCAATGCCATACCCAGCAACCAGTTTGTTTAGGCTTCTTTTTGGTCTTAATTTTTGACCGGGTCATTTTAGCTTAGAAATTCGCTATTTTCCTTTCTCAGGACAAAGGAAAAAAAAAAAAAAAAAAAAAAAGTAGTAAAAATTTAATACAAAACAATCTTCCCGAATTAGCCTGCAGGAGAGTCTCTCTCCTATGGGATGCAGAGAGTCTGATTTCTCACCGTGACTGCTGCAGATGGACCCGACTGCTCCTTACTGCAACGCATAAAACGACCTGCATGTTCTCTAAGGCACAGATGGAGCAACAAAGAGGATTCTTCCCTATCCGGGACCAATGCTCCAGCTGCAAAAGGGCTTTTTTTCCCCCCGCCCACGGAATTTCAGAGCTGGAAGGGACCTCTAGAGATCATCTAGTCCCGCTCCCCTGACAAAGCAGGATTGCCCAGAGCACATCACTCAGGGCTGCATCCAGACGGGGCGTGAAAGTCTCCAGAGAAGGGGACTCCACACCCTCCCTGGGCAGCCTGTCACAGTGCCCTGTCACCCTCTCTGTAAAGAAGTTTTTTCTGTGTTTGCATGCTCAGAAATTTGTCCTCTTTTTTTCTGTCTGTATCAGAAATCGCCTGTTGCCATATACATCCCTCTGAAATTTCTGCCGCTTGGCAAAATCTGCGTTCAACTCCAAAAGAGTGTCCTGAGCTATTAAGAAGCTTGAGATCATTTCGGATCATATTTTTTAAGACCAGCTGTGGTATATAGGAGAAATATTCTTCTCTGGATAGAATTCCACTGCCAAAGTACAAGCAATCATTTTTCCAAGTGCTTGAATTACATCCCTGACATGTGAACTGTGGTCCCAGCACTAGACTTGATCCCGCTATTCCAGCCACTCCATTTCTAGATACATGAATACGGATGAGAAATTTGAGACAAACCGGGAAAAAAAAAAACCCAAACAACCCTGCACTATGGCAACTGTCTACAAAAGAGCAGGCCAAGCACCAAAGATGATAAATCAGTTCTGGGCAATGTCATATGCCTGCAGCCCTTTAAAGTCGGGACAGTGTGACTTCCTAAGAGTTAGCCTGCTATGCGTCCATGGCCTCAGATGGTTTTTCCCTTTGAAGATATGTGACTGCAGCTTGAAAATAATTAAATTCCTTTTCATAAGTCTGTTTTTTCTCAAACCTATATAGTAAAATATTCCTTAGGCAGTACTATTAACTTGGCGCTCCACACCTTTTAAGAAAGCAGCACGTAGGAAGGACTAAAGAAAAAAACATAATTAATGAAGGATAATGCCCTTAAAACAAACACTGAAAGTTGGCGAGTTTGTCAATAAGCATTCAACCACTAAAAACGCGAGAATTCTGAAAACCCCATTAAAAGCTCTTGCCAACTTTCTAACACGGTTGGAATCTCTTTTTATTCTAAGAGAACAATCCAATGTTATACCACTATCCTAAAATACCAATCTGACACATTCAGCCCACGAAGGATTCAGTTCTGGACAGACCAGTGAGTCCGAGAGAATAACAGGCCCGGCTTCTGAACTGGTGGTGAGCTTGCAGGTTTTGAAGCGAAAGCTAACCTTCCCGAGGGGGGCCTTTTTCTCCTTTCACCTCTGGAGCGTAACGTACATTTTGCAAGAGCAGCTGCCCGTTGTTGATGTGCTCCTGTACCTCACCGTGCTTCAATCTACCTTCCACAGTCGAACGATACCCGTTATGATCTCCACATAACACCACGTGTCTCGTCAATTCATGCAGATATGGATGCACGCATAATTTTAAGAAAATATTTCTTACCAAGAACTCTTTGGGGGAAAAAGAGACAAGTTCTTGAAAGAAAACATATACGACACCAAATATAGCTATATTGTTTCCTAGTCATAAAAACCCTAGAAAGGGTGGTGGGGGGGAATGTTACTCAAACATTTCTCAACTATGTGATGACGACCAAAGAAATGCTCTCCTTGTGTTCCTGCTGGCTTTGGGTTAAACATGGGAATGGCTTTTTCAAGTTCTGGAGCCTTGCAGCAAGACAGTAACTATGCTGCTGATGTTATGTATAAACCACAGGACGCTGGGAGAAGCAGCAGAGTATGTTTGGAATTCGTGTGGGAACAGATGAAGAAGAAGTAAGGAAACAGATGTTTAAGATCATATATTGATATTTTCTCTGAAAAAAAAATCAGGAAGCTTGAACACCGCTTTCTTTTTTTTTCCCCAGCAGAGCTTTTGGAAAGAGAAAACGGCTTACTTCCACTGATGGGTTTTTAAGTTTGATTATCTCCTTAATTACGAAAGTCAAATTAAAATAAATAAATATCAGGCTGGTTTCCAAAACATCCACATAGGTGTACGTTGGCTGTATGTAATTTCCCTCACTACTAACTGTACCAGGTTACACAATAGAGCAGCTTTAATTGCTCAGCAATCCTCTTGGCGAGCACAGGAAACGCAATACCGCTTTTGTGAACCAAAATTGAATTACCTTGAATCTCCTTTGCATAGTCTTCAGCACATCGCAATCACGTCAAACATTTTTCAGCTCAAAACTTAGCAAGAGAGACAGCATTTGATGAAAACGTTTAAAATGTTTAGTGACTGAGCCAACACTTCCTGAAACCAGTAGGAGCCTCTGTGAATTTCAGAAGAATAAAGCCCATCCAAACATAGATCCATGAGTCTCTAAAACCCAACAAGACTTTTTCAGGAATGAGGGCTACCAGTTTCACAGTTCCCCTAATTATTTTTACCCCCCAAAATTATTTAAAATGAGACTTATTCTTTCTAAGTCCAGTTGTGCTGTGAGCCCCATCCCAAGCGCGGGGAGCATCCCTGGGGTTCATCAGAGCACAAGGAAGGGCAGGGGGACCGAGATGGCACAACCACCATCCCCAAGGGCATGGAGGTCCTCCCCTCTGCCGAGAGGACCTGGAGCAACTGTTACGCTCATAAAAGCATCAAAGCAGCACCATTTCAGGATTTAATACAGGAATAAAGGATATTCCCCACATCTCTGTCAAGCACTTTCCCTATACGCTCTGTAACAGATTGCAATTATTACTTATTTTCACACTATTACGTATGTTTCTAATTGCCTAAAGTCAGCTGCGTTGCTTCCTAATTTGTTGAAGACTGTGGGAAAGCATGTTCTTGGACATAAAAGAACCATCACAACTCCTGGTTTACATTGTAAATCGTAATTTATTCCTAAATAGTTTTGGCATTTTGAGCATATACAGGAGGATTAAGAAAGAAATTTAGAAAACAACGCAATATGAAGTTAAAAACTAACTTTGTTTAAACAGAAAACCAAAGCTTCGTATGGCAGTTTCCCTGCCAAATAATGATTCTTTTTATAGATTAAAGATGGTCTTCTCCCATTGGTTTTTAAGAAGGTTCACAGATGAAGAGGAACAAGATGTCAAGTGACTTGAGAAAACCTTAACAAATAATTGGGCACGTGGGTTATTCATCTGGCCTGATTAACACAGGGTGGTCTTGGAGGAGGATTATTTGGGGCAGAGAAAGCAGTTAGTCAAATCCTCTGAAGGAGGTCATGTTGACAGATTCCAGAGTGAGAAACGAATCCTCCTCCAAAGACCGGGAAACAGAAGATGACTTTAACCTTCTCTTCTCTCCGAAATGACTTGGTTAGAATGACCTTTGGGAACATACTGAAGGGCAAACATTAACCATTGCTACTTCCAAGCCCAGCACTAATACTCTCCCATGGCACCCTGCCTGCCAGTTAGTAAACTTGCACACTGTTTAGAAAGCTCAAATTAAAGGCTCATTGAGCTCCAGAAGGAGGCCAAGGTGAATAGATCCAGCATGACAGATTCTTTGTCTAAAAATGCCCAAAGTCTGGGTTACCTGTTCAGATCTAAGATATAATAATGGTATGAGCTGATATGAACTGTCTCAACAGTTTACGCGGAGGAACGTAGATTTTATACAGACAGTTACTTCTTCTACTTTGTTAATCATGCACCTCAAAACCATCTGCACACGTAAGAAGAACCATATGGAAGGACTACCTTTGCATCATAACCGTTTAGTGCTTGCCCCACTGATGACCCAGTCCCCAAACTGCGCCCTGCTGTGAGGATGGTACAACACCAGAGACAAAATACCAGTGGCAGTGACACAGCCCAGCATAAAGCTGGTGGTCTCCCAGCCTGTGTCCCTACATTTGGAAGGGACACGCAAATGTGGATTTTCCCAAAGTGAATATTACTATGAACTTTTTATCTCATCAGAGACTTGTCTCTGCTATCAGAGGCAGGGGGAAGGGTGGCCAGAGAGTCCTGTGGGTCCACTGGGTGACAGAAAGACCACCCCCAAAACGCAAGAATGCGGGGGGTGTGTGTGTGTACTTTTCTTAATCCCGAATTTTCAGGAAATTACAAGAATAGGTTGGGGAAGGTCAAACTGCGTCCATCGCTGGCTTCAGCAAACGTCTTTCATGCATCTCCTCAGGAGGCATTCTTTGCACAGACCAAGATAAGCATTTGAGTGGACACTTTTAGATAAATATAAAATAAATATATTTAAGACCAAGTCTAAGGAATTCTGCACCATTTTGAGCTTTGAAAAAGTGTCCCTACCATAAGTGCGTCATCATATTGTGTCTTCATTAGAAGACAGATCGGATAATATTTTACCTGATCCAGTTTCATCTAGCACAGTCCTTCTCAAGAGAAACAAATCCTGCTCAATATCACAGAATCATAGGGTTGGAAGGGACCTCTGGAGATCATCTAGTCCAACCCCCTGCCAGAGCAGGGCCACCTTAGAGCAGGTTGCACAGGAACCCATCCAGGGGGGTTTTGAATGTAATATTTGAAAGAATATTCATCCTAACAAATAACAATGCTTAGCATGCTCTTCTAAAGACACTGAAATACCTCAGAAAGATGTGTAGTATTACCTGTGACATTCAGGTAATGAAACTCAGTGAATTAAGTCATTCTTGACTTCATTTTACTTTTACCAGTTATGTCAATGGTCTAATATACCAAGAGACCTATGGCAGAATAAGTTCCCAGTGAGAAGAACCAGAAAGCTCCAATCACAGCCCAGTCCTGTGCCCCTTTCATGAGACTTGTCCATCGCTGTTTTAAGACAGACTCTTTGATTTTTCCTTAAAACAGGAGAAGGGAGGAAAACAGAAGAGAAAATAAAAAGGAAAAAGAAAAAAACTCGGAAAAAACTTCCAAAAGAAAAAAACCTACATGCAAGACAATCTTGATACCCTGCACCAGTCAGAATTACTGATAGCATAAGTACAAGCAAGAAATATGCCTGGAATTGCTGAAATTACCAAAATTACTGTCTATCTACACTCGCTACATCACTAGAGAGGATATAGTGTTTTGTAATTCGTTCGCCCAGGGAAATACCAAGGATGAAACTGTAAGCAGAACAATGTAACACCCAATATATTGTATATGTATATACCAATATATACATTTCATGGGGGCATCACCTCTTTACTCAGCGGAGATCAAACCAGCAAGTTTTCTGTGAACTGCAAGATCACTTGATTGCTGTATTTCTATAATATGCACAGGAAGGAAGGGGAAACATCTGAAGTTATTTTTATTTCCCCAAGTCTTCTGGCTATACTGTATGAATGCGAGGGTGGGTCTGGCATTGTCTGAAATGTGTCAGGGTCCTTTTGCATAGCCTCATTTCCTTCTTCCTGTTGCTAGGAAGGATAGTTAAGCATGAAAAGCTCTTGTTTACAGTACAGGACCATCCTGTTAAGCACATGAGTTCTCTTCCTCCATCTCCTTTTAACCAGCCAAGGGTGCAGTTGTGTTCATGCTGAAGCCAACAGCAAAACTCCAATGAGAGGGGAACTGGAAGAGAAGTTTGAATCTCTAAAGAAGCCCAAACATAACATACTGTGGTATTCTCACCAGAAAAAAACTTAATCGTGCAAACTGCATCTCTAAATATTTGCAGAACTCATAAATTCACATGCCTCAAACAAACCATTGCCTAGAATGTAATGAATTAGAAGAACCAGGAAAATAAAACCAAGTCACCTCTCATCTCCTTCTAGGAATCCAAATATAAACATTCGAGATCAGTACAGAACAACAACCACAGTACCTTTTTCCTGCCCCCACCAGAGGCAAAATACACAGGGTACTCATGAGTTTCCACGACCAGCATCAGTCTTTCTCTCTGGCCCAGCAAGGTCAGCTGCAGAACTGGCTGGGAAGACCCTGGCTGAAGAATTAAAAATCCTGGACTGAATCTATACAACTGAGATTCAAAACCCAAATAAAACCATGACACGATATATTCCTGCATTTAACTGCCACTTAGAAATCAAATTTAACAATAGCTCCCTGGTGTTTAAAACAATGTATCTGCACTTCCTTTTGATAAAAAACCCTCTCAATTAACAAACCAAGTTATTTTAAAAGAAGATAAAGAGATCAGGAAGTCCTAGAGGCTACAGAAAGTAGCTCCAAATGCTTTGATTCTTATGAACTTGCAGATGAAAGGAATCTTCTTAAAACAATACCTACGTATACTTTTGCATATACATATATTCCATAATCAGAGAATCTAAGCCCTAATCAGGATCCCACAGGCAAACTGAAGGAGCAACCCAAAGCCATTTGTGAGAGACATTGATCCCACTTCCTGGCCGCCTCAGCCTTTCTCTTTTTTGTTGTTTCTACCAGGAGATGGGGATCAGGATGCCTACAGGACATCAATAAGGATACCTGGAAGTCAAGATAGCAGCCTACAGCTGCGGAATCAACAGCGGCACCTAATATCAACCGTGCGCGCTGCCGGCCAGCAGTAGCCTGGTTGCCAGGCGGATGCTGAGTCCATCTGGCACTGAACCGTTGATAGATTCATACTCTGAGGCTCCTACCACTAATCTTCCTGACGTTCACTACAGAAAGCCTTAAAACTTAACCTGACTCAGAACATTGTTACTGATTTGCTGCTGGGGATTTCTCAATCAGGGCAAGGGCAATTCGAACAGATGACATTTAATCCTGCAAAAAAAAAAAAATCATCTAGAATTGACGGCTAAGATAAAATTAGATTCCCCAGTCTTCCAATTCACATGGGTTAAGTACTAGGACACATCAGGCAGACCCTTCTGACCTAGTTAAATACATTGGTTAAATGTAGTTATTTCTTCCAGTGAAAGAGAATTTTCCCAAAGAGAATGGGGCTGGGGAGGGGATGAGGGGGGGAAAGATTGTTGTGCCAGTAGTAAGTGCCCTTGACTGGCAATAGTGATAATTAGGCTAATGGCAACACACTGCTCGACAGCTCCACGGTTAGGGTGGAAATAAGTCATGGGTGGGTGTTCGCAAGAATGGGAAGGGTGAGAGGGGAGGGGAGGCTTCCCGGCTGGAGAAGAGC
>VXBO01004317.1:416698-509630 GCA_013400135.1 Rhinoptilus africanus
CGGAGGATGCTGAGCCGAAGGGAGAGCCGCGCAGGGTGGGCGAGGGGTTTTGGAGGGGGGGATTCCGGTGGGAAAAAGGGGTGGCGAAAAGCGCTGTGAAACGGGGCAAGTGCCTGCGCATCATCAGAGCCTGGAGCTGGGTGGAAACCAGCGAGGGGTGTCCCGCTGGGGACCACAGCTCCGCCACAGGCGTGGCGTGGGGACAGGGAAGCAAAACCCGGCTTGGTCGCTCTGTGCCCGGGAGTCCCCCCCGACGCCGCTCTCTCCCCTGTATCCTCCCCGCTCGCTGCAGGGGGGGTCGGACTAGGTGACCTTCAGAGGTCCCTTCCAACCCAACGCATCCTGTGGTTCTGTTTCGCGGAGATGGTTCGCATGCTCATTTCTGGGTTGACGCTCACATCATTTAAAAAGGGCACAGAAATACCATCTGCCAAACTATCAGCGGGGGAAAAAGAGTGCTGCAAAGTTTTGAAAAGAGCTGGGTCCCGTCACAGATCAGGATTGGTCCGTTCGCTTCCAAGCCAACATCGTATTTTATACTCACTGGTGTTTTTCTAAGATTCAGTTGTCGTTTCTGCTCTATGTTCTGTCAGATATAGAGTATATATGGTGTGGTGCCTGAGCAGGCAATTTGCTGAAGAATAAACATCTCCCCCTTCTATAGGCTGCAAACTGTGGCCAGTTGGCTATTACAGTGTTGTTTCTGGAACCCCCTACACAGCTCTAGGTCATTAATTTACTTTAAAAGCCCAGAAGAGGCTGGAACTGCACTATATCTTCGAGCTTGACTTTACATATGTTACCCGCTTAATCAATTACCTCTTCATATCTAAACTCGCTCCAGCTCTTTTTGGCATAGCCATGTTTACCTGCATTTCTGAATGCTTCTTGTAAGGCACCAGGATATATGTTTACAAGGTAGGTCAGGCCCATAAAATGCGAATTCTTAACCCTAACACAGGGAAGACAGACATATGCTACGCCCCAGCTCTTGAATAGACAAGGTAACCTCAGTCTAACTGGCTTTCTGGCTGTATTGTCTATATATTTTTTTTTTTTTGCACTTGATAGACTAGGATGTGACAGAATAGTCATGACAAGAGCTGGAGAACGCTGGTTGTACACTGTATGTGACTCTGAATTCTAGAAAACAGAGAAATTGTTTCTCCAATAAGCATCCTCAAAAGGGAAGGGGAAAAACATTCAGAGCACGTAAGAAAGTTTGCTGGTGTTAAGGCATTTCTGTCCCAGTGATAATGCTGGAACCAGAAGACCACCGTGTGTCAACTTAATACCCCTGGTAAAAAACAGGCTTTATTCCTGTAAACACGGACTGCCTGGGCTGCTTCCTGAACCAAGCCTGCATCTCCGTATAGGAAGCTTTTGCATAGGACCCACAGGAAGCTTTTGAAGAGGGAGAGAATGGACTTTTACTCCGCAGACAAAAATGGGAAGGGTTTGGAGGACTCAGCAGCGCGAAAGGGAAGTGAAAAAAGCTAGGAATGAGAGGAGAAGATGTGTGTGATTTTACTTTACCTACAGTAAAATAAAATATGAAGTGAGAAGGTTGTGTGACAGATGCAAACCAAGAATTTGAAGTCAGAGTTCTGTCTGAGGCTTCTGAAAGGGGTGAAAAAGACTGGTGAATACTCAACAAATGTGGCCCAGACACAGAAGATGGGAAGCTGTCGGTAGTTAAATCAAGGGTTATCAGTCTCACCTCTACCACTACATAAAATAGCAAATGAGTGGTGATGATGATGATGATAAAACACCACGTTTGTGCTTTAGTGCAGCTCTCCTGTTCTGCTGGCAAAGCTAATCAGCTCCGGCAGCAAAGGAGGAATCTCCATCCTCGTTTAGTCTTTGTGGATTTCCTCAGCAATGTCCGAACCAGCGACTTTTGTGATGGAGCAGCCTGTCTGCTGGGATCATCGCTAAATAGATGCCGGAGGATTATCACTGACCTGGATTAGATTCTTGCTGGTAATCTGAAAGAGAAAGGCTTTGATTCTAGTTTGTTATCAATCCTGGAAGACACGCAGTCTCTCTGGCTTGCATTTTAACTTGGAATTCTATAGGGCTGCTTAAGCCGGCGTGTTTTTGGAGCTGAAAAGCAAGGCACCGGGTCTTCATTCGCTGTAAAACGTGCTCAGAGGAGCATTCCACCTGAGGCGTGGGCGTTCAGCAGGTTGCAACCCTCCTCATCCCTCATCCGCCTTTGAGGAGCGTTGCGAAATCGGTGGAGCTTTTGGGCCTTTAATATTTTTATTTCTTTATCTCTGGCCACTCAAAGAGCAGGCAGCTGCCTGACAGCCAGGAGGCGGGATTTTAGGAGCAGCCTGCCTAAGAGGATTGTTTCTATGGAGTACTGTTATCCTTAATGCAATCAATGAGTTCTGGCTGGATGGTAAAGTAATTGTGAAGGACTGCCCGACAGGCACCATTATTCACTTTAAAAGGTGAATTCTCCTTCTGTTGTCACTGCATAAGGGAGTGATTTGCAGGACTGGCATCTAATAATAAGGACTTGATTGTCCTCTCTTTCCCCTCCCAGGCCCAAATGCCTTCATGGTTAACTGTGCCTTTCTCATCCTTTTTCCTCGAAATAGTGCAGCGCACAGAGAAGTCCCGGTTTGTAATTAGTCAACTGACCTGCTGGTACAAACCCAGGATTGTCAGACACAGGATCGCAATTCTAAACGCTAGTATTAATATCCTCTTAGCAACAGTGTGATAGATGATAGAGCCGTGTCAGCCCCAGTTTCCAGGCTTCTGGCTCTAGGCTTGGATTCCTTCTCCACTGGGGTATTTGTCTGCAGCATTTCCACAGTCCAAAGGACCTTCGTGTTCCAACCATTGTCAGCGAAATAATTAAGTTTGCGTTTTCTAGCACTCGACTTTACTGAAAAGTAATTATTTTAAGGAGTCTGTAATTGTTCGGGCCTCTTGACAAAGAGTGTTTGCACTATCACTTCTCAGAGATAAGCAGCATTAACAGTGCATTCATTGCTTTCAGAGAAGGAAAGATGTTGTTTCACCTTTTGGAGCATCACAGAATGAAGGAAGGCATCTTTACAAAGTACTTTTTAACAAAATACATAGTAAAGTCATTATATTGCATAAACACAGGCACGGATCTACTGCTTGTAACTGATGGGCTCTCTGCTCTACAAATCTTCCTTCAGAAATAAACAGTATTAAGAATACTACTTGTATACGATCCCAGGCAACATTTAGGGTTTTTTTCTTTTATTTCTTTTAATAGTAAATAATAAAGAAAACTAACTGTGCCTTATTTTTTGTGGTGCATATAACTGACTATTCTAAAAGGAGGGATAAATGGGCTCTATGCTTTTGTCTGCCCTCAAACACCATGAGTTTCGGCAGTTCAGACTGAAAATGAAATGACCGGCTTCACGCTGTACTTAAGGAAAGCTCTATTATATGGATGCATAAAAGGATGAGGAATCAAAACGGATCATGTAACTCAACAAAGATACAATTTGTTAAAATATAAATACAGATAGACTGAAATAGGAGGTGGAGAGAAAATAAATATTTTCATTCCATTTTAAACACAGAAGGTAAACTCCTTAGCTTACATGGGATACCACTGGTTTATAGGAATTAGTGGAGATGTAAAGTATCTTTTCCATATTGTGTTTAAAATGCTATAACTGGTGATGACTTACATTTTGAAGGCTGCAGAATTTTCTACTGTTAATGGGTTTGCCTTCCCTTCAATTAAAAGCTATATTTTTACATTAAAAAGAAAGTGATTAAACTTTGGAAAAATAACCAACCGAATTTAACTTTCAAAAAAGTAGGGAAAGCAGATTTGGGTAAACTAAATCTTATTTCGAAGAAGTGCTAGAGGAGGGTAGTTAGACTTTCTAACCTGTGATGAGATGACCCAGAGTAAATACGTAGCTCGTGGCTGTAGAAAAATCCTCCTTCCTTTTACTCTAGAAAGTCAGAATAGACTCACAAAGACTCCAAACAGATATTACAGAATGAGCAAAAGATGAACAGCTTGATGATGGTGTATAATGGAGGCAGGGTATATATCTCAGCATTGCGTTCCCTGGGAAAGAAGAGTTTTTTTTCAGACCAGCACCCTTTATTTTCACTCTGTGTTCATGTGGCAGCAGCCACAGGATATACATTACTAAATCAACCAGCTCTTCCCTCCTCTATTTTAAGCAAATAGATTTTACCTTCCACCTTTACAACCACCAGTTTCCAAGGCCATGGTAAGATGCTTTTTTTTTTTTTAAAAAAAATCTCTTTCTGTCTTCACGCATGACCTCCAGTCTGATGAAGAAAAAAGGTCAGCTTTCACAGAGAGAGAACAGTAACCTTCATTAAAACAAGATGTAAGATGCAAGTTGCCCACTAAAGGAGATGAAAACTGAAAGACTGGGGCCTTAAACATGTCAAAACAGTAGTTAAAAATTGGTTTGTGAAGCAGCTGTGTTGTTACAATACAAATGAGATGCCAGATTTTTCAGCATGCTACCCTGGGACAGACCATGTCAGCCAGGCACTGCCCAACTGGGGTTAAAAGGAGAAGGGAAGGAGAGAAAGTTTTCTTTTTTTTTCTTTTTTTAAATTATAGTAACTAAAAAAATTATGAACAATGAAAAATTTCCTTTGAAGAACAAAGTTTTTCTTACTTCTATCTTGTGTGGTGCAAGGCTTTTTAGTTAAACGAACTCTATATTCATTAAACTTATTTCCTCTGGAGGAAATAAGCACATGCATCCACCTGGACCAGTTGACCCATTATGTGAAAGACTGCTGCTGTTTTAGCCCTGGGGAATCTCCAGGGCTCAGGAAATCATTTTAAACCCATGACTCAATAAAACACGATAACTATGGCAACTAGAACACATACACTGTGATGGCTAATTTCACCTCCCCGTTCATCGGGGGAGGTACTGCCTTGATACTATAGCCTGGAGAGTAGCTATTGTTAACGTAATGTGAAGCTACAGGGACAGGGAAGGAGGAAAACACATGTTAATAAGCCCAGTGAACAACATCAGGCCTGGTGGAAGTCAGGACAGATTCATAATCCTTGTCGGTCCTGTTCTTGACAGAGCACTAGACTGACACTCGAAATATCTGCAGTCTTGTCCTGTCTAAACTTACTGGGCAGCCTTGGTCTCTCCGTTTCCTTTCTCATACTTCATTTTTACCCAGATAAAATAGGGAGAATAATATGTGCCTCTTCTGAAAGCCCTTGACATGTACTGTGGAAAGTGCTGTATGAGATGATTACGCTGATACTGTGCCTAATAAAAAGCCTCTTGCAGGCTGCCAGTTTGACTGCGTCTTTTATTGTCCAAGCCCATGCTCTTGCTTATTGTAACTGAAGAACAGCTCACAGCAGCAATTACCCTGCGTTTTACTGGGAGGTGAGGTAGATGTCTACATGCAGACAGTTACTTAAGGGCACCTTAAGTAACTTGCAGGAGTGTCAACACCCATAATGATGTCTGAGGAAAGACGAGAGAAGTGGAGGGGGAAGCTAGCTGTCTTGCCAGCAAGAACAAACTGAGTCGGAGAAGATTTATTAGGTGTATATTACCCAGATAAATGTGATCCTGACTTGAATGAGAGCCAGCAATAGCAAGGGGAGAGGGTCAGGCAGAAAGAAGTGGCTGTTTGGCCTTCGCCAACAGATTCGAGACCTGAGGGGGATTAGGAGGAGTAACAGAATTGTTGGGGTGTTCATTCGTCACTCTAATATTTAGGATTATGGATTCTAAATGGATGGCCGGTTCAGCTGAAAAATGCTTCCTCCTCCTCCTCCATGCTACATTTCTCTTTTTATGCCAGCCCACTGCAGAGAGTGAGAGTACTGTGTGATATTATTTGTGAACATGATACTGTACATAGAAGTGACTGACAGGTTAATAGGAGCTTGCATGTTTTAAAAACAAAGACACATATTCTGTTACATGACCACAAGAAAAAGAAACATGGAAAGCGGTTCGTTTGCTTTCATATTTCAACACCATCACATTATGAAGGGCTACCTTTTTTCCACTCTGCTTGTTTCTGAGGTTTTATTTTTACCTTCATATCAGTTTACAAAGAGACATGGTAAATGAGTTTGTTCTTGACAGAGCAAATGTCTTAAACCTAACCTTAGCCCAGAGCAGTTTTTAAATATCTAAATTCTGAAATTAAAAAAAAAAAAAAAAGGAAGGATTCTTTTGCTATTCCTTATTACTGGGATAATATGAAAGAGCACTGTTTTTACTAAAAAAAATATAAAAAAATTGAACTCCTCATATTCTGAAATGCCCTTTTTTCATCAGACTTCAAAATGCAAGGACAGGTAGCAGTAACTGGAGAATGCTTTTACTCTTTGTCCAGTACACCTGAAAAACTGAGTTTACCTGGCTGTTATATTAAATTTTACAACAGTTCTGTCACAAAAGCAACCGAGCAAACTCTTCACTCACTTTCTAGTATTTTAAATTGAAAACGCAACGAGGCAGATTCTTTACTGGTGTAGATGGACATTTTTGAAGCCTGTGGTTGCACAGTAATGTGCAAGAGCTAAGGAGCTGCCTGTGTAACTCTGTTAAATACAACTTATTCTAGCGTAATGTAGCTTTACCAGTATCTGGCTTACTTGTTCTATGTCAAACGATTCACATTTTCATACAACACTCTTAGTATAGAATCATCATAGAATGGTTCGGGCTAGAAGGGACTTTAAAGATCATCCAGTTCCTCCCCCCTGCCCTGGGCAGGGACACCTCCCACTAGACCAGGCTGCTCCAAGCCCCATCCAGCCTGGCCTGGAACACCTCCAGGGATGGGGCATCCACAGCTTCTCTGGGCAGCCTACTCCAGTGCCTCACCACCCTCACAGGAAATAATTTCCTCCTAATATCTAATCTATGTCTATGCTCCTTCAGTTTGAAACTGTTAACACTTGTCCTATCATTACATTCTCTGATAAAGAGTCCCTCTCCATCCTTCCTGTAAGCGCCCTTTAGGCACTGGAAGGGGCTATAAGGTCTCCCTGGAGCCTTCTCCAGACTGAAAAACCCCAGCTCTCTCAGCCTGTCCTCACAGCAGAGGGGCTCCAGCCCTCTAATCATCTTTGTGGCCTCCTCTGGACCTGTTCTAACAGGTCCATGTCCTTTCTTCCAGCCCTTTCTTCCCCCATCACCACCAAGTGCCCAGCTTTCCTGGGAATGTGATGTGCCCTGTGGGGATCTGACATATCGCGTACATGGGACAGGTACAGCTCTGATGTTTTTAAAACCTTTGGCTGTTGGATTCTTTGGGTCTTTTGTTTCTGATGGTTTTGATGAAGATGTATTAACATATATGGTGTGTCGTACAAAACAGTGAGCTTTAAATAGATGTGGAATCTAATTATTTCTCCATGGACCCCAGTTAGATGTATGAAGGACATTAGTTATAGGATGTGGTGCCAAGAAGGGTATGTATCATTTGTTGTCTTGTACTTCTAAAACGAGAAGGATCTGTTTCGGGAAAAACAACACAAGAAAGAGAAAAAAAAATCTGATCCAGTTAACCTGCATTTTGTTTGATCACAACTTCAGAGAGTTCCAGGCAGCCAGGGACATACCTGTGCTAGGATCAATGGGGCAAGTGATTAGCAGTGATAGGACGCCCTGCGCTTTTCATGCTCAAACCAGAACCTCCTCTCCTTTGAAACAAGAGCCTTTACATCACTCAGTAGATTTCTATTCCTCATGAGCAGCGTTACAGTACAGAAATAGTGTCGATTTTCTTTGCTGGGGAATATTTATTTTTTCCAGATACAGAAAGTCTACTAAACCTCAAGATTAACAGCACTCCTGGTACCTGATATTTAGTCAGGAAGTATAAACAATTACTTGAAAGGTGTATATGAAGAACTTTCCATCTGATTTACCAGTAGCTCTTTAGAATCTGTCATGCATGTCATATTGACCTTACAAACTTAATTACCTAAGCTCTAAGAAACCACATGCTTGCCTCTCAGCTCCTTAATGTAAATCAGTGACAGCACTAAGAAAAAAGCCTTAACATGAAACATCCTAAAATGTACCAAAACCTTAGATTCTAACAAGTCAGAATATGGAATTTCTCAGCTGATGAAGAGGATTGAATTCTTTGTAAATAAAAGCCACATCCCATTTGGTCTAGGGTGCAAGAATCCCACGTGTACAAAAATTATGAGCCATATACCCCCAAAATATTAGATTGCCTTGAAAGCACTGAGTTTTAAACATAATATTTTAGAAACTTTCTGGTTTTATGTCAAAGAGAAGAATTTAAAGTGACTGCCAATATGCAAAAACTGAGTCAAAGACAAAAACTGGTGCTCACCTCTATGTTAGACAGGTATCGGAAGAGTTCGTCAGCTTATCTCCTATTGTGATTTCTGTTGCATTTCAGAAAATTAGCTGACTTCATCATGAGATTTGGGCCAGGTGGGAAACTTCCTGGCAAGCATACAGAATGAGGCTGAGGACAATTCATTCTCTGAAATAGCTACCTACTGCCCATCAAGGCAAGTTTTACCTAATCGAGGATTCTTGGGTGCTCCACCTATTTCTAAAGGGCAAAATAGCTTCCTGCATTACCTTCTAATAACACCTTTTTTTTTTTTTTTTTTTACCTCCTAAGCCATGTAAAGAGCTCTGCACCTGAAATAAGAGTTTCTCATCTTTATGTCTGTAGCACCTGTGCTGGGTATTTCTTTCACCTGCTGCCAGGTTCCTCACCTCCTTTCTTCCATTTCCTTTCCTTCTGTTTCTCTCCTCTTCTTTTCCCTCCTCATAGCTGCTACCAAAAGCAATTGTGAAGGGCAGAAGTGTCCTCCTTAGCTCTTTTCCTCATATCCTCTTCCATCAATGCAAGTGAAGGGCAGGTGGAACATTTAAAGGTGTCCCCCAGTGAGGGGAAAAGGGAAAAGCATGCAAACTGAAGGAAAAATATATCTAGTTCCCAGCAGGAATTGTAAATCTAGAACTCAAAATGAGAGACAAGATCACTGCTAGACTGAGTGAACTGTACCCAAGTGAACTGTAATTGCAATTGTACAGCTAATGCAAATTTAGCAATTAATTTAACGGTTCCGTAGAGTCAGGGGATACCCAGTGCTCAGAACCCTTGGATATGAACAAATGTAGTAAATGAAACAGGAAAGAGAATGCTCTTCAAGTATCCTGCTGAAATTCTGCTATAATGGCTTTATATAGCAGTAAGTTATGTCAGAGTGGAAATCATCAGGGCGCACAGAGCATAAAGTAAAAAAAAAATGGCGAGCTACCCACTGCCTTATAGCTGTTCTATAACATAATGCAGAGCAAAATGGAAAGTTCAGACAATTAGGATGGGTTGGTCTATTTGTCTTGAAATAATCTTTCTCATCTTGCACGGTCTCCTTCCTTGATTAGAAGGGGCTTTGTTTATTTCAGGGTAAAAAAGGAATTTAAACCTCATTCCTACAAATTCATGTCTACAGCTCTATTTGGGTTGAAGGGTATATTGACATTTGAGCGCATTAATGCTTTCAGCATCATGGCCTTAGTTTTTAGATGTTGGATTTTCAGGCTTTTTCACAGACCATTTTTTGTGATCTCAACCATACTTAATTTGAAACTCTTATTCCATTACGAATAGCTTCTCAAAAATGAAAAGCTGATGCTTTATCCTCTGGCCACTTGTACCTACTATTTCTGATCTGGCTGATAATGCGAGAAATCAAAGTACAAATTCTCAGAACAGCAAGGCTTTTCATAATGGTCTCTCTGCATGAAAAGTCCATGTGTCAGCTAAGAAAATTAATTTCTAATAATACTTGGCACTGAATGAGTGGCTTGTCTCAAAGGAGTGCACCAAGCACTGGTTTATCTGATCTCTGTAACACTGAAATAGATTTCACCTATTTGAATGATCTTTATCTTAGCCATCTTTATACCAAGAAGCTTATACTGGATATGATAACCTCAAAATCAACACCGGGATTTTTTTTTTTAATAAGGGAATAAAAAACACACTAGGGATATTTACACGGGTGTGCTCAATAGTGTTTGTCTGCTGGAAAGGGAAAAAAATTCTCTGTACCTGTCTAAAATTCTGGAGAAGTTTATGCTACTTTTTCAAGCGAGGCAAATATTATGCAAACCTCTTATTTACTTTAGATTTGAAATAGTAATCTGAATAAATAAATGCATGCATTAAAAGGCTAATTAGTTATTCCTGGTTTGTATAGCAGCAGTTTTAAAAGACAAGCATTCCTTTACAGGCAAAAGATGAATCAAAGCGCTCTGATTCCTGTAAAAATATGTGTCTCTACAGCCATAGTTTGTTCTGGATCAATTCCAGCACATTGTGACGATGGGAGCTAGAAAGGAAAACTCAAGAGGGTATTTTTAATCACTTTTACCTCTATTAACAATGCGATGCTATTTCCATTGTTCCTGTTACAAAAATAAGTGGCTGACATGTTCCCCAGAATTGATGATCGTGTTTTAGTCCAACAAATCAGCCATCAAGACTGTTGCAGCCTATCAGGAAAGGGAGTGGAAAGGAGCAGACAGAGAAACCTCAAAGGAAAGGACAAGACACTGCATCTTTTGTCCTTTGTTCTGAGATGGAAATAAACTGTCTCCACTTTTGATAAGCTCTTCTTTTGATCTTTGTTTGCAATAATTAGGGTTAGACACTAAGCTATTTTATGAATCCTTGTAGGTTTAGCCCTCTCTAAGTTAATATGAATATGAGTTATTTGTCCTCTGCAAACAACCACGTTAATTAGCTTTTTATGATTTAATTTTATTTATGGAGATTTTGCCTAGTGTGCAAATGAACTAGATATTGACAGATTTGGGGAAGGTGAAAAGTATTTTTTCTGTAGATTTTATTTCACTTCACATTTTACAAATACATGAAAACATAAAAATACATATAAAATATATATAAAGATCTAATTTCTATCTCTCTGTCTGTATTATCTATCTATCTATCTATCTATCTATCTATCTATCTATCTATCTATCTATCTATCTATCTATCTTTTTGGGGGGAGTCAATTTAGGAGTACCCATCACACTGTGCTCCCATATACTTTAGATGGTTTGGAAAATCTGCCTCCTACGTAAGGCTACAGATTAGTGCCCTCACTCACAAGGTAAATATGATGTCAGATACCTCTAGCTGCAGAGAGAAGCAGAGTTGTTACTCTAATTCATGCTGAAAGACAAATTGGTTCCAGTCACTAAAGGTAATCCTGGGAAATAAGAATTTGGTATTCAGCTGGACTATGTTAGAAGTATAACCACAGCGTTACCTGCTTCTAGTGCAAGCCGGAGAAGAAATTCAGGCGTTAGCTTAAGAACAAATGTGGTTTTCTTTGTTTGCAAAGCCAGAATTTTTCCTAAACAATAAAAAAATAGCAAACCACAACCCAAAAAGAACTCCACAAGAAGGTAAATCAAATTAATAGCAATTATCTCAGAAGTAAAAACATTGTAATCTAGGCAGTTTTCACGTATATGACTAGGAGCGAGGGTACTACAGAGGAAACCAAATGTAATATTCAAAGAATGCAGGCAGCAAATGTGTTCATGTATAAACATATTTGTGGTATATAGTAAGTTGCAATTTCAGAAAATGGTACAGAATTAAAAAGCGCATGTACATTTTTACATCACTGCTAATTCATTGATTTTAAGGATCACTGCAACAACCTAAACTACAAATCTTGCTCAGGATTCCTGCCTGAAGTTTTATCTCTGGCATTTCATAATGCCTCCCTTAGCAAAGCACCTTGATTTTAAGATTTCAAGTGACAAAAAACCTCAAAGTTTAAAACGTGACAGATTACTTCAGAGTTTAAAATGTGTGTCTCAATCCAAATTTTGATTCCGTTAGAATCAGTATCTAGTCTTTTGATCTCTTTCTGCCTTTGTCTGCCAGCCCAGGTTCTTCTTTTGTGTCCTGAAGATCACGCTCCAGCTGTAGGATTGCAATATGAACTACATGATGCAAAGTTATAACATGCCTCCTACTGTCAAGGAAAAAAAAAAAAATTATCTGTGCTTTGCTGAAACACATCATTGTAATGGTGTACAGTTTCATGCTTGCAAATTTAAAAAATGTCATCATTTTTAGTAACTTCCTGAAGCATGTGGAGATATAGTAATTTACTGGAAAATGCAGAATGCTCCTTAAGGGATCTAAATTGCTGAATCTTTGTATCTCCAGTGGAATACAGTCTACTCTTATCAGCTGAATAAGTGATATAGTCTAAACAAAGGGTAATAATGTTCAACTGGAATTCCAGGAAAGGAAGCTTAATGCGAACTTCCTGATTTAATCTTACAAAAATAGAAAGGTTGATAGGATAAATGAATCATTCAGAAGAGCAGATTTTGCTTCAGTTAATTAAAACAGGCCATAAAAATGTCAAAGTAACCCTTTGTAACATTTAACTGCAAAACTCACATACAACACTACCGAGAGTATCATTTTCATGCATGAGACTGAGAAGAATCTCTTCAGAGAAACAACTCAATTTTCTGAAAAATTCTTCTCATTTTCCAGCCTGGAAGTCGTGGTGACAGATACATGGACATTTCTTACACAGTTTCCTGTATCTTCTGCTTTTAGTGAGCCAGGAAAAGTCTTCACAGAAGTAAATTTGGAACTTCTGCTTCTGGAAGATATCAGCAAGTCAGAGATGCATGGAAATCAAAGCAAAACAAATGAACTATTTTGAGCCCTAAGAAAGGGTTTTGTTAGGTTCAATTTGAGTTCACTTTGCCTGCCTGACAATGGTAGTCACTCAAGTGTGGAATAAACTCACAAGAAAGTGGAAATAAGAATTTTTGGACAAGATACCTGATAAGTCCCTAGGAAACGAGCAAGAGAGATGATCCTGCTGTGCTGGGAGAATGGGAATGACAATGTTGTAGACCTTTTCCATCTCTAACTTCTGCAAATTTGTCACCCTTCAACACTTGAGAATACAGCCAATACAAAAAGTGTCTAAAATGCAAGTTAGGCAAGTGACAAGTTGCAATTACAACTTTCTTATTTCCCCCTACCAAGCCAGCAGGAAAACATGTTAAAAATGTGCGTATGCTACCATAGCCCTCATAGGAACAAGCAGCAGGATATCCATGGGACTGCCAGAGGCCATCCATATCAGGAGAACGTGCTATCCATTTCCTGAGGTCTTGCATATCCTCCACCCATGATCAGTCCTTGCCTTGGGTGGAAGGTGTTTATTTCACACTTGGGCAGGAACATCTCATCCTCTTAGAAATAGCTTTTTTTTTTTAGCAGCCCAATAATTTTCAGTTTTTTAACTCTTCTAGGATGGAGCTCTGTTTAACGGCAAGCTGGTGGATGGGAGTCGTCTTGTTCTCAGGCAAAGCCTTGGCACAACTGTTGGCATTTTTTTCCCTGATCAGGGTTTGATCTAAGTTTTTGGTTTGTGTGTTTGCTAACAGCTTTTATTGCCTTCCAACTTTTAACTTTCTTTTATTTTGTTTGTGGGGTTGCGGGTTTTTCAGCTCATCCTTACAAGCATATGAAGTTGCTCAGAATGGGAGATCAGAGACTTCATGTGATGGGGGTGCTGTGCGCTTTTATGACTGAGATGAGGGCTGCCAGAAGAAAACAAGGAGAGGCAGACCCGGTGAAACATCACATCTGTGCATGTAAAAGATCTTCTGAAACATGCGAAGGGTGGATATGGATGACTGATAGCATCTGCAGTTGGAAGAGGAGCAGCTCCAAGTTAATACTGAATTCTATTTTATTAGCTGACACTGACCTCTATTGTATTAATTCCTGATCCCTTGGACAATTCAAGGACAGGATTAACCAAGTTTATTATAACCACTTTGATTTTTTTTTTATGCCAAGTAGTGAAGAATAATGTGAGGAGTCACTTTTACAGATAAAAATACATGGGAAGAAGAAAGAAAAGGTGAAAGAGTGGCACAAAGGAATCCTAAACCACGTGGACCTTCTTCCCTTGCCTGGAGACTGATTCCATAGTGAAATTTAGAGATTATTTCCCACTAGAGATTTAAAAAGGGATAATCCTGAATAATGCTGGAAACCAGGTCAGTGTTTTGTGACGGTGGGAAATAAATATCAAAAAAGCAAGTTCATACTGTTCAGCAAACAATGCAATCTCCTCACTCCCAGTTGTGCCTGAGATATCTGGGTGTTTCAGACAGCTGTGAGTGATGAGGCACCCATCTGTGATGAGCTAAGGATGGGACGCGAGCCTTGGAGTCAAAATGGAATTGCCTACTTTTGACCAAAATGTACTTTATGGGCGGCTGTGCTTCGACTGCCAACTATCTGTTTTGTTTTGGCACTAGAAATAACAGTCTTGGATACCTCCCTTTGGAGGGTTAGCTGCAATTACAGATATATTTCAGAAGATTCTTCCATTTCATAGCAAAAAATTGATGAAAATTAGAAGGAACACGCTCATCATTTGCCAGACTTGCAAGATATATTTTTCCTACATACTTAGTGGTTTGGGTAATTATTTTCTTAATGAGGAGACTTGTCAAAACACATTATGGTGACTGATTTCACATCACCACTGTTTTTCCTAGCACTTTCTGATTACTGATTATATGATACAGGAAAACATTCAGTTTTAATTACTGCCAGTAATTTCTTAGAGATCGGTAACAGCCAAACTGCTATAGCCTACTTAAGTATTTCACAGATTTCCTGGGGAAAAGAAAACCAAAAAACAAATAGCTTTTTTGCTTTAGAGTTATAGCTGAGCTCAGAAAATGGAGTAGTTCTGTATTTGTTTGTACATTATGAACTTAAAGGCAAAAGATGATGAAAAAGGCCATGTCTATCTGTGCTTTTGCTGGACCAGGGAGTCTACAACGCTGTTTGCAGAAACATACTTGCTTGCATTACTGTGATACCTTTCAGCTGAGGTTCACAAAGCACGCTGCAAACAATGTCTTCAGTAATTTTCATGTATCTAGTAATTTTAATGCATAATGTCTCATTTTACAGTTAGAGGGACTGAAGCACATGAAAGGGTATTTCTGAACTGTCTGAGAAAGTTGCGAACAAACCCTGCGAACAAACCCTTCCCCTTTCCTGAGCTTTACCCGTAGGCACCACTCACAGCATCACATAATCCTCCAGGACGGAGCCAGCTTGTGCCTAACTTTTGCACCATTGTAGCAAGAGGAAAAAGCTCAACTAATCCCAGCAAAAGACCCCAAATTGCTGGTAGTGTCTGTCCTCAGCACGTATCTGACTACTTCTGCCACACTTCCAGGGCTCCAGTGCCCAGAAAATGGAGCATCTCCTTTATCTGAGAGACGGGAGCTCACGTGGGCGGCTGCACATCGCTCCTACCACAAGTCAGTGTCTTGAGAGTGCAATTAAATATAATGGCTATATCTAGGATGCCATGAAAGAAATGAAGTCCTGTGTTGTTTTAGAGAAGGAAGAGAAAATACAGGTTGCATTTGATGTATGGGCTTGTATTCCATCCAAATGACATCCCACGTAGTTTACTTCTACTGTATCACTAAAATTCATAGTCTGCTTGTCTAGGCATAATCTAAACTGTTCTGTTATGTGAAGCCCTTGATGTAAGGCATTATCTTCCCGGTGTAGCTATACCATTCTGTACCACTTTACCAAAGTCATTTCAAGTATCCAAGGATACATATTTCTTAGTCATTTTAATACAACAGTTATCTGCAGCTCGCATTCTCTGCTAGCAGATGTTTTCTTACTAGTGTCCAACATTATGCAATAAGACAGTGAGTCCCCAGAACTCCCTGTCAGGAACACAGAGTACTCTAAGATAGATCACTTTCATATTTTCTGGCATTCAGTGATGGGTAAATCTCCAAACGGTTTGTAGGTCCATTTAGTTTAAACTAAATATCCAGAGCTCAGATTCCTAGAGCTCAGTTTTCTCAGACTACAAAACCAGACTAGTTATCTAATGGGGGTTGTGGTACTGGTAAGGCAAATGAAGGAGGAAAAAGCTTTCTCCTATTTGCTAGAGCTGTCCCAGTTCAGCTTGAAATCAACAGAAAAGTTCCTTTCTTTTTCCTTTTCTTTTTTTTTTTTTTTTAATCTTTTCCCTTCACCCAGTTTTCCACCTTCTGTATTTGCTGCTTTTTACATATGAAGTTGATGAAGACAGATGAAGTTCTGTCTCAGCTACTTTCACGTGACCTCTTTGAGCTGCACCTTTCATTTATAGCTATACGCATACTCCAGCGCCCAGGACTTGTTTGGAAATAAAATAAGGATTGTCTGAGACATACAGCCTTCAAATTTACCTTCATCATAGTATTTCTCAGGAAGACAATTGAACAGAATGGACTTCATTTGAGGTCTGTCTGAAGAAGTCTTTAAAGTGACAGAAACCTTCCTGTTTCCACAACTAAAAAGTGGTGAGAAGAGCACAGGCTGCAAAAGTAGATTTTTTTAGTGGTATTAAATGTTAGGAAAATGGGAATAGTTCCATATTGCAGGAGTGCAAAACAATTTAATGTGTTTTGACTGATTTTATCTCCTTTGCACACACTGTATAGTACATTTTCCTGAATGATTGATAATAGATAAATTGGTTCTTCAGCACAAGTTTATGAATGTATAATTGACATTTTGACACGTTCACAGAAAAAATACCCTTACTGAGGCAATTACATTTGAAACGCTGTGTAGCAGACTTTTTCTCTTCTCATGGAATATAATTAGACATAATTAAATTACAATTTCCTCATAATTTTGCAATGGTGACATTTTAAAGCCTGTGTCATTTGCTTTTTGCAGCTGTTATTTTGCTCAAGGAGTCAGCGTATGACTTGACTTTTTTGTAAGATTTCCAAGGAGAACCACTTTTACTTCCTTTCATGTTACAGTATCTGCCGCAGCTGGACCAGTGAATAAGCAAGTGAAGAAACTGCATAAATTTTAGTGAAAATGCAAATAATTGATTTTTCTCAGACCTGAACTTGTACTAAAAGGCATCAAGCACCATGGGGTAACAAATGAAACTAGACGTTTAATGCAGTTCCAAAATATAAACACAGCAAAATCAGAGCTGATACTGCAGAAACTCTGGAGGGTGCAAGAAAGGGTAAAGAAATGATGGAGACAAGAGAGGGCATTTCTGATGGCAGATTAAAGGATGCGAGGAAGCACGCTGAAAGCATTTCCTGTAGCACAAGGGGAGGAAAAGGCTTTCCATCACGGTTGCATTTTCTGTGGAGACTCTGTCTGAGGGTCACCCATGAGAGCAGTCACGCACGTTGCCCGCACAGCACTTTCTTGGGACAGACACCCGCACCCAGCACAGGTAGGAGCACCCAGAAGAAAAGGCCAGTGGGGAGGTTACAAGGGTTGTGTGTTTTCTCCTCTCATTGCTATGTGTACTGCAAACACCCATGAAACACACCGCAGGGTGAGTTCAGACAAACCAGAGTTTCTTTCCTAACCCTTTACCTTCAAATTACAGAGGGAACAACAAGCTCTGCCTCCCTCGCCTCCACGATCTACCATGGACTTCAGATCCTGCCTTTTAATTTGCTCCAAACTCAAGTGCCCTCCCCTCCAGGCGCTGCCTCCCATGTTTGCTCTCCCCATCGAGTCCTTTCGCAGCCCAATTGCTAGAAAAATATCTCTTTCTGGACTTCTTTGTCAAAGGGAAAGCGGCTTATTCATACTCTGCTTTGTTTTCCAAGCAGATTTTGTTGACAGCCTGCAATTCCCTCGGAGCCCTTGCGGGAGCCCGTAACATTGCGCGGGGTCCTGTGAGCCATGCCGCTGGCTGAGAGCTCCGGGGACTTCTTCAGCCAGAAGACTTGCGTAGAAAGGAGGGAGAGGCATTGCACAGCAGACTGATTTACTGGTCCCGGACCTTGGATTTGTACCTCCAGCCTTTGCTCTCCACCCTCCCAAAACTTGGATTGCAGGAGGAATGCCTTTCTCCCTTACTGTGTATGTCCTCAGGGTTATATTTGAAGCCACGCGATTTCCATGAAGTCATTTCATGGCACCTAGCTAAATATTTTTTAAAAAGTTGCCTCCTGCGTAAAGAGAGAACAAAATTAAGGGCTCTCTGTTGGGGCTGGTGCACAGCTGGGTTTGTGTGGGAGCTGAAGCATGAAAATGGATGCAAGTATGTCTTTTCTCCAACTGGATTTAGCGACATAGGACATAAACATAGTGGAGTGGGAAAAGGCAGAGTGAATAAAATACCTGTGGTTATTATTTTGCTGTTCAGGGCAATATGCCGGGTTTAACCCCTGGACTGTCTATTCCACTCAATGCCCAAACACAATTGGAATTAAAAGGGAGATTTTTTTCACTGCAAGGAAAGGTCATCAAACCCTTGTCACAGGCCAAGAGATGGCCACAAGTTAGGAACTGGATGAAAACAGGTCAGGGAAGGAGATATCTCCTGTAGCCATTTCTGTTGCTGAATCACACTGATTCTTCTGAGGCTTCTGAGGGCTATAGCAGAATGCACTTAGGCTTACTAATAATTGTAATTTATCCTAATAAAGTCCAGAAGCGTGAGATTTAGTTATATTCCTTATTATACCCCACTGGCTTGGAGGAGGATCTAGCTCATATTGTTTTGCTCACCTCAGAACGAGATAACTGAACACATTTGCTAACAGAAAAGCTTGACCGTAACATTACTCTGTAGCATATGGTCAGTTTTACTATTTTTGTAAGAGCAAACAGAAAAGTTTAGCAGGAACAGACAAAGAAAGTATCTCTCTGGAAGAAAGATCCCAGAAAAGCAAACAAGGAAACTGTTTTAATGAAAAAACTGTGGTGGGAAATGCTTCAGCACGTACCCCTTTTCCACAGCTCTGTTCTCTTATCTTAAGAAACAGACAGGTGCTGGAAAAAATGGATGAAAAATGAGTTACTGAAGAGATGTGCCAGTCCCTTCCTTGCTGATCTATCAGTAAGTGCTCTAGAGGAAGTAGAGCCTGATTCTCCTAGGTGTACATCCAAATGATTCCAGAAAAGCCAAGGACTCCCTCCTTTTATATATTGGCAAAAATAAGTGGGCCATGAGTATTTTCTCTGATGAGTTTTAGCCATGAACGCATATAATTTAGAGAGTCTGAAAACAGTATATTTGCAAACACATATGCAAGTTGTCAATATACCCTCTGGAAAATCTGCTACAGCTGGCTGATATTCTTACAATATTATTAAACGTGGGGTTATTATTTCACCATGTTTAGGTCACTTTTTGGATACAACATACAGGAGGGGGAGCATTGGCCATATTCTATTAAGCAATGAGCTTTCCATATGTTGGAAATGGCGTCATAAAAAGAAACTGCCCAGAGAAAGAAAACTTGGTATTTATGAGAGGGAGTACTCAGTACATCACCAATGATCCCATCCAGCAGAGATTCTCAGACTCGGCCTGTTACCATGCTGTCTGATCTCAAAAAAAGGAGAGGGATGTTATTTCTCTTAAAGAAATAAAAAATAAAAATAGTTAGGCCATCCATCAACTAAAACCAAGACAAGTGTTTGGTTCTCACTGTTGAAATGGGATATTACTATTCCCATGGGGATTAATAAGCCTAGCTGGAGGAGTCTGGCCCTTCGGGAGGTCAATAGAGGAATGCTTATGATTAATGTTTTGGTCCATGGTCTATCTCTATGCTAAGTTAATAAAGCTACATCGTCTTTTACGATCCCTTATTAACACAACATTAAATATCTATTAACATTGATGCTGCAGACTGCCCTTGGCTCTGTGAAGTAAAATAATACTTTGTGGAAAAGATTTTACTGTACAAATAAGCAGATTTAACATCCCGGTTGGTTCTCAGCTCTCAGATGTCAGCATTGCCTGTAATTAGCTGTGAGCTGGAATGCATGTTGCCATGCAGTAACCACACCAAGCATCTTCCTTCACATCTTGATTTCCCATTTCAAATATCCCCGTTGAGTTTAGAAAATGACTTGTGGAAGGAAAAGAGAGCAAACGAGAGGAGACTGAGAACCGGCTTTTAAGGTGAACCTAGCGTAGAACCAGCCTGTTAAATAAATACTTTTTTTAAAATTTACTTGGCTTAAAAAATACAAAACACTGTAGGAGAGCACTGCTTAAACAAAGAGATGCCTTGAATAAAATAATCACAGGTATCCAGCAGTTAAAAATGTATTTCAAAGGATGGTTTCTATTATGAAATTCAAAACTCTCAAAATGAATGACTAGAAATTACAGTGACGTATTTCCCAGTGCCTTGATTTTTTATAATCACGATTCCGGGTCTGTGAAAGGTGAATGCTTGCAAGCTGTGCACAAAGTCAGGTTTTTTCACCCGACAGGTCTGGGATGGCTATATAAGTCTCCCCAGAAAACCCAGTCCTCATCAGTTGCTATTATGAAGCTGCTAGAACAGATTCTATTTAAAGCAAATTCGGTTTTCAGGCTTCCATCATTCTCCTGACTTCCACAGAGGTGTTCCATCTTTGCGCTGAAACTTCAGAGCAGACCCAGCCTCCCTTGAGCAGTTTGATACCAGCGACAAAAACGTCAGCTACCGCTATCGGGGACAATGAGAGACCTGTTGATTATTTCACAGTTTTATTCTGCCACTTGCCTACACAAATAAATGCATTTGTTGCCTATAAAGAAATGTAGACAACATCATGATGTGGGTTTTCCTTACTTCCTGACTGTATTTTCTAAATGGTCAAAAATACATGCCAAATAGGCAAAAGATATTCCGTGAACTTCAACTAGTCCAGAAGGCATCTCTCTGGTTCTCACCGTACTTTCCTGTGCAACTGGACATGCTCACTGAATTCTGGAGGTTTTCATTGCCGTGACAGTGGGTATTCCAAGCACTAGCACTCCTGCTAGACGCAACACTTACTTTTTAAAACATTAAAGGCAGCAACACTAATAGCCATTGCATTTAATCACGTGGGAGCTGTAGGAAAAGAGCTTTCCATAAAGGCGTCTTCTTTTCCTCGATCACTGCTCACTTTGAGGTATCTCTGCAAGGCCTATGGGTTCTTCCAAACTTTCTGTGAGAGATTTAAAGAAAGGGGGGAAAGGGACAGGAGGCAGGTATATTCTCTGAATTCACTCTGGTATTGTACCAATCCCCTTCTTGGATTGCTAAAAACATACATATTTATGAAAGAGAAATAAATTGTAAAGGAAAAATGTTAATATCTCATCCTTGATACAGTGAGTTCTTTTAAAATATACTCCAACAAATATCCTATAATACATATTGTTTAGAAAAAAGGGTAAGCAATAGGCTACCTGTGAGACGACAAACATGGTGATGTTTACGATACACCACCTAACAGAGGGAGTGCTAAATACTGAAGCAACCATTGACAGCCTCCAATAAAAATGGTAACAATGTTCAAAATGTGTTGGAAAAGACACGTGTTTTCCAAACCCAGTTAGGAATCGCAGGCCAAGCATCCAGCAACTTTCTCAGGAAAAAATGGTCACCGGAGGGGCTGCTGCTTTTGCAATCACAATAAACTTCCTAACACGCGGGCAGGAGCGACGAGACTCAGGATCTAAATGTGTGGCTGTGGATCGTCCCCCAGCCTTCGGACGGAGCATTGCTAATCTCTCTGGAATATCACATTAAAGCAATATTTTGCATTTCCATGCGGATCGCTCAGCCTGACAGCGGTGGTTAGTCTCCAAGTAGCAATGGAGCTGGGTGAGCCCTGCATTGTGGGGTTGGAGCCAGGCCAGTGTTTCTCCTCATGCTTCTCAGAGAATGAGTCAACACACCTGCTCCAAAAATCTGGATGGAGCCAGCAGCCAGCGATGTCATCTTTGGCACAGTTGCCAGAACTCCATCTGAATTATGGTCTTTAATTCAGGTTTTAACGCTTTTAATACAAGACGCTATTGGAATTTTTCACGACCGGGAGTTTTGCTTTTCCTAAAAGATGTGCAATAAGAAAGTAAACCCACTGTTTACTTTAGCTAAAACTTTAATCTTTCTTGTGAAAACTATGATAAATGTTACTTCTAAAATACAAATGAATTCTTTTTTGGCAAGATACAGTCGTTTTTTTTAAAAAAACAATTAGCAGTATTTTCTCAACAATAGTAAGACCGCATTCTGCAAACATGTATTCCTATGAGTAATTCAATAAAGTTAAAGAAGTAACTCGTGAATAATGGCTTGCAGGGCTGGGCCCATGCTTTTTTGCATGAGTTCTTAATATATGCAAAGCAGAAGGAGAATTTTAACTGAGTTAAAGAAGAATTAAAATGCCCACAAAATCGTGACGGTTTTCTGAACTTAAAATGAAATGGCTGTCAATCGTTACAGAAGGACAATGATGCAGAATATGGAGCAGGAACACCAGTAAAATTAGAGTACAGGTAATGTAAACCTTACTGCAAATAATTTTGTTGGGGTGTGTAGGAATGGGCAGTGTTATGTATGTGCAAATAAACACAGCCCATTCCACAGCTAAGATCTAACTATTACCAGCAGACAGTTCCATTTGCAGGGTCGTTTGGAAATGCCGAGCTCCCTGTTCCTCCACAGCCAACCATGAACAGAAGCAGCCACTAAACTTTTCTTTGTTTATCGGCACACGGTTGTCAAGTTTTTCCAACTTTCTCCTCGTGCAGTAGGAGAGGTTGCCAAATAAACTCTGCCCAATGCCTGAAGGAAGCTGCTCAAGTAACCTCTATATCTTCCCACTGTTGTATCCTCCCACTTAATTGGTCACACTGGGAACTAGACCAATATGCTGATGGAGCTCTCCATTTTTCAAAGCCAGCAGAGAATTTGGAGCCCTTCATGAATGTTACCTATTATCTAATGTTGCAAAACAGAATTAATTAAAAACCAGAGCAAATTGATATCATGAGTGCAGAAAGAAATCCCCTACTTATCCAAAATGATACAATGCTGCTCCTTTAAAAATAAAAGTCCAGCTTTGCTTTAGATTTCCAGACAAACAAACCACAGCTCCTACGGGGGTTCCTCACATGCAGTATTGGCCATGTTATTTCCTAGGAAACATTTAACCAGAGTGATAAAGACCTCTAATTCTCTAAGACTACTACCCATCTGACGTGTTAGCATACAAAAAGCAGAAAACTGTGCTGTGAAAGACCTGAAGTGTATTATCGGTTAGCCTTGAGTTCAATACACTAGGAAGAATGTGGAGTCCCTGGGACTCTAGGGATGATTCTAGCTAGAATAATATTTAAATATATAACATGTCAGCATAGATGGCTGTCCCCAGAGAAGTTGAAACTTTAGTCGCTATAGTAGCTGTGCCTCACGGAGGCAGTCCAGCAAGCTTTAATCTAGCGAGCTGTGTAGTAATGCAGCACCCAAGGGGAGCTGAAGATCTCTAAAGAGAGGTCCTGTTCAAAGAGAGGCCAAAGATATTTTCCTTCCTCACTAGGCAGACACAGCCTAAGGGGAAGGGAAAGTGCGGAAGGGATTAAAATCTAGATAGGAGACTGAAAAAAAGGTAGAAATTGGAGGGGGGAGGGAGAGAAAGAGCGAGGGAAAGTAAAAGAGAGCAACGTACAAAGCACCAGGAGGTTTGGCTTCTATTTCTGTCTCACCCCTGGAATAATGCATGACTTTGAGAGAGCAATGTCATTGCATTATTTCTCTTTTCCATTGTCTTGCCTGTTGTTAACTCTTTGGGACAGGAACCCTTTCTTAATGTTTGTAAATAACCTGCCAAAATGGGCACTGGGGGCCACAACAAGGAGGAGGAGGCAAATGTAGATAGAGGAGGTGTGTCTAAGAGTATGAGTCAAATATCGTATTCTTAAATATAGAAAATAATGGACATGCAAAATGAATGTAAATTCTGAGCTTAACATCCTACCAGTTAAGACAAAGTTACTATTAGTTAAAATCATTACTTAAAACAAAGTTAATGATTGTGTAAAGATTATGTAATTTTGTCTTCCTAACAGCAAAGACTCTCCAAGACCTTGCCCTCTCATTGGTTCATTACTGTGCACCAGACCCACGTTACTCCTTGCAGAACAGTTCATGTACTATCAGGAAGCCTTTCATCCAAGTGCTGACCCTAAACCTAAGGATATCCCTGAATGAATGTGCATCGTATAAGCAAACAGGCAAGTCAGAGTTATCATGAGTGGAAAATCATCAGTGCTGCACCCAAACTGGCCAAGGAAAAGGCCCAGGGTTCCTTATTCAGCCCAGCGTGCTTATTTAGCCAAATTCCTGGTTTACGTCTTCTGACTCCCTAGGGTGGGAACTCTGAAGAAATTGTATGCACGTAGACTACAATACAGAAAGATAGAAGGAAGGGATAGCACGTAAGGCAGGACCAGTTTCAGCAACTAAATCTTCAAAGGGCTATTTTATTTTCTTGTTTAATCTGGTCAAACTTGAAACCAATGCTGAGGTACCTCCATAGCCCACACACAAGAAAAACTTGTCCTTGCTTTAACAAATGTAATTGTACTACAGTATATGTTAGTAAATGGCAGAGGATGTTTTCAGAGAACTGTGTATTTCATGTCTGCTACTACATCCCCATGCTTCCTCTACTCCTCCATTTACCTCAGTTCTCTCCCAGATCTTCTCAAAACACTCTAGGGAACAGGCAGCACCTATTCGGACCTGTTCTCAGCCTTGTGGGTGCTGACGGAATGGATGCTAAGCCAACAGGACAGGCTGATGCTCTGGTCATGCAACAGCTTTTTCCTTTGTGGGTGCTAGTCTGAGTTTCCTTCACCTAAAAACTGCTTTTCGCAAGGCTTAAGAGCCTCCTCTAATATCTCAGAAATATCTGCCCCATGACCAAATTCTATTACAGTTGGAGGAATGGGTACAGATAGACAGCTGAAGGGCGAATATTGTCCCATAAGCATCATTTCTTTAGAAAACTGTGCCAAAAAAGTATGCTCTTAATATTTCCATTGGAAACCACAACCTTCCATCCAAGTGACAGGTTGATTAAATCTTCATGCCGCTGTTGCTGCTATGACATACTGGATTTGGCCAGACTAACTAGTTTCATTTGAGTGTATTTTGTATAAGTAGCATGTAGAAAAAGCTTGAAAACATTTCATGATTGCTATTATTGGTTGAAAGGAATGTATTTAGTATTAAAATCCATGTAATAGAGACAAAACCTTTAAGAATTTTATCTCAGACTTTTAAGCCACATAATAAACTAATAAATAAATTGAACATAAATCCCAACCACCTGTCTTTTCTTTATTTAACACAGATTAGCAGCTGGCTTGGGCTTTTGTCAAGACTGTGGGAATGAGTTAACATGTTTAAGACAAGCATTTCCACGGCTGACTTGCAGTGCAAGTTGTCTTCCATAATTCAACAGCCGCATCAACAAAACGAATGCTAGCAAAACACCAGCAGAAAATGCATTCCTCTCAAACTGCTGGAGCAAGCAGTCTTCAGGTCAAGGGTCCTAAGAGAAATGTAGGCCAACTTAACAGTGCTTCCAAGTGAATCGTTTCACAAGCCACCTGCATGTTCATCAATGAAGAGAAAATCAAATTTTTCTGTGAAAAAGCAAGCCTCACATCCAATTTTTTTCTTGTTTCACAAAGAATTGCATCATCATGTATCAATAGGAGTTAAATCAGAAAGAAAAACATGTCAGATAAAATAAACCAAGTGGGCTTGCTTACAAATGTCAAGCTTTCCTGCACAGCTTCAAAGTTCAACTCAGGTATCAAACCCTCCCTTTCCTTAAGTGTTTCTCAGTCATTTTAATGCTTGCTGGTTTTGGCTAGGACACAACATGACTTTGGTATCTAGGCCTAGCATGGAGATGTCATGCATTGTGCACTGTCAGCAGCAGCTCACGCTAGCTGGGGGATTGCTATAATGCGTGAGGGTTATAGGAGATTATGGATGATTAGAATCAGGAAAAAGTACTCTTAAACTGGGGCAAAGTGGAGTGCAGAAAAGTTGACTCTGCTGCCAAGAGGCTTATGGAAATGTCAATGGGGCTATGAAAAAGAACCAAAACAGTAAAAAACATTCAATGTGTCATTAATTTGTGGTGTGTTCATTGCATATGAAGATGAGCTGGGTCTGATGCCAAATTTATGTTTCATTTTGCTTTCCATAGAGTTTAGTTCCTTCAAAGAAAAAAACTCCCTTCCTCAGTACGATTTTTTTAGTTCTGTGACTTTCAGATTTTACTAAGAGTTGAGTATACTGTAGAGGAGCTCAGCATTTGCTAGGAAAAAATGCTCAAAACAAAGAATCAGTAAACTGTATATTTTTCTCACGTAAAGAAGCAGTCTTACAGTCCTTACTAACTTGTGCACCAATGCCAAGACCCTTCCTTCTCCATCCAGTTGCCCAATGCCTGCGCACTAATCCCAACTTGCTCTTTACCAAGGTAACTGCCCTTTTCACTCTTGAGGGTTTCGCTCTTCCAGGCCTTACTGGACTTGGTAGCAAATCTACACCGAGTATCAAGAACAGCAAGGCTGGAACCAGGGTGGGTTTTGTGTGGTTAAGACTGTCAGATTGGATGTTCTCTTCTTTTCCCAGTGACTGTAACCCCAATATTCAACATCAAAAGCTCACGGGGCTAGTCAATAAATCAGCAGGAGAAGCAGATGGACAACATCTCTAACATTCAGACTTTAAGCAGCACATGATTTCAGGATGTCCAAATTCTGCAGCTTTGACTCATTTTCTGTGCTTCCCCTCTGTTTTTTTAATGCATAATTGTAATGAAAAAATTCCCTCGGAAACTAACATGATGCAGAGCTCATTGCTGAATGAGTGGTCTATTAATTAGACGTCTTTAGAAAAAAGGCTGTTCTATGCTCAACAGATTAAACTGAGCCCTTGAGATATTTGAAGTTTGTTCTGTCACTATCAGATAAACACAACAGAACATGCCGACCTGCAGAGGTTCATGACTAAACTGTTTGCAAGGTTAAAAAGAAAGGGAGAGGAAAAGCCTTGTTAATCTTCTCCATTCCTAATTTTAATAAAAAGTAAATATTTTTGTAAAAACATTTCAAAGGCTTCCACTTTCAGCTATGTGGCAGGTCGAGATTAGGGAAAACTCAAGCACCTCCTAAGGTTAAACACACTATTTGTCTCTGTCTTTCAAACTACATCTGAGTATATTTTGCAGATAAGGTTAGATAGGGTAAAGCTCAAACTCCTTTCCTTTGACTTTTTACCTAGAAATACACAGCCAGGGATGCAGTAAATTCAGAGCAATATTTTCCTCTCATTACAGATCTTCTACTCACTTCTTAGAACTAATAAAAAATTTTATTACATGAAGGGTACAACAATTTGAAGCTCCTATTCCATTATGGATAGAGTACTTTACAAGTAAAAGAAAATTTCTGGAAACGGCATTTTAGGCAACTGGAAAGCTTTAAAAGTGCTATTAGACATGCTTTGTTTACCACATTCAATCATTCAGATTATTAACTTATTTATTAGCCTCATGGAAGAGTAGGATATCTTAATTGACTTCTGGTAGATAATTTCCCTAGTGTACTTTTATTTCGAGGTAGGCAAACTACTATGATGATTTGCATTATATTATGGAAATTCAGGTTTTTAGCTTTGATTTGGAACATTGAATTGGGGTGGGGGAAAAGACCACTCGTACAAAGACCAAAGAAAACTCTTCACTTCATTGAGTCTTATGCTTGGAAGGTCCCCTTAATTTGGGTGTGGTGGCAGTGGAATTAAACTTAATTTTCATTTATAGCATTACAGCTATCCATCAGGCAGGAAAATTCTATAACACCACATGGCAAAAATAGTATTTACAACTGTTAAAGAGCAATCACTTCCAGCCAACACAGGACAAACTCGTGCAACTCCTCTCTCAGGCCAGATTTTTAACATATTCAGACTCATTTTGTATTTTAAAATCTTACCCTGTGAATAGACTGTATAAACATTTGTATCTGTCTTGAGTAGTAGGCATAGATCTTGGCTGCTGCGAACTGCCAAAGTGCCAGCATTGTACAAGAAAACACATTTATTTGTAATGATTGACTTTCTGGGCCAATCAGATTCTGGGCTGCATCAGAATAACCGTGGCCAGCAGATCCAGAGAGGTGATTCTCCCCCTCTACTCTGCTCTGGTGAGACCCTACTTGGAGTATTGTGTCCAGCTCTGGAGTCCTCAGCACAAGGAGGACATGGACCTGTTGGAGCGGGTCCAGAAGAGGCCATGAAGATGGTCTGAGGGCTGGAGCACCTCTGCTGTGAGGACAGGCTGAGAGAGCTGGGGGTGTTCAGCCTGGAGAAGAGAAGGCTCCAGGGAGACCTTATAGCCCCTTCCAGTACCTAAAGGGGGCTACAGGAGAGATGGGGAGGGGCTGTTTGCAAGGGCATGTAGCGATAGGATGAGGGGCAATGGTTTAAACTAGAGCAGGGCAGGTGTAGATTAGACATTAGGGAGAAGTTCTTTACCCTGAGGGTGGTGAGAGACTGGCCCAGGTTGCCTGGAGAGGGGGTGGAGGCCCCATCCCTGGAGACATTCAAGGCCAGGCTGGATGAGGCTCTGAGCAACCTGATCCAGTTGAAGATGTCCCTGCACACTGCAGGGGAGTTGGACTAGATGGCCTTTAAATGTCCCTTCCAACCCAACACATCCTATGGTTCTAAATGTCTTTGATTTCCTTCACTGGCGAGAGAGGCTGACGTACAGTGGACAGTACGGGTGGGCAGACAGATAGATTTTCCTTATGGCAATACTGAGAGATTTGCTGAGGGGGGAGGATTAAAGCAAGGGCTTCTTCCGTGGAGAGTCACGGGGCTGATGCCCATGTGCCTCCTCTTGCTGTGGGTCCCAAAAGCCACCCACACAGGGACACTCCCAGCACGGTTACCCTAAAACCACATCAAAGTGCAGTTTATACCACAAAAAGGAAACCATCAGAAGCTACCAAAGGCAGCGTTTCCCTGTGGTGGGAAGGGTAGGAATATCTCATCCTGCCTCCCAGCTAGAGGAAGCCCAGCAGCAGCAGTTCTTCCTTTTTTTTTTGCAAGGCACAGCCCGCTTGGAGACCTTGGGAGATGATCTGGTCATAAAAACCCAGGAATGCGGGTAGCAGATGTCGGGGAGCCGAGGGCCCTACAGATGGCTCACACATGGTTTTCACTTCCATGCCCCCGTGCCGTATTGTGGCTGTCTCGCCACTGCATTGTCTCCGCAAATTCAATGGGTAGGGGGTTAAAAGGAGAAACAAAGAAGGAAGTATGGCACTCTACAGGTGCAAACCCTACAGCAAGGGCAAGATTTGAGGGGATTACTACAGAAATCACGTCAGTTAGTTCAGGCAGGGTAGATGCTGCCACAGAGACCATCTTCTGCAAGGCTTTTGACTGGTCCTACAACCAATCCATGGCTTGAGAAAGTGATTCCTTTCCTTGAACATTCGTCCTGTGAAATGTTCCTACTGACAGTATCTCAGCCTGGAGTTTCTTTGTGAAGAAAGCATTTGATCGCTACTGGCTTCTGACTGAGACAGTTACGTCTTTTTTCCAACCTTTACGTAAATCTTTTTTCTTCCCTACTGTACCTCCAAAGGTATCTTTCTTTCCGCTTCGTGCTCGTAGAAATGTCAGACAGGCTCAGAAGAGCAGTTAATCCCCACTGTAGGAGGAAGCAGACTCTGTCGTCTGTTTTTAGCAAAGCTGAATTTAGGAATAGCTTTTTTTCTGAAGCAGTCAGTAAAATGTTGTGTTCAGTTACCTACAGATACTGTACGGGCTTCTCAAGCCGTAGGATTTAGTTAGTTCTATCCTGCCACAGTGTGGTCGGGAAAGATGCCTTTTCCTATCATCCAGAAGTTTAAAATTAAAAGCTATTTGTCACCAACATGACAGCTGTGTTTCTTTCTGAGTGGAAAATAAAAGTTGAGTGTGCATTTTTTTAAAAACTTCATATAAATCTATATGAACTCCTGGCAGGGAAAATAATCTTGTGTGTATGTCAGCATTCCACAGCAGGGTTTTAACAAAGATCACATGTTGCACATTGGAAAGCCAAAGCACAGAAACACTGCAGTGAAAACTAAAAACCCCTGCATATCTGAATAACACAGCCTAAAAACTATTAATCTGAACAGCTGTCCTGTGCATGATAGGCAATAAAGGACAAGTTCACTCAAACAAAGCATAAAAAAGAAAACCTGCTATGAGAATATGCTTAACTAAACAGAATTTCATCCATTTTTTGCACAGCATATATTGTTCTTTGATCACAGTAAACAGATTCTTCCATGACTTTTCCTTTCTTGCTTTCTTAAGGTCTGACTGTAGGAAGAGTGTAATACAGTGCAATCCTAATGCTCAACTTCAGAATTGATTAGTTACAGAAAATGGGAAATAAAAAGCAAAATTAACTGTTGTAATTTTTCTATGAAGAATTTTAGCCTAGTCATTATTTGATTCATATTCACAGAATACACTTTCCAGAGAATATTATTATGTGGTATGCTCCCGTATCATAACAGTAGGAAATTATATTTTTGATTCATGATCCTAAGGAATTTTTTTTTTTGCAAAGGTTGGACTATGCACTAGTGTGATGCACCGAGAGAACAGTAATTAAAACATATTTATTTTTTTTTTCTTATCAGTTGTGAAACTTATTGAGAGCTTTGGTATTTTAATTTCCATATTTGTTGACAGGAGAAGGAAAGCAGGGGCAGTGACCCTGCATGTTTGTTCAAAATGCCCTCTAAATAGTCTTTTACCCTGTTTTGATGGGCTTTGGCAGTAATTCAATTTACCGATCCATACCCTTCAGCCAATTACTGCCCGTCCTAGCGATAGACAGATGTTGTAGCGTGCATACCAAACTGTTAGGATGGGATATGACAGAACGGATATTAAGAAAGAGCAAGTTCACAGCTATTATCTAAAAATAATTCATTCCATATTACAGGTTTTCATTATCACACATTTGCCCATAAAACACAAAAAGCTGAAAATGGCCAAAATACTTATTCTCTGCCCTGCTCAGGATAAGAGATACAAGTCTGTTCGTATGCTGGATGGTCTGGCAAAACAAGTGACCCACTTACTAGGATCTGGCACGTTTATCCCTTGCAACAGCAAATTTCAAGTTAGTTAAAAGCTCTTGGCTTCAATTTCACTGCTTTTAGGAGATCTTTTATAGTTTGTGACTTCGCTGGTGCAATGCTGTATGAAAGTATAAGATTACAAAGCCTAATTTTAAAAAATGCAGTTACGTAAGGAGATGGTTAAATTCTGAAAGCTTTACTCATTGCTTAGCCTTGATTAATTAGGAGAGAGTTCTTACTGAATAAAATCTGTGTAAGGATTTGGGGATTTAGGTTCTGAGTATTTTCTCCCAAATTTCTCTGAATATCTTTTATTCATGTTTGGATACTTAGCGAACATCTGTGTTTGGAGGTTTGTTTTGGTCAAAAGAAGAGGATTTTTTTTTTAAAGCACAGTTAAACGTAAGTAGTTTAGAGATAAATAACATTCCTGCTCGGTTAAAATACTCTTCTATTGCTCCTGTACGTGACTTGGCCCAGGGCTGATTATTATTCTCCCTGCATCACAGAAGTGTGTAGCAGATATTTTATGGCTGCTTAGAACTGGCAAAAAAGGCAAAGGGTGGGGAAGAAAAGACAAAAACATCTTTTGGTGACTTGGCCCTTGAGGGTTTGTCTGGAGAATGAAGGAGACTTGGAAGTCCTTTGAGGGGATCCACACACTATGTTCATATGAAGAAACCCTTTGGTGGTTAATTATTTATCTAGAGTCAGAGCTGCATTTAAGCCAAGAATAAAAGTAATGCCACTCAAAGGAGCAAAGGCTTTATAAACAACTAAGTTTGGGATGAAACTTGCTTTAAACAGATTTGGAGAAGGGGAATAAGCAAGTGAGTAGATGACCAAGCTCTGCTCAGAGCTGGATGTTAGATTTGCCTGGTTTTGAGTTACAAGTCAAACCTATAGGTTGCTATTGCCTGACATCTATTTTGGAATGAAAAATAGCCTCAACGTAAGATAGGAAAATGATATTAGTCCCACATGGAATTCCACTGGTTAGTGAAATGGTATTAATATTATCATGCCAAGTAGGATATCCATACTATAGCACACTGTTCTGGGCACTGGTGAAAAAAAAAAGGCAAATAATCAGTCACAAGCCAGAGGAAGTACGTGCTCCTTACATATAGCTCCAAACAGCAAATAAAATGGAGTGGCTGCAGCTGCTCCAAATCCCTTGTAAACGCAAGCCATAGCCCCTTGACATTACCGATTTGAGAAAAAGAATAACCAGCTGTGTGTCAGTCCTCCACATCTCAAGAGAGATATTTGATCGATTTTGTACCAAGGTGCATAATAGGAACGCAATCCTCGCCTGCACCCCTCTCCACCACTGAGATGAAGGTGGCCTCAGTGTGCCTCAGTTTACTCGCTTGTTCTCTCTCTGCCACCTGAAGGGTCTGGGACCCACAGCTTTCAGGCTCAACACTGGTGAGCTTGGGCTTTCCCCCTGCAATACTTATGTGAAAATGAACCTCGCACAAAGCACCTAAAAGCTTGCTGGCTCCGAAATATTGTCACCTACCTGTGCTCTACTCAGTGGGCTAGGAGTTCCATTGAGTGCAGCTGAGCAGCAGTGCAGAGGTGTGAGCAATGCTGTCCTGAGTTGCTATGTCCGTGTTGTGCAGTGCAAGAAGCTGTATCTATGTCTTAATTATCTTGGATTAATACCATAACTGCTGGGCTACTGACGAAAAGCACTCAGGAGTAATACCACTGCCCTCTCTTCTGTTTTCTGAGAATCATAGAGTGAAAGAGTAGTTTGGGTTGGAAGGGACTTTTAAGGCTCATCTAGTCCCACTCCCCTGCAGTGAGCAGGGACATCTTCAACTAGATCAGGTTGCTCAGAGCCCTGTCCAACCTGACCTGGATGGGGCATCTACCACCTCTCTGGGCAACCTGGGCCAGTGTTTCACTACCCTCAGCATAAAAAATTTCTTCCTTCTACCTAGTCTAAATCTCCCCTCTTACAGTTTAAAGTCATTAACCCACTCGTGTCCTATCTCAACAGGCTCTGCTAAAAAGTTTGTCCTTGTCTTTCCAATAGGTCCCCTTTAAGTACTGAAAGGCCGCAATAAGGTCTCCCTGGAGCCTTCTCTTCTCCAGGCTGAACACCCCCAGCTCTCTCAGCCTGTCCTCACAGCAGAGGGGCTCCAGCCTCTGATCATCTTTGTGGCCTCCTCTGGACCCGCTCCAACATGTCCATGTATTTTCTGCGCTGAGAGCTCCAATTTTCTTGTGATCGATGATTAAAATGAAACTTTCGCTAGCATCGTTAGAAATGTCTACAACAGAAACAAAACCGTTTCCTAATTCACAGTAAGAAAGGTCTTTCTGTTTTATCATAAACCAGACATTTTTCCCCAAACTGTTATTCCATTTCATTCAAAATCCATTCTCCTCCTGCTTGGCTTTGATGGTTAAAAATCATACAAGTCTGCAAGGTTGTAGGAAACCCTGTAAAACATGGTGCGGGATGATTTTAGGCCAGGCATGAGAAGAGCAGTGTGAGGAGAAAGACTTCACAATGGTGTATGCCACTGTTTAGGAAGACTTAGCAGTTATTTATGGGTAGAAGAAAATACTGTAATGGATACAGAATGAGTTCCACTTCGGTGTCACTCCCCTACTTGGAAGCAATGAATTTGAGAAATTTTGATTATCATATCTTTTCTACCCCTCTGAGTCAGAACTTCATTTCTAGCCAAAGCATGCAGCTGACATTCTCATCTGCAATCAATTTATACTCCTAAATGTTAGCTAGCAACCAGTGAGCAAAACCAAATGCTGACATTTTATTTTGGCTAATATTTTCAGGTAGTTCAGAACTCAGTGTAGCAGCACAGATGAAAACAGGATAATTGTTTCATTAAACTTCTCCCATTAAAAAAAAAAAAAGAAAGAAAAGCTGAAACAATTGTTATTCACTTCTCTCGGAAATAGATGGGCAACAACTGAAGTTACAGTTTGCTAATAAAAAAACTTGGTTCTGTTTTTATCCATCTAAGTAAGTCTTAAAGGATAAAGGGACACACTCTGCAAACTAAATGCAACTGAACAAGGGAGTCCCTTTTCCTGAAATCTGCAGTGCAATGCTGTGGCTTGGTTGTATCTTTTCTCCAAAAATATCTTGATATTTGGCTAATACCTGTGCATAAGGCAACAGGATTATGAATACATATTCAAAATGCATACAAAACCAGAGACTGTCATTAATGAGTCTTTTATACTGCAGCCTCTGGAATAAATCCTGGTTTTTAGATTCAGTCTTTTCTTCACTGAGCTTTAAAGTGGGATATATTCACTTCGAGTGAGATCCTAAGTCATCATCTTTATAGTTATTTTCTTATTTCATGCCTGACTGTTACTTCCTAGCCACACAGCTGAAGTAATTTCTTCACAGAGAACAGAAAATTTTGGGGAAAAATTCTATCCTAACTTCAAAGTATTCAGCTATGGCTTTGAGGGCTACAAACCTGGCCAGATTTTTTTTTCTTTCTTTTTTTTTTTTCCCAAACTTGGAGCTCAACTACATTTGCCTAAGATCTCTTCAGAGCAGGGAAACAAAGCAGCCATTCATGCCCCAGAAACCCTTTTGTCCAGGTCCCAGGAAGGGACAGACAGACCATGGAAACAAATGATGGAGGCAGGATTTGGGCTTGCATGACACCAGTAAAAGGATCAATTTTTTTAGCAAGAAAGCAGAAACCTGCAGAAAATAAATGGTTTGTACTGGTCTTCACAGTGATTAGTGGAAGCTCCTTACTACTCCCTCCTCCTGTCTCTTCTGTGCCCACCTACAACAGCCAGGGAGCCGGCAGTTGTACAGAAGTCGCATTTGGCCACCAAAACCCAAGGCAGCCTTGCCAGGATGGGGCACGCAAACACGGGAGGTTGCCTTTGGGCCTTTTGCTCCCTGGCGTGGAAGGCAGCTCGCGGCTTTCTCCAGAGAGGAGTTACTGCCGCTTCCAGTCAGCCGACCGTTTATTAGCTGGATCTGCCGCCCAGAAAACGCCTGTGGCACGTTCAGCTGCAGGAGCAGAGAAGAATAAACTGTTTCAGAGGGAGCCTCTGTGGTCTCGGTGGAGGGGCTGATAAACAAATCCCGTTCCATTCAGCAGCGTGGGGTGCAGACATACTTTGTGCATGCCTCGGGCTATGGGATGCATTGTTAATAATCACTTCAAAGTCCTCGATGGGCATTTAAAGTTGCTCTCTGTTTGCAAGCCCTTTCTTTGGTCTTTTGGACACGTTTGAAGTTGTGGCCAGTGGCATGCCAGTGCTGCCAGCAATACAAATGGCACTATTGTTGCGTGGCGCTGCCGCCGTGTCTCAAATACTCCAGGCCTCCTGTCTTGGAATATCAAGTGTGTTTGTGTGTGCCTGTTTATTAAAATTGAAGAGCCTTGTACTATTTGGTGCGCATGGGAAGAACTTTGGCAATATTTTCTCTCATGTAAGCACAGGATGCTTGTGTAGCACACCGTTGATTACCAGCCACTTTTGGGGGGTGGGGATTGCAGTGATGGGTATTTTATTTTGTATTTACTTACATCATCCTTTTCACTTGGCAAATTATCTTAACAATGGCTTATGCGGAGTCTCAAAGGGAGAGGAGTTACTTGGTTTGTTTATTAGATTAAGAACATTTTAAACCATAGATCATATAAAAACAATCCTAGGCTCATATGACAGGGCTCATAGCTGCTTGGAAGCAGGTCATATATATTGCCTTACATCACAAAATCTGTTGTGAAGATCTTTGCAGCAGGGCTACCAACATGTACTTTGAATGTTTTAACTGCAAGGCAACATATCTGGGGAACAGCTTGTAGCATAGATTTTATCTTGTGTAATGAATGTGCTAAGCAATGGATATATATGGACAACATGAAGAATTTAGAGGGTGACACGGAGTACGGAAGATGCCGATCCTCCATTGTAACACAAGCTGCTGCAGATCTTTTGGTAGCAGTGAGTCCAGGGATGGGAGGGGATACTTCATTTGGACTTCTGACCATATGTTGTAACATCTCAGCAATGCTCACTCCCTGAGCATATTTTTTTTACCTGTGTAAAGGCGGATGTGATTTCATGGCCATTTAACGCTGATATAAATGAGCGCTAGGACCAAAATGTTGCCTCCTTCCTCTGCTTTCCATCCCCACCTATGCACTCCCGTTCCTGCCTTTGTTCTGCCACAACAGTTCACAAGGCCACACAATGACTTGGATCAGGAACTGCCTGAAACTAACCTGACAGCAAACAAACAAACAAACAAAATGAATCAACCGAACCTCCAAAACCCTGCCACTGATTCTTCAGCTAACTCATTTTCCTGCTCCATCTGGGCACCTGACAATGCAAGGACTCAGAGCAGCACCAAGGCAGGGACGGGAAGGACACCCCCCTTCTTTTACCACCGTTACTAATCTGCCAAGTCAACGGACTCTGAAGAAGCTCAGCATGTCAAATCTGGGGTCAGTTATAGGCCATCTCTTCGCTTTCCTGCTCCTCTGGCTAACACTAGCCAAGGAAGTACGTGAATTTGCAACACTGAGAGTACAACCACCATGGCTTATGTTTATCAGTTAAAATCTTCTTTAACCACTTAAACATAGCTGTTAGCTGGTAAGGTCATCTTCCACCATTGTCTTAGATTTTATGCTGGTTCAGAAATACATCTTTCCTCATTCTATCATTAAAGGTTCCTCAATGGACACAGAGGTGTAAGATCCTCCTTCCCCAAGCTGGAATGGCTAGCATCTCTTCTCTTTCTACTGCAAAAACTGTCCCTGTGTCTCCTGCAATTGGACATTAGGATATATTAGGGTATAATTCAAGAGATTATATCATTCTGCTCCTTTTTTGCTTCCTTAAACATTCTTGATTACTATTTTTAATTCATTCACGTATCTATTCCCGACTCCTTAGTTTCTTTTACACTGTCCTATAGAAGTAGTCACTAAAATGTATCATTGTTATCTCAAAACCCTGTAATTTTTTAATCTTCTAGGTTTGTCAAAAGAGCCGTACTCAAATATAGCACAGAGTAAAAACATCTTAGATTTTAGAAGGATGCCCACCGTTATGCCATTTATACCAACTTCTGTAGGTCTAATAAAACAAATGTCCACTGTTTTATGTAATACATAAACACATGCCTCTTCATTTTAGGTCAACATCTTGCAAGATTAAGTAGTCTGATTTCATACCAGCTGCTTCCACTGGTATCTCCTTTCACCTGCAGATGGGGCCAGGAAGGATCTTGGCTGCATTTCATCCAGATGGTGGCTTTCCTTTGCAAAACCATATGTGCACCGGTGTGCCATGTTCAGCTGCCAGTTCTGGCCTCATCATAACAGTTCGTTCAGCAGAAATAACCATTTCTAATCTGTAGGAAGGTATACGGGTACCCTGACAGGCTTTTAGAAAGAGGAGACTGAGGAAACATGCGGCAAGACTGGTCATTCTGACTAGTGGGCTGAAACAGTCGGTATTTATTAAAGGAAATGTATTAAGGTCAGAATCTGGTTATGTTAAACAAAACTAAAGCAGCAGAAATAATAGGTAGGGGAAAATGGTCTGCGAGAGACTGAGTCCACTGGATTACACTTTAGCACACATTTGACAACCTGATGGAAATTTTTGATAAACTTTAGGGTGAAATATTCTCCTTCATCCTGGCATTATGAGGTATGATTCAACAGACAATAATAGCATGATGGTAGAATATAAAAGGAGATATTAAGAAGAGAGTTCTTTTCCTGAGACCAGAAATCATGCAGCACTGAGGAAAATATTTAAGCAAGACAAAACCAGTTGTGATAGGAAAAGGTCTTGAAATGGAAAGCAGGAAGAGTAGGTGGGCCTGAGAACGGGCATTTGGTAAATCAGAGGTGTTACCAGGATTAAAGAAATATTAGACTGAAACTTGTGACCTCCTGCTCTTTCTGTTTGTATTAAAATGATCAGTCAATGTGCAGGTGCACAGTTATGCCTTACTAATTTTTAGGCACCTCCAAAATCAGAGACAATGTCTCTGAATAATGTTGCAAAGAATTTTTCGAGGTTTCGTATTTTTCCCCTTTTTCTCCCCATCATGTTGGCACAGGAGTGGCATCCTGCATACTTTAAATAGGGTATTAATCTACGTGCAGTTCAGTATGTGTGTGTATTTGATCAACCTTTGATTGATAAATCAGACATTTTCTTGATAAAATGCAGAAAAGCTGAAAAACCCCACGACAGCACTATCTGATGGTGCTTCACAAGCTGGTCAGCGGGGCTGGGACGTGTGAGAAGGCAGCTGCTGACGGGCAGGCAAGTGACGGCAGGGAAGGTGTGCCGGGCAGTGTCAGCAAGACCAGAGGGAAACTGAGTGATGAAACACAGAAAGACAAGGAAAGGTGATAGCTGATTGCTGTGTAAGCCTAACAGAGAGCTTTATATCAGGGTGGAAATGCCGCAGGAGAAAGCACAGAGAGTGTCTTTTGGGTTTTCCTGTCCTGCTCATGCAGCATACTACCAGTAGAAGGTATTTCAAAAGGGGTTAAATGTTCAGAAGCCGACCTTGGGGAACATGAATAAGGACCCTTGGGGAACATGAAGAAGGTGCCTTAAAACAAAGATGCCTGCAAAGCCATTTATTCTTAGCATAGGGGTTTGTGAAAAAGAAAATTCCCTGTTCCCCTAAGTGCCGTGTTTATGCAGGGAGGGTCAGATGTGCTCAAAATGAGTGGCATGGGAAGGGGACCTGCTTCATGCAGTCACACCTGAGGAGTGTGCTGTCACTTCTTTCTAATTAACCTCTACTTAAGCCATGGAAAACAAGGTAATGACAGCTAAACACATAGCCAGTATATGCTATCATCAGGCTCAGCTTGTGTTCAGAGAAATATATGAAAACTGTTGGAAAATAATCAGATTTTCTAAACACTAATTTCAGGAAAACCACACGCTAATCACCTCTTTTATCTACCACAGGACAGTCTGTGAGGAAAAAAATTAATTAGTAGTCAGGGATTATAAAGGGACCCACCAGACTATGTAGTCAGGATTTTTATAAAATGTAGACTAAAAACTTGCCCAGTATCAGGCCTAACTTCCACTAACTTGTTTAGAGAGAAGTTACACACATCCCTTAAAAGAGGTGGTCCATGGCCATAGACAGCTTGGTCACATAAGTCACTGGGTATTCTGCAGACCTAAGATGAAAATCTGCATTGCATCCAAAAGGGGTTCTTCAGACTAATTTTTTCTTGAATTTGTTTGTTTAACAACTGGGACATCCATGATAGAGGTTTAAACTTGGTTCTTACTCTTCTAATCAAAATCAAAGGACATTATACAGCCTGAATGCTTGACTCCTAGGTGAAATATTAAGAGGACGATGGAATAGGCTGTTTGATTTTGTGCTGTCCTTTATCACTGCATCATGCTCACTGTGCTCTGTATCATGTTCTTGCTTGCATCCTGAATTTATGTTTTATATTTTCTCTAATGTTCTTATATGTGAGAGAAGAATAAGAAGTCTAGACTGTAAATTCAACATACTTGCTTTTGAATAAGGGAATATACTCTTTCTTCATTTCAGATATGAACATCAGTTGGGACCATATGCAGTTCTGTGAGAAATTCTTGTTCAGTTTCAGCTGAAGTTGCACTGGTGTGCAGATTTAGGACATAGCTCTGCCACTAGCTCAAGACTGTGGGTCAGTGGAAAGATGCTCAGTGATTTCAGGAAGCCTTTCAACCAGACCTAACATGGTATGAAATTAAAGCTGGGATGTCATTGGATAACTGTTGAGTTTCTGAAGACATTGCAAGTTTTACCACTAAACCCCACAACCATCTGAAAACATAATAAGAAATACAATTTTGCTGAAATCAAGAACCTTCACTGAGGGACTATCGAAACATTTACATTCAGTGATCATTAAACATAGTAAAAGAAAAGGTAATAAATTAGAGTTTAGTTTACAAGACTCGGAACTCCAGTTCCGAATACCTACATGAACTGATACCTTGAGCATCCATTCTGTTCTTTTAGAGCTGTTTGAAAGTGTTTAGTAAGCCATTATATAAAAATCTTGTTTTATTCTTTACATATGAATCTAAAGTATTGAAAATGATGTAATATATTTGATAGTTTCAATATCAAATGACGGTATTGAATATTTACTAAATGTTTGATCCTCAGTAGGCAGACTTTTGAAACATTTCCAATAATTTCAAACTATTTCAAACTACATCTGTTCTTTATTATATAGTCATAGTCTGTTCTTTATTATATAGTAAAATAGACAGAAAATGGAAAGATTTCCTATGAAATATTGAAACTGTCTGGAGAAACCAGGCCTACTAAGAAAGTGCTTTTCATGCAGTATGATCAAGATGATATTTTTGATTGTTTCTGTTTTACCTTAAATTTCCATGATCTGATTAGTTACTTTTTTGGAGGAGCTTCAGCCTCTGAGGGCTGTGAATTATTTGACACATGAAAACTACTTAATGTTACAAACATCCTGGGGACTGTGAAGTCAGACCATCCAAAGAGACTGAAGAAAAAATTACTTTCTAGAAATTAAGTCCACTAAAACATAATTCTTACATAAATATATGTTTATAGAGGAGAGACAGAAAAGCTAGAAGAGTTTTTGTGTTAGAAGACATTAAGCTCACTAAATAAATCAGTCTCTTTTGCTCCCTACGGTTTGGCTTTTGTGCCTAGATCTCCTCCTTGTGTTCAGAAAAAACTGCCTGTGAATCAGTCATTACAATCCCAAGCATATGAAATATCTTTTCTTGTCGAGGAATGTGACATTCTTTGCAAAGTAGGACCAAATGGTGCAAATTCATCTGCTTAATGAGGACTGGCAATCTGAAGTGCGTTTGAGAAAGCCTCAAATGCCAGTGTATTTTAGAAATATATTTTTGGTGCAATCTGAGGCGTGCTCGCCTTGTGTTTTGCTGTGCAATATTGGTAATGCGATGGCAACATGATGTGGTCTAGGTTAATGCTATACTTGGAATTTTTTTGGTTTGTTTTCCGCATTCCCTTGCTTCCTTCCTCAGTGAAGCTATTTCCTTCCTAACAGTGTTTAAATCGGTATAGGCTAGCCAGAGCACAGTCTGGGCTGGTTATCAGCAGGCCTCACAACTGGAACGAGTGTCTCTAGATTTCCTTATCCACCTCCCCAGCAGTTACTGTCATCAAAGCAACTGATCCTAGGACACAGATGAATAGCTGCTCTTAGAATAGAAATCTGCAGCAAGGTCAATGGTGTTCAAAACAATCTGACCAACAGCAGGAAATTCCCTCCAAGATTGCTAAATCTTGTTTACGAGAGATGTCTTTCTGCAGGATATACCCTACCCAACGCTGTGCTGGGAAGGCCACGTGACATAGCACATTTTCATGGGTAGTCTCAGAAAGCAGATAGGATGAAGTCCTGGCAAAATTCCCACTTCCTTCAGTGCAACAGGGTTTCAAACGAAGTGTTTCATTAGAGAAAGGACAGACGTTTTTGGCATCTAAAATCAGTGTTGTCAGGTGGTATCTGGGGTGGCCGAAGTAGAACATGGCATATGGAGGTTCCCTGGCTGAGAATGGGTTGTATCTACATCACGTGGAGAGATGCAAATTAACCAGACTTTCTTGGAATAATATTTCCCAGAGAGGGCTGAGTGAGGACCGTAACACTGGAACAGCCACATCCCACTACCAAATACACTTGTTAGGAATGCCAACAAAATGGTTAATCATTCATCCTTTGGTAAAAAAAAGAAAAAAAAAATCAGTTTTTCACAAGATATTCGGCAAAAAAACTTGGTGAACACTTCTGTCAAAGATATTCAAGAAATAGTTATTTTTGGTCATCCCTATTTACAAATAAAAACAAAGGTGCAAGCCGACAAATGATTTAGCAGTTATATATGTCCACTCTGTCCTAGATAATTGAAATAATTTTCTCAGCTGGGAAAAGCAACTGTGGCTAAAGAGACAGTGAATAAAATCATGTTTATATACATTTAGAATGCACAATCATACTTTGTCTTTCAAAGGCAATCAATAGTTCTAAGTTCTCACATCTCAAAAGTCCCCTACACATCTCAAAACTCCTCTACAGCTTCTCAAAAGCTGTTGAAATGCCTAGCTGAAAGTATTGACATACACGTTTTCTTTGTAACTATCAACGTACAATTTTGCAAGTTGTGATTGCTTGTCACAATTTTCTGATTGCCTCAACTTTCAAAGTTCTGGTTATTCACATCCATTTAATGCAAGTATTAAGACTCTGGACATCAATGTGACAGAGTGGAGACCAGCTGCCTTAATATCTGAAAGAGGATTAAATGAAACATAATAAAATCCTTCTTTTCCATAACAACCACATATCCTCAGTACTTGGTTTACATCCTCAGCAGGAGCCTGTAGGAGTTGATCCTAAGGGATATGTACTTTGAAGTTCACTAGATCAAGGGGAGAGAGTATCACAGGTAATACACCGGAAAACTGACACTTTATCATGATCCCTTCTCAAAACATCCACAGAATCACCACATTCGTAAGGACATGACTTAGGATCCCCCTCAGATTCTGTTCTTGTTTTTTAGTCCTCTTAAGATCAGAAGAAAACAAGGAAATCTTCAAGACAGAAGTGCCCAATCTGGGGTTTAAGTACCAATACTGGAATGCAAGCTACTTTATAGCAATACTCCAACGCCACCCCCAAAAAGCTGCACGCCTCTTTTTGCACATCTGGCTCAGCAGTGTGGACCTAGAAACTTTACCAAAGTCAGCTCAATAGCATTGGCATTTAGGAAGTCTTACTCTACCATGAATGTGGAGACCTCTTTTCAACTGGAATAGCAAGAGATATAAGGGAATATTTATAGATTACGGAGTGCGTCTAACAAAGGTGTCATGAGTTGCCAAAGGTCAGCCAGACTTCACCTTTGCTTTCTCATGTATGATTTATGTTGCTATTGAAGACAGACTGCTAATCTGTCATGGGGATTAGTAGCATAAATTGAGTGAAAAACCAATGGCATCAAAAGCCTCATGAAAATAGTATTTTGCTATACGTTAATCTGCTGTAAGGACAAAATATCCCTTAGCATCATCATTTAGGTTTAAATGAGAATGATCAGTTCTGAAAAGAAAAAGTAGTTTATAGAAATATTATGGGTTTAAAGTAATACTCATGATATAGCTGAAAAAGAAGTTACTCATTTTATTGTGTGATATATATTGTTAAATGCGTACTTTCAACACGCAGATGACCAGTTTACTTCCTCTTATACTTTCAGGTTCTGGCTTACTTCTGCCGACAAATTTGAATGCACTGTTTGTGAGCAGCCTTAAACATGTAGGCATGTTCAAATTTATTTGTAGGATAAGCTTTGTGCTTGCAAAACACTACCCTAAATTCTATATGCGGATTCACATAGCTCAGCCCCTTCTGGGCTCATTAAGAGACAAGCGTGTAAAAGTAAGTGCGGTTAAAATCACTGCTTGCAAAATTTGTTTGCATGCTTGTTACCTTCAGTACTTGTTTCATATTGTGAAGAATAAATCTTGTAAGAGATACAGTTTTCCATTAAGATGGTCTTTGGCTGTCATTTTCATCTTTGGGAGGAAAATTAAGCTTTATATACATGCATTGTCTCCGCTATCTAAAGTTAGTATTTGTCAAAAAACTGTACAGATTTTTTCTTTTAAACAAATAACAAATGTGTGAACAAAGGAAAGCTAAATAAACAAACAAATTTCCTTGAGCATTTTCATAATTGTTTATGCTATTTCTAGTTTGTACTTAGAGTGTAGGTTATGCAGCATTTGCTATTGGTCTGAAGACCCAGTTAACTTTTCTTGTTGCCTTTGTAACTGAATTAGATGACCTAACCTTCATAAATAAGAATGAATAAGGATATCACTCAAACAAGGATAGGGTGGAGAGCACTTCGGGGAGTGATATGGACAAGAGGAAACAGGGAGACCTATTTAAAGTCACTGCTTGTCCTCTTTAGCTGAAGAAATATGTTAGGTTACAAATAGAAACACTAGAATTAAAATTATCTGTTTTCCTTCCTGAGTAGAAAGAAGGGTATCTTGACATGTTTTACATGAGAGATTTATTTTTCTCAAATTGTTCAGATTTCTCCTGCATTCTCACAAGAAAATAGAAGTCTTTTTTTTTGTGAGTGCAGCAATCGCTCAGAAATAAATACACTGCAAAGCTTGATCACAAAGCCCTGGAGAGGACTTGACTCAGGGATTTACAGTATTTCACCTTCCTATAAAGCACTGTTTCACCTATCTGCCAAAGCAGGAGGAAGGAGTCAACTGGACTCAAATGGACGTTGGGTCATACCAACATCAGGCACTGAGACTGTCTTTAATCACACATGTGCAGGACCATGCAAAATAAAATACGTGGCATTTTTCATTTTATTTGATCAACTTCCTCAGCTCTGCATGCCAGATGGCAGGAGAGGGAACCGTTTAAAGGGCTCCTGTTATTGTCCTCTCAGACAAAGTTTTGCTAAGTGCATTACTGCATTAGCGTTTTTCTCCTTTTTTGTCACTATTCATTATAATTACTGTTCGTCACAATCAGATTAGTGTCTTACAGTTTTGACGGGCTGCTTAGCCATGTCTATGTAGCCACTTTCAGTACCAAGACATTTATCCACAAGGTAGCTTCTAGTACCTTTTCTAATTACCCGCCTACTACTGCCTGACAGTCTGTGCTTATGGAATATGGGTCATTTTCCATAAGAATCATCTGCTGAAAATCTTTTGTGGTAAAATATACAGAAAAGAGTAAGAATGGCGTTGGGTAGACAGCGTTTTAATTTGATAGCATGAAGTTTTTCCCGTTTGATAAAAAGTAGAAAAAAAGCATTTCTTAGAGATTACCATTAAAAAATATTAAGCTTTGAAACCATTTCAGTATTTAAACCAGCCCGGAAGGAAATCAGTGAGATTTTTGCCAAGTAATACTTAGCTTTTCAAATTTGGTCCCAGCTAAACAAGATCAAAAGAAATGATGATTTTATTTAGGTTTTCTTAAGCTGCACAAAGGTTATACCATTCTTTACGATTTTTGTCTCCGTTTCAAAAGCGAGAACACACCTATTGCTATAATAGCAGATCCAGTCCCTGGGCTTATTTGCAAAAAATACCAGCTTTTGCTGTTATTTTGAAGGCAAGTTATCTTCAGCACAGCGCTGTCTAATCTTTTTATTTACAACCAGTACAGACAGATGAGGAGCATCCCATCTCTCAACACCCTAGTTAAACTTGGACACAGCTTATATCAATCACACCCAGTAACTTCATGTTAAAATGCTTAAATATTTTTAGAAAAGGACGGGTTGAAAAGTGAAGTCAGCATATATTAGAAAAACAGTACCAGAAAAAAAAAAAAAAAAAAGCTTTGTTGTTGTCGACCAGGCAAGCTTAACCACACAGTCGATATAACGAAAACAGATGTGCAGACACTACTGAAGGAAGTGGGGCACCTTTGATCTGCTGGCTTCTGCTGCTCGCTCACAAAGGACAGTTGCTTCCATTAATGAGGCTTTTCTAGTTTATTAGGTTCACTGATTTCATGTGCCCAGAGCAGGAAGGGAAATTGCACTACTCTCCAAGAAACCACTTTGATATCTGGTAAATACAGAGCTATAAAGCACTCAGTGTCACTTATGGCCATAAGTGGGATATCTTTGTAAACAGTTGGTACGATTGCTTGATGATGTTTAAAGAGTGTGAATGGTGAGAAGGACAGAGGTAATGCATTGTTAGAGGAGCTGATATTTGCTTATCTGTAAGGAATGGACTCAGGTGAGAGAGGAAAGAAATCATTCTTCCAAATGAGTCAGAATTCTTCAGAATAATTTTTGCAGAAAACTAACATCTACCAAAGCAAATGTAATTTCTGGCATACTAAGAAATACTGAAATAAATCAGAACAGATGGCTAAAAAACTAATGATGTCTTATTTGCATAAATCAAGGGGGTCCTATTTAGTCCAATTACACTTATCAGTAAAGTCTATTGCACGTATTTAGCTCACCTATTTATACGATTTGATGAGAGCTGGACTGACCACACACAGCGTCTGACATTTGTGGCAGTCCTGATGTGCATACAAATTACATTCTGAAGACAGAGTGCCTAAATCCTGCTAATTTTAAAGTTCAGAATATTAAAAAGGCTTGCAGAGCTTTAAAGGTCATTCTCTCACGAGTGCTATTTACTGTAGCAGCTGTTAAGAATCTGTGAAGGGTCATGCCAAAGACAGGTAAAATAAGATTCATCCACATGGCTGTTTGCCTAGTTTACTAGCTGTTGCTGAAATACTGGATTATTTAGATTCTTAGTTTTATTGCTATTTTACAAGGCTTTACAGAAAGTAGTAAGTTAAATAGTGAGCTCCTTTCATTCTCCTCTGGTGAATGTCAATGCTGCATCATTTTTATTCGACTGGCTTGTGTTCTTGTGTATGCCATTTTGAGCTCCTCCCTTTAATTTCCCGTTTTACCCTTAATTTACAAACCTGTTTGCTGAATACATATGTCTTAGCGGCAGCATATTATTTTCTCTTTTTACCTATAGTGACATTTCAATTTACTACAATTTATTTAACACTGCAGTAATATTTAAAACATGCCTCCAGTTCAAACTAAGCGTCAAGTGGAAAAGGGCCTGTGTAACTCAGAAACCAGACCCTGATTCTCCTAGACGTTTAGTGTGTTGTCACATAATGGAATTACTTTTTGACCCATAAAACTTGATTTTGAGCCCTGCTCTATTTTTTTTTCAATGCAAGATTATTTCCCACTTTTAATTTCTCACACCCAGTGGAGTGTGGGTGCACTCACTTGTGTCTGAGAAATTCAGGGGTAAACCCATCTGCTTACACTGAGTTGGGGGAAAAACCAGAGATCCCACCTTCACGCTCACCTCCTTGTAGGTCAAGAGACCAGAGTTTCGTTTGCCTTGCTCCACAGGGAGAGGAGAAAGGTAAGGCTGAAGCGTGCTCGCTGCTAGCTGAGCGCATCCGTGACCGGCTGCGGAGGTTCATCACTTCCATTCTCCTCTAGCAAGGAACCACCATGCCCAAAACACTGTGGCTACTTCCACTGCTATGGTAAAGTGCTTATCTTCACCTTGGGCAAAGAAAAGGATGGTTGCTAAAGCTGCATAGAGTTTCATGGCTGTTTGTACCATCACGTTGAATTTAAAGGGACTCCAAAGGAGCAGAGTGTTACCGAGGCTCAAGTGTGAGTGAGAAGAGCGTTGGAAGCCTTGTACTATCACGCACACAAATATATACATCACATCAAAAATGGCTCTGAATTAATTTGTGCTGCTGCAAGTAACTACAGGACGGAGTTGTAGATAAGCATTAAGAGAATTTCCTCTACCCTCACCTGAGACGGTGAGCTCTCTGGGGCAGTGGCTATACTCATACCCTGCCCACCTCCACCGGGACGTGATTGAGCTGGCATAATTTTTATGGGATGACTTTACTGTCATCCCTTATGCATGTTGCAGGGAAAACATTAAGTAGCTAGAAAGAAGTTTAGGAAGAAGTTCTTTATAATGAGGGGGGGGAGACAATGGCCCAGGTTGCCCAGAGAGGGGGTGGAGGCCCCATCCCTGGAGACGTTCAAGGCCAGGCTGGATGAGGCTCTGAGCAACCTGATCTAGTTGAAGATGTCCCTGCTCACTGCAGGGGGGTTGGACTAGATGGGCTTTAAAGGTCCCTTCCAACCCAACACATCCTATGACTCTATGATCCTATTGTAAGAAAGGAGATGCTGCTGTCCTACATGAACAGTGTGGCATTTGCAAGTAACTTTTCTGGAAAGGGCATTCTTATATTAGCTTTAGAATGGCAAAACTGATGGATGTGCAGATTTTTCTTCTTTGCCTTTCCTGGAATTGTTATTTCTGTGTGCATATGTGGAGTACTGGGACTGGCAGCAGAAGCACACATGGGGCTTCAGACATGAGAGGACTTTGTGTGTCGATTTTGAATGAGACCAAGAAAACTTGCTCATGTATTATGTGCCTTTTCTAGAGTTATTATCACTATGCTAATGAATATTTGGTGCAACTCCATTAAAATTTATGGTACTTTCTTTGATCCAGTTCAGCCACATTATGGTATATAGCATTCTCCAGACTGAGCCTGTGAGAAAAGGAAAAAGTATTTTGGGATAGGACTTCTCTGTAATATCGACTACGCTGTATCAGAACACTTGGTGTTCCCAAACTCAGTTAAGCTGTGAATGATACTTATAATTCCTAATAAAATTCAAATATGATTGAAGTTGGTGTATTGCTAATGAAAATGCTGTTTTCAGCTTATTTCCTGCTTACCCTGATTGACCAGTTCCAAGTACTAATTATCCTGTATCCAGAAAATAAGCAGTTTTATATAATGTACCAGGTCTTGTAGCACAACAGATTCAAAGATGTTAAATAAATATAACACTGGGGGTGGGGGGTGAGGGAGAGGAGTGTGAATGTTTTCTGGCGATGTTAGTTCCACTATACTGCTTTATTCGTACTGGTCAGAAGCAGCATTTTCAGGACGACAGAAACAAATTCCTCTGAGATTCTAGTTTTCTGGAGAGGTTGCAAACGCTTCATGAGAAATTTGTCTAAAAGTTTTAAGCAAATGGCAGAGTATGTCTCAGTCAGGCAGAGGAGATTCAGTCTCAGCATAGGAATTCTACTTCCATTTCCTCAAAGAGTTCTCAGTCTTCTGTTGTTCTGGCTTTCTTCAAAAAACCACTCCGGGGCACCTCTCTGCTAAAAGTACCGCATTTTTGCCACTTCCCAGGAGGAGAGGCTGTTTTGATTTTGTCTTTAATTTAATTATATGCCAGCATCGCACAAGTGGGAAGAAGAGACAGAGGACAAATCCACGTGGAGACTTTAGTTCTGTTGCTTAATGTACAGGAGAACATGTTCCCATTCCCCAGCTCTCTTGGTGATATAGAAACATGAAAAGAACTGAAACAAAAGATTAAAAGTCCCCACTTTCTGGGTATAAAATGCAGCCTGTTTTTCAAGAACTGGTATAAACTAATTTTGGTCCTATGAAACTACTCCCGAATTTCATATTTTCCTCCTATATTTCTTTATAATATTTTATTATATTTCTCATGCTTTCTAGTAAGCATTAATGGTAGAACAGGAAGGTGTGCATTCGAACCTTATCTGCTTTGAGAATACAGGAAAATATCAATGGAAATTCTGGAAGACTCCTATATAGAGCCAAACATCAGTGTTGCCCCTCATTTCCACCCAAGCCCTTTTCATTCAATGAATCATGACCAGCAAAACAAATATCAAGAAAATAATAGAGAAGTATAAGATGTACAGAAAATCTAGTAATATTTTAAATTTGACACTGTTCTCATAACAAACGTAATTACATGTCTTTTTAAGCACTAAGAAACTGTGTTATCAAAATATGCTTGTAGTGATCTGGTACTGGAGTTGACATTTTAACTGTACTGTCTTTAAAATACAGTCCTAGAGAAATAAAATACAGAAAACTCATAGTTTCTAACATTTTAATTTAGCTAATTTGTTTAAATATTCTTTTTTTTTTTTAAGATAAATTCTCCTGCTGGTCTAATTCTGATCTCTCTCTTGCCACGCATTATAAAGTATAAAAGTTATCTCCCATTCAGAAAAAAAAATCAGTTTTGCTCATTGCTCTGAATCCTCTGCCCTCAAGCAAAACTTCATCTACAGCACCAACACTGTATGGAGAGATGTATTATTTAGCGGGTGCTCAGCACCTGTTCCAGGCATTGCATGAACACATGGTTGGTGTCTATCTTTGTCTCAAACAATTTTGTATCTAATATTGTGAACTGGCCCCTGGCAGAAAACTGAAATGATGGGAATGGAATGGTATGATGCACTGAAGACAAAGGAAGAACTGGAGTGAATCATCTTAAATAAAGAGGGCAGAGAAGAGTTAAATCCCTGTGGAGATTTCCCCAGGTGGTAGATACTGAAACCTCATGTTTGAAATTACATCTTGCTGTGGTAGCTCCAAAAAAATGAAACCAGATGTGCTCATCATTACCCATCAGGCCACCATGGCAAGCTAATTTTGCCAAATAGCCCAAATATACACAAAGCTGTAATGACCTTTAATTCCTAACAGCTTCAGTAGATCTTATTAAAAGCAGTGGTGGGCTCAGGGATCAGAAACTACTCGTTTCAACTTTCACATGGGCTGTCTGAGGACGCTAACCCCAGTGACATTACAATATAAGATGTCTTATGAGCAAAAGAAGTATTATAAATACTACTAATTAAAATATGGAAGAAGAATATGGACTCATGAAAGAAGTAAAGCAAGTTTCTTGGCAATCATTTTTACTTTTTGCAGTCTGAGAAAAAAATAAAGACAGGAGATTGTTGTTATTTCTGTTCTTAAACACATAGATCTGATGAGATGATAGTGAGAACAATACAGGAATTCACATAGTGGGATACTGGGAAACGAGTTAGGTTTTATGGTCACCCATAAATGCTGCCATGGCAGCTAAGTGCAAGAGTGCAAGTTACAAGCTTTGCTGTGTAGGCTCGCTAAATTATTTCTGCTTGTAATGGTAAGCTGGAAAGATCGAGAAATGCATCCTATCTTTTTATTGATCTTTGAAATCTCATCAAAATACCTATCTTCAACATGTTCATATTCTTCTGTTGGACTACATTCTTTCCTTAGTGAAGCTATTGCTTTCACATCAGCAAAATTCCTTGCTCCTAGTAAGACATAAGCTATTTAAATTCTCTGCAATGAAAAAGTATTTCCATTTGAGATCATCTAAGTTTATTGCTTCACGTCCAACAGCCTATTACAAATACTCACAAAGCTTCCCAAGCCAAGTTCAAGTTAGCAATATCTACTATTTAATCAACAAATCAACCTGTTTCTTTTCTAACCTAATCTCTCTCTTTTTTTTTTTTTTTTTCATTTTCACCGAGTGTCCGTTCTTTCAATTGTTCTGCGTATCTGTCTAGTTGTAGAAAAAATCTCCAGAGGATTATACCATAGATATACCCCGGTCAGCTTCAGTAAGGTTAAAATACCATGGAACATAACCATGAATATACCTCACTGGACTTCTACATTTCTAACAGGTACAGAAGGAAGGTTTTTTTGCAAACATATGTAATATTTTACTACCTCAGGTTGCAGGCCAAACCCTTAAAGCCTACAGATGACAACATATGCCCAAAAGAAATGGAACAGATTTTACCAAGTACTTTCAAAGAACGGACTCAAATTGTAAAGTGGCTTCAAGTTCTCTTAAAAGCTGCCACAGCTCGGAAATAAGCCAAGGAGTCTGTGTTTCTCTAATACTTGTGCTGATGCCAGTGATAAATATTTGTGAAGTCATTTTCCCTCCTGCTTGAAGTATCTGAGTGCTTTGCTTGAGGGTCCTACCAGACCACAGATAATTTTATCTTCCAGTGAACAAAAGACTCACACTTGAATTATGGAAGCTATTACTGGAGTTATGAAAATTCAAAAATAGATATATGAACTCTCTAAATTAAAATGAAATATATAGCTTTCTCAAATAATGTACGTTACTGCGTGACATTTTATGGCATTTATAATGTAGAAGGTTTGAGCTGTTGATCATAATAGTCTTTTTGGCCTTAGAAAAGGACCCATGGCTATTCCATGCAAAAAGATGAACTCACAACCCACCAACAAAGAGCTCTCAGGGGACTCTGGACTGACCCCAAAATTAGACCTAAAGGTAAGGAAGAATCATGAGTAGAGAACCTTAAGAAAACCTTAAGAATTCTGACTATGGGGTTATTTTTGCTTAAGAATGCTTCTTATCTCATTCACTTCACCCTATTACAGAAATCGAAAAGGTCAATCAACATAGCAAGAGTCATACATATACCTATGTATGTATGCACTGTACCTACTAATATATACTAGATTGAAAAAATCACATAGAAACATCACCGTCATTTTCTTTGTTGGTACAACTGTGAAAAAAAACTATTTCTGGCTACAAGATTGAATGTCAGGATTTTATCAATAGTATAAGTCTCATTAGGTTATTAGGTTTCTAAAACATGCTGTGTGCAGAAGAATATGGTCAGCACTTTTGTATTAAAGAGCTGGAATCGTGAATATGTCCATTCAGCAAATTCTTACGGCAGAAAAACAAACAAATTCATCAACATAAATGTCTGATTGCAATCCGGTTTCTCCTGGTTGTGCACAATGAGACATTTTTAGGCAGCACCTTCTCATGTCAGGAACAAGATTAGAGTTATTCTTTTTCAGTGTCGTTACATGAATCTCTGTCACTGCATCATTGGTTAAAAGCAGCGGGAGACAAAATCAGTGTTCTGATTGACTTATGCAACTGTCCTCAAAATTTCTATCCAAGGTTTCTTTGCCTTTTAAACCAAACCAAACTTTTGTTTAAATCTGATCTCTCTCTCTCTTCCAGCAACATCACTTAAAATTTTAGGTGTTTATTTTGGTTTTGTTTTTCCAAATTACTGATCACTCATCAACAGTCCAATTGAGATTAAAGCAAACCTCTTTACCAGGCTGCTCAGGAAGGTTGTTTTCATTTGCATGGAAAAACTTTATGCTTTCTCGTCACTTTAGTACATGGTTGTGTACGGCAGTGCTCCTTGAAATTAATCTCTCTGTAGGGTTCAACAGAACCCAGAACAGGTTGCCCAGAGAGGGGGTGGAGGCCCCATCCCTGGAGACATTCAAGGCCAGGCTGGATGAGGCTCTGAGCAACCTGACCTAGTTGAAGATGTCCCTGCTCACTGCAGGGGGGTTGGACTAGATGGCCTTTAAAGGTCCCTTCCAACCCAAGACATCCTATGATTCTATGAAATATTTGCTGAGCCACTTATCAGCAGGAACATCATGGCAGATGCATCTCACATTCTTGAAGTTTTAGTTTGCCAACTTTAAATGAAAGTATTTGGGATGAACAGAAGTTGTCATAGTGAGAACTAGTATATCAAGGCAAACACACTGCACCAGGAAGCTGCGTACCTGGCAAAATATGTTTGATAAGTGACAGATATGGAGAGAAAACGAAAGATTGAGGCCAGGCTTCTTTCACAGCCGTGTTCTGGGAACACTACACAGCCTCTGTCCCCTCAACTCTGAACACTGACCAGAAAGAGGTGCAAATGGCATTGCAAAGCACGAGTGCAGAGAAGACGCCACGTTATCCAAAAGACATGACTGGAAGAAAGCTGCTTATCACATAGCCTTTCGAAGGGAAACTTTCTATTATATGTTTCAAGGATTCAGCTGCCTTGAAGAGTATCAAATTAATGAACCAAGTAAAAGCAAACAAGAGCACCTTGTACATTTAATGTTATATAAAGTATACACCAAACAACATAAATTTGCACTTTCCTCAGTTCTTACGGACCAGAGCCCGCTTGATGCCTTGAGATTTTCTGCCATGACTGGCAGCGACAGGCAAAGGCACGTGCCAAACCCTTCTTGTCTGTGGCTCGCCAGGGCAGGCCAGTTTTTACTTCAGCTCGGGTGGCAGATATTTTGCTACTGTAGGATAGTTGCCAAAATAGAGCTTCATCATCCAGTAGCAAGAGTAACATGGCAGCAACTCTGAAAGGATGCTGTGAAATCTGAACATGAGATTCTCAGGATACTGACAGAGACTAAAAAGCCTTTTGGAACATCAACAGAGAGAAAGAGACAATTAATGTAAAGCTGAACGTAGTCTTGCGTTGGTTTTGTCTTATCTCCCTGCCAAATGAAGTTGTATTGGTACACAATGGAGACCTGAAAATTTGAAATTGAAAGCACAAGAAAAAACAGAATACAGATTTTCTTTTGTCCCTATGCCTTTTCAACAATTGGCTTCATGTTGAGCTAGTTCCCCTAGAGAAATGCAAAACTCTTATACCTATTTGCCAGAAACTGCAAAACACAAACCACTCTAATTTATATCAGAGTATAATCCAAAAGCCACAGTCAGGGATGGGCTCTATTCTATTAGCACATAAGAAAACATGAGACATTAAAGATGCAACTAAAGCCAAATCACATGAGAGACGGGGAGTGAAGAAGTAGGATGATGTCGCAAAATCGTACTTTGCAACCTCTATGCGCATCTGGTCACAACTTTTTAACATATTACACTGAAAATTCCTTCTCAGATCTTACTACCCACTTGTGCTACACTCGTATTTTATTCTGTTGTCCGAGTAACTGACTGGCTAGCTGCTAGCCATTTCTTGTTGTGTTCATTCTTTTCTGTATGTTTGATTTACCCCTTGGAAGTAGAATCTGCCTAAACATTCCTCTCCTATTATTTTTATTAGCTGCCTCTGTATGAGATTAACACAGATATGTGCACATTGAGCACCCTCAGACAAACACATCCATAACTCCAAAAATAAACTATACTGCTAATTGACCTTGTACAGACTGGAAATACAGATACCAATCAGCAATCTCTAGTCCAGTGAGATAGTTCCTGCACTGGAACAATTTGGCCCAATTTTTCTCTCCCCTATTCTTCCACCGAACAGGAGGTGAGCTGAGCAACACTGCTCAGCGGACTGGTAAATTCTCTGCCTGTGCTGGTCTGAGCGACTGCTGCATTTTTTTTGGTATATAATAAATATATTCACATGATTTCTGAATTTATCTCCTCCCGCTGAGCACTGACAGTGGTTGTTTTACAGATTATAATCTCTTCGAAACAGGATTTTCTTTATCTCAGTTTCTTACACAGTGCTAAGGGTCCTGCAATGTTTAGTGAATTGTCATATCAATCACTCAATGTGCTCTGATGTTTCACCCCCCTCCTGAAATTTAACTGCATAGCTACCTAAATGCAAAATGCAAGTTTAGACAGTTTTTGAAAATCCATTTCATCTTCTTAATGGGATGCGCATTCTGTTTTCAGTGGGAAAAAGCTGAAGGAACTAGCCTTTGGAAATGGTTGAAATTCTTGTGAGTGGAATTCTATCATATAAAATTAGCGAACGTATAAACCATTTATTGCCACAGAGATACTATACAGCTGTTCAGATCTATATTTTTTTTTTCTCATACTCTGTTTATGGCCAACATCTTCCTTAAAAGAAGTAGTTCTTAATGTGTAGGAATATAATATACAATATAACTGGACTCCCTCCTGTGCCTGCTGCAATAGTAACATTCCCTCAGAGTAATAAATATTCTCTATCTGGCAATTAGGTTTAGACATGATTGTAAATGCAAAGTTCAGGAGGTCGTCGTTAATATTATCTTGTGTCCCTATTTCCTGTTGTCTTCATAACTTAACATGTTTACTCTTAAATCAGAACATAATTAGCAAATCATATAGCTCATTTTTTTTACTGAAAATAGCTCGGTGAAATGTTTCCTATCATCTGGGGCTGACCTTCCCACAGGCTGCATATCCTGGAACAGCGCATTGTAATAAGAGAAATCAGCTATTTTGGATTGAGGCCAAACACTAATTTCATTTCTCTGGCTGCGCCACCCTCCCCCCCCCACCCCCGGCTCCTTTCCAGCTCTTCTCCCCAGTAACACTCATATATGTGAGCTGGAGTTAAGAAGCTGCAGTTGGTAAACAAAACAAAGGCAAAACTGCTAAGAAGTTAATGAAAACATCAGTAAGTCATAGCATCTGGATCTCATCATCCACCTCTGACGTAAGGAAGATGTCCAGATGTTAGCAGAACTGCAGCAGTTGAAATATTTTGCGAGCAAGGCTCCTTCCAAACAATCAGATGTAAAGCAGTTCAGCATTTTCAGCAGTTTTTAGGAATGTTTCGAATATATATAATGGTCTTTCAGATGTGCGAAAGAATATACAGCCTAGGGAGCCGGCGCTAGGAATCGGGAGCCCTGTCTTTTGGCAAGGGCACGGGGATGTTCAAAGAGCAGGAGAAGGATGAGGCCTCTCGGCTGCCTGTCATAAGAAGAGACTTCTAGCAGAGAGACAAGGCTCATCTTGTGGTATCCAGCATTTCAGACTAGAGTTTAACAGTATCTACAATGATGAATTATGAAACTGGGCCCGGAGAGAACAGACCGTAATTTTCATCTTTCTCACTTGTTTTTAATCCCCGTCTGACAACGTGTACCACATACAAGCCTTGCATGCTGAAAAGTATAAATGATGAGGCTGGTTTCCTAACAGGTGGTTGCCAGGTGTATTGTTTTGTTCCTTCCCCTCATCTCCAAGCTGCCTGACGGAACGGGGATGTTTTTCCCGTCCAGGCACTCATTCTCCCTTTGTGGAGCGACACGACTGCTCGGTTCCTTTCAAACATGTTTGACGGGCTGCTCCGGGTGCGCTCCCTCCCTCCCTTGGCCCATGCTCATACAGAATCAGTTTGGAGTCCCCAAGAAAGCAGCAAAGTTATTTCTAAAAGTTCCTAATTGCTGAAGTCTCCTGGGACTGAAATCCTCTTATGCACATCCCTAAAATCCCAGGCAGAGGACGGGACACGGGGTTGTTGGCTGTTTGCTGCAGTCCTAGAGCTGGCTATGATGACTGTGGAAAAGGAGAATGATGAAAAAAGGGTGTATTTCCATAATCCCCTCCAGCTGTTGTAGCTTGAATGCATGAGGATTTTGTAGCAACCACTTTCACAATATGCTCAGCATACTGTGTACTTCTTATTGTAAACTTGGACAAAATACTGCCATTGTTGTAGCCTGATTACAGAAATGACGGTGGAGTTCCACGAAATAAATGTTTAAAATTTCACTAATGGAGGAAAATGTGAAAGTCATAAATAAAACTTTCCAATTGTCCAGTCCCCCACCAGTGTAATTTAGCTCTGGTGTATTAAAATATCCATTACAAATAGCCAAGGTGACAGAGTATGCACACTTTCTCTTCCCCGTGGATGCGCCAAACTCTATTGGTATCAGAGTTCAAATTAGAAGCATGAGGGTGTTGGAAACAAGACATTCCAGCAGCTGAAAATAAACAACAGCAGAATCTTGCTACAGGCAGCTATGATCTTCTGGCACTTCTCTACATTTTCATATGGAGAGTGAGAAATTAAAAAACAGAACATGGAATAAGAACCTAATGACACATGTAATTCCAAACTCCATTTTGAATGAGGATTTTGACTGAAGGACTTTGCCTTAAATGAATTCCATTCATTCCACGATAAAAACAACAGTGCTAAAAAAGGCATATAATACTCTATGTATCTTACTGGAAATTTAAGGTGGCAGTATTTTCAAAAAATAGACAGGCATATGCTGTGTATGAAATGTAGTATTTCTGATTGCATTCGATGTCTGAATTTGAAAGATATGAATAATTATAAATCACATGAACGAAACTGATATTTTCTGCCCAAATTGCTTACACTGCAAGCTCGTTTACTCATTACATGGATAACAACAAAGCTCTTCAGCACTCCCAAAGGGAGAAAACTTTAAGATGATAAAAATAATAATTTTTTACAGTTGAATGATTAAATAATATGTTTTGCACTGGATATGCTATACTTGCTTTATTATACAAATAGCTTCTTTTGTTATCAGACAATTGTTGTTTACTGTTTTCCTCTCTATTTTCCATAAATTACAGTCTACGTACAAGTACATATCAAACCAATGCCTGATCATTCTCTACCTCATGGCAAGTGGCTATTTTTAATATTTGTATAATAGCCCTAGTAATGCACCAAACCTAAAGAAGTTTGTCTTCAGATCGGGGTCAGTAATTTCTTAAAAATGCTGATATAGCCCAAGAGTGATATATCTGAAGCTATACATTAAGTGGTCTCAGGTTCTGCAACATATCTATTTTCTAGAACCTTATTTCACCTGCACACACTGTAAATCTTTCTCCTATCTCAGAACAAAGCAAACACCTAAAGCAGTAATATTTCTTCTGCATGAGTATAAATTTTAGGTACAGGTAAAATGTAACGCAAAACACTACCTTAACCTGGGGCTTTAAAAATTTCCTAATGTTGAAAATTCCTTTCTTTACTTCCTTAATTTCCTATAGATAGCTATATATGTGCCTGGAAGTACAAGCAATAGCTGGGAATTGTTTAAGAATTAGTAAGTCCTGTACTCACAGATTTTGCAATCCATAAATAGGATGGTTTAAGGCATCAGAGTTAAGGGGAAAGTAAAAGAGAAAACAGCAATTATAAACCCAATGGAAATATAAGGATGCTGATAACGGAAAACAAAGTCGCCACCAGCAAGAGCAGATAGTGTGTCATAGATGCTCCCAGTGACCCTAGACCAGTCATGCAAAGATCGATATGGCCAGTAGTAAGAAAAACTTAAATAATGATATAATTCTAGCTAATCATCAGAAATTAAAAAATAAAAGGTCTATTCAAAGGGGCCTGCAAAGAACCTCTTCGTAAGTAGACTCAAAATTAACCCAGCCTTTATTAAAAGCATGAAAATTAGATAAAAGCTGACTGATAGTCTTATGAAATGAAAATGGAAAAGAATTGTTTGATGGAAGTACTTTCTCTGCAGTCGCAGAGTTCTCTCTGTGGCTACATCTTTAGCAAAAACTTACAAGGACATATAGAATCTTTCGAGATGATTCAAACACAAGCAAAGTTGGCATAAGGAGAAGTGGTCTGTAATGGATCTTTGCAAATGAATCATTTTTCATTTCTTTGGCAATTAGCAGAAAACAAACCCAAGAAAAACACGGGTAGTAAAAGCCCAGTTTATTTTTAGCGGGCCAAAAGGTTCAAAATGAATTTAATTCTTGGGTAAATGAAATACCGTGACATTTTAGTGAACTTTCATTAATAAAAAAATGACATAATTGAAAATGATAAACGGTAAGTAGGTAAATAAATAATATAATTTCAAATAGAAAAGTTGAAGGTTTATTATCTAAAATACCAAATAAGTAATATTTTCCCCCAGACTTTCAATGACTAAGCCACTGCAGCAGAACTGGAAGCAATTCGCCAAACCTAGACTACCTACACATTCCTTTTTTAATCTATAATACCAAATATTGCAGAAGACAGTTTAGCTTTTTCATCATAAAAAAAAGATAAAATTGATTTAAAAAGGAGGCACATGAGTAGCCAGTTGTACTCGGTGTCTGATCATGTTTTCTAAAAAATGCTGGTGAAAATGAGAAAGCCAGGACTTTTTAGTCATGTCATATGGTGGAAATAATGGGTCTCAGTAAAAAGCAGATAAATGCTATGCTGGGTCATCTACAGTCTATCATGCAGATAATTCAGACAACAGCAGAGGCACTAGAAGAAATCCATCTACAATATTTTAAGGATATATATGTTTGATCCAAGAATGATGCTTGCATGCTCCCGTGGAGCTCACTCTGTGCTGCTGCCCTTCTTGCGCATAAAACCCTGGTCCCAACTGGGAAGTCTGTCCACTGAAAAAGCCAGAATGTGCTGCTCTTCCCAGCCGAGGATGTGGCCTGACATCAAGTAAAGGGAATAAAGTGGGAATTCCCAAGGAAATGTTTCTACTTCTCGTGAATGTAGTAACAGGAAAAGTTGCAATTTTTGTAATGTCCATTTAGGGAATCTGGCAACTTGCGTCTCATGCTGTCCTCTTATTCTTTGCTGTTCATTCCGTTGCCCCAAATTGTATCCCATCTCTACTGGGCATTTTTGATGTCCCTGCAAATGAAAATCCTTCCATTGTGTTTAGTGATTTATTTAGTGATTCATTTTCCACATTTTGAGATGACTATAAACATGTGTCTAGATTTTCTTTGTCTGTGTAAACTAAGAAATAGGAGAAAAGGCACTGAGTGGAAAACCATGAGCCGCGCTGCCATCAGTAGTTTGACCATGATGTGACTACACTGAGCTGCAACTCACTGCTCCTTGGGAGAGGTATAGGATAAATATATACCGTATTCATACAATATACCATATTTATGCAATAATAATATACCATAATCACAGTCTCACAGAATGGTAGGGGTTGGAAGGGACCTCTGGAGATCATCTAGTCCAACCCCCATGGTATAATATTATATATATTATACCAAATTTATACAAGTGTGCTTGGCCCCGGCTGGCTGAGCCACAGGCCGTTCTGCCACGTGATGAGATGGCACAAGGAGAAATTCAACTCTGGTGTTGGGGTTCAAAGGCAATGTGAGGGTGCTGCTCTGCGGTACTCCATCTTGGCCAAGGTAGGACAACATGCAGAGGTGACCTGAGACGACATTCTGTATTTATTTGCATCCCTTTACCATCCCTGCTAAAAACCAAAGCATCTTCAGCAACAATCTTTTTGTTCTATGCAATTTTAATGGCATTTTAGATACTTTTGATACTTTTTGTCCAAGACTAATGCCACCTCTCTTTTGTGTCATTAAGACTATGTGATCTAATGGATACGATATTTTCCCAGGGTATTTATAGGAGGTAGACAGCACTGCCTGTTTTATGATCATCTCAGATTATATTGCATGATTTGCTATTTCTGTGTGCAGGCTAGCAGGTTTTTTTAAAGGCGAAACATTTTTTTTATTACTTTTTCCTGAATACACCGCAAAGAATGCGTATTTCACATTTTCTTCTTTCTTTTGCAAATATCGTGTGCTCTTTTAAAGGTGTGTCCTGATAATGCAAATTGCTGATCTAAGTAGATTTCTCATTTCAGTGTCATGACCCTTTTTAAGGCAGTCAGCAGTTTAAACTGCTGATATTCCGGAGAACAAACAGAACAGCAACACAACTTGTTGCTGTTTTGCTTCTCTTCCTGAATCTCTGTTATTCAAGATGTATTTTCCGAAATACACCATGATATCTCTACTCCATATTCCACTGCTTCTTGGTGGTTCAGCCAGACGATTTTCTGACTGACAGCAGCCCAAATACACTAGCCGACTGACAAACCTACATCACCAGCACAGCCTGGAAAATGGAACTGTCACTGCTTTTAAGGGTCCTCTAACATCTAAGCCTTGTATTGATAAAAACTGTGACGGCTCATAACCATCTGCCAAGTAGAATGAAAACATGCCGACCCTTATCAGCACAGCTAAAGAGGCGAAAGGGTTCACGTTCACTCCTCGTTTCTAGGAATGTGTCAGGGTCTCAAGAAATATAATTAGCAGTTGTCTATCCCCCATGTATTTGACAACCATATGCAAGGTTAAATATATAAGTTTATCAAGACTTTTTCTTATTCTGATAAAACCTGCATATTTTCATATGTAGGTCATATACAGAAGGTATAAATTACATGCCATTATATGCTTTCCTGTGTGAACTGATGAGAGGAAAAGAGTTTTATAGAAGACAGTTGGTAAAAGTTGTCTGACGTGGATAATAGGCCAGGGGTACTTGGAGCTTGTTGATGCAAATGCCATTCTGAACTTAACTATAAATTAAAAAGCTTACTTCAAAGCATTCACATAAACATCTCTAGCAGGTGGAATGGAAACGAATGCCAGGGTAAACAAGTGTCCAGCTGACCAGGCAACATGCAGATTAAACAAAGGCTGACTTGGCCCCACCATCTTCCCTTTTATAGATTTGTGTAACATCCTTGCTGTTTTACTCAGAATTTCTTTCCTCTCAGTGCTCCTTCCAGTGGAGTTTCAGCAAGGTCCCACACATCAGGACCCGTGTTGTGATCGCTGCTTCATGCCCTGCAGTCTTTAAGTTACCAAAGAAGTCCAGTTTTCTAATGCACCTTGGAGAGATGAAATGGACTATCCACCTGGTTCCGTTTGCCGTGGAAGAGAGGTTGTCCATGACTTACACAGCATTGCCCTGTTTGTGACTAACTGCTGAGTACTAAAGTAACTACAATGTCCCCATCTCCTGTGACCATGGGGTAAAGCTGAGGTCCTCTGCCCAGGAAACTCACTGTTCTCTGCCACCCATGGGAACAGGCACATAATTTATCCAGCCACCAAGACTGGGCAAAACAAGGTTTTTATGAGTTGCTCTAATTTAAAGCAGGTTTCCTCCCCTGTGTTTCTTTATAGGCCATGGTCACTCACTGCCAGATTACCTGATGTAATCACTTTTGGAATCAGCACACCATCACAAATGTCTGTTACGCACTTTGCTGCTCTTATTTCTCCCGAACACTAGTGCGGGAGAGTGATGTAAAACTTCAGTTTACATTAGTGAGCCATACGGTCTGCTTCTTGGTCATCTCATCCTTGATCTTACCATTATTCCCATTTCTCCTCCCTCCTTCTCTCCCCCCAACCCCGGGACAACCGCCCCCACTGTATACAAACAAACCCAAGTGATGCCTCCGGCAGGTCACACCCATGGTGCGTTTCTGCTGCCTTGTCTGAAACCTCCAAACACTGCAATAATAAAAGTAACAGCCCCAGCAGGGTGAATGAGAAACATGCGATCTAATACGGAGACAATAACAGGAGAGGAAAATAAAGCGAGTTAAATTATCTCCTCCTCCAGCCCTCTGTTATGGTTTGCCTCGGGTTTTCGAGTCTTTGCAAGTCAAAATAAAAATGTGAACTGCAACCATATAGCTGGTTGGTAATTTATATCTCAGAAGCCTAGCTCTGGCATACCTGACGCTCACTTGGAGCTCACAGCACTGAAATCCTTGCCAGAGGAAATACCAGTAATCGCTCAGTGCACAGCCCAGATATTCCAACTGACACACTCCTTGGCTGCAAAACACCCCGTAACGCAACTCGCTGAAGCACATCACAGCAGTAAAGCTACAGGCTCTGACCTAACAGCAAAATAAAATGCTTCAGCACTCTTCAGGCTGAGGAGTTTGCAGCACCGTAATATCAGACCAAAACTCACCGCTCCTTTTCTCATAGCTGATGTTTATCCCATCTCCTTAGAGGGGCACGTACAGTCCCCACCATAGGCATGGCACCGAAGTAACGCCACACAGAAACAAAAAGCTGGGGAAACACTTAGAGGCGACATCGATACGTTATGCAAATGACACCGCTAATTGCCATTATTAAGGTCCCTCACGAATCTTAAAAATAAGCTTACGTAATGTCCTTCTCACCTGCCAGTCGTCTGTCTCTCGTGTTTTTCCAGATAACATCCAAGGCTCTCGCGGTGGAGTCCCTGATGTGATCACTAAACGATCTCCTCAGAGGGGCTTTCCCTGGGTGATGCATAATGCAGATCGATCACGCATCCAGAGTGGAACGGCTGCACCTCCGCCCCGGGAAAAAGGGCATTCTTTGCCCCCGGGGACCTGCCTGAATTTCTGGTCGCCAGGCAGGCAGGTTGTTACTGTATGTAATTTGTCGTCAGCCCTGTGGAGCTTTTCCTTGAAGAGTCAGGCATTGCAGTTCTCACTGCGGATGCAGGAAAGCTCAGACTGCAGCCAGCCTACTGGAAAGCTGCCAAAATCTTACATCTGGAACAGTTTACAAATGAGCTAACGATACAGTCATTTAGATTTGGGGCTTTATTTGTGGATATCTATAGGATTCTAGCTTCCTGTTTAATCAAATAACTTACCGGGCACATACTTGCGTGCTCATTTATTAGGATAATATTTCCCTGCTTAACTGATATTTCGGGCAATCTTTCACGTTTTGACATGGAAAAGGTAAGAAACAGAAAAGAGATAAAGTAATTTTAATTATCTGCCATTCAGGTATTATATTTTGTTGCCATATTTTTCTTGCATATCACCCTATCTGTGTCACAGAATAGGGCCTGATTCTGAGTTCCCTATACTTTATGCCAATGCAGTAATGAAACACAAAAATGAAAGGAAAAGGGGAGAGGGAGAGAAAAAAGGAGAGGGAAATGGGCCTCCACATTTTTGCTGAATGGAAAGATAAGGTCCCACATGTAAAAAGTTTATGCATGTAACTGAGATTAATAGTCACAGTAAATGAAGCCATTTGACCTTCCTTATTTTGACCTTTTTAATTGATTACTGTGTCCCGTGGCTTCCCTGAGGGAGGGAGGGAGGGAGGAAGGAATAAAGGGGCAGCTGAAACTCTCTTTCCCCTTCCTAATGTTATGTATGGTAATGTGTGAAAAGGTGAGAGATCCCAGCCTAAAAACCTAACGCCCTTTGTTGTCAGGGAAAAGGAGTTGAATAAAGTTGTCTTCATGTTAATTCAAGGTGGAGTCCTTCGTTTTTACAGCAGCTACAGCCGTTAAAGTCAGATACCATTGTATCTGACCTTAGAAGAATTATGTTATCATTAAAACTGATTGATTAACTTCTCACAAGGTTGGCACACACAGATCAAATTACAGAATCGCAAGTTTCAGCCTGTGGATTTCCACTCCCTTTGAATTCCTTCCTAAGAACAAAACACTTTTTGCTTTTCATTCTATACTAGATAATTTATTTCACACTTGCTTACTTGTTTTAACTTTTTTTCCAGTGCCTGCTCAGTTCCCTTCATTTTCTCTAATCCTCATTTCCTATAAGACAGATCATGATCTCAGTCCGATAATGAAAAGAAATTTACAGGATTTGCAATACTGCAACTGAGAGAAGGATTGGCTCACCACCTATTTAATGCAGATCATAATTTCTACCCATCTAGTCTTTGTTTTTTATCATTATAGAGCATCTGCAAACACTAATGTCCTGTGTACTTCTTTGAACAAAAGCAAGCAACAGCAGCAAGGCATCTCTAGAGTTTGCAATTGCTTTCCTCATTACACCCCTCCTACTTTTTGAGGCCGGATGGAGAAAGAAGCAGCCAACTCTCTAGAGAAATTTAATACGATTACACACTCTCGAAATGAATATTTGTGTTGGTTTTGGTTTTTTACATAATTATTATTATTATGGCAAATTTCCTTGTAGAGCAAGTGACAATGCTTACGTAGGCAAATACTGACATGATGACTACAGCGTAATCTACCTATTTTGAAACACATACAGCCTGTTGAGGTGACATCTGACGTTGTTTCTATTAGTGACCAGCTCAGAAGAGCACTAGCTCATTTTTAAATGAGGATGCAGTAACCAATAGCTAAATCTGGAGCTGAATGTGTATACTTCCACATTTCAGCTGAGTACCACTGTCAGAGGAGAACAGAAGGCAACAAGAGAGAAGGCAGTCTCAGCAGATTTCTACTACCAGTGGCTGTGTCTACATTCCCAACAACGTGGCCCAGAAAGAGTAGATTTATACAGCAAAACAAATGGTACCAAGGGTCTGACACATCTCAAGGTGGGGTTACTCTGAGCTAGGTCTGCCTGGGTCTCACGAACTGAATGAGGTGCTGGAGATCACTGCCAGGGTGCATCTTCTGGCTCGGTTTAATCTGAAAGCCATTCAGTTCACATGCTCCAAGACTGCTTGAAGGTATCAACCAAAGGGTGGTGTTGGGAGATCCTTTTCAAAAGTGTACGCCAGGTCCAGGCTAAAATGTCAATAAAACCATGCCCACCATTATTCTTTTTAACTTTATAAAGTTTAAAAATGAAAAGAGCCATATATATATTGCTGATCAGGCTTTAAGTCTTTGAGAGTTATTGTGCGGTCTCCAACATCGGTAGACATGTCACAGCTCAAAACATTTAAAGCAGTCGGTGCAACCAGTTGAACAAAATGGGCTGGAAAATGCCAGAATGACCCAACAAAGAGCAAAGGAGTAAAGATAAACTGTAATGTATCAGAGGAAGATGGCTAAGGGAGTCTGCTTGTCTGATGCTCCTTCATGTATAAATGGATAACCTAAACAAGATTGTGTAAAGAATTTAATTAAATGTCAGAAAATTCTTAATGGGCCATGGACAGAAAAACAATTAGGTATAGATCTGCTAGAAATATGGCTGGGAAATAAAAGGGCATCAATTTTAGAAATGCGTAGACTGAGAGATCTAACGGGGAAGACAGTTAAAAGCAAATATATACAATCAAAGAAGGAAATCTGATATACGTGACATTCACTATAGTCATAAAAAGAACTAAGAGTTTGCCATGCAATATGAAAGTATAAAATGATTTTAAAAATATGTTTAAAGAGCAGAGCTCTGTTTCAGTCTGTAGTCTTGCATTATTTAAATAACACCCCTTGTGGAACAATGCACTCAGTTTTGGCTTGGACATCTCAATATCCAAAAGATGCTGAAAAGCTACCCACAAAACCCAATTTGCTGGGACACCGGCAGTGGCTCCTTGTTCTGTGCTGGGAAACACCCGTGCAGGGAAAGCTGCCGAAATGCCATGGCCACGGTGCCGTTATCTGATGCTCCTGTTGAGATCCCTACACTGCATCTCAGGCAAGCTCCTCCTGCATTCCCAGACATGGCTCTGTGTTTGGAGAAATGTTACTGCAAGGGGATGAGGACCCCAACATGAGCTGGCAATGTGCGCTTTTAGCCCAGAAATCCAACCGCATCCTGGGCTGCATCCCCAGCAGCGTGGCCAGCAGGGCGAGGGAGGGGATTCTGCCCCTCTGATCTGGTGAGACCCCACCTGCAGTACAGCGTCCAGCTCTGGAGCCCCCAGCACAGGAAAGACATGGACCTGTTGGAGCGAGTCTAGAGGAGGGCCACAAAAAATGATCAGAGGTCTGGAGCAGCCCTGCTGTGGGGACAGGCTGAGAGAGCTGGGGGTGTTCAGCCTGGAGAAGGGAAGGCTCGAGGAGAGCCTTTATTGTGGCCTCCCAGTACCTAAAGGGGGCTACAGGAAAGATGGGGAGGGACTCCTTATCAGGGAGTGTAGTGATAGGACAGGGGTAACAGTTTTAAACTGAAAGAGGGGAGATTTAGAGTAGATATTAGTAAGAAGTTCTTTACTGTGAGGGTGCTGAGGCATTGGCTCAGGTTGCCCAGAGGGATGCCCCGTTCCTGGAGGTGTTCAAGGCCAGGCTGGATGGGGCTCTGAGCAAGCTGATCTAGTTGAAGATGTCCCTGCCCATGGCAGGGGGATTGGGACTAGGTGATCTTTAAGGTCCCTTCCAACTCTAACCATTCCAAGATCTGCCTGAATCACACGCCTGCAGTTACCTTTAGATAGTTGGTATGGAAAACCTTTCCCCATTACTCTGGTAAACTCATCCTCACAGTCTGTACTGGGAGAGGATGCCACTGGTGCCAAGTACACGTGTACGGACCTCAGCTGGTGAATCTCTGATGTTGGCCAACATGAATGTAACAGATTAATTTCTGGGGAAAACTGTTAAACCAAACAGTTAAACTGGAGCACTGGGAATGAGATTAAAGGAAAAAGGTTTTAACGGTGAGATTTATGAACTGGCAAAGAAAATGTTTTCAAAGAAAATGGTAAAATGTTTTGCTCTATTTGAAAATGTACTGGAAAATCTCTTGAAAACAAATATCTTCCCTTAGCTGGGAAATGGCCTATGCACCCTTCTGTATGTTACATTTATAATTCAGTTAGCCACATACAGGTGCTACAGCAAAACGCATGCAAAAATAAGCGAAGTCCTAACCCTCCAACCAGCATCTAGGTAAAATTTATGATATGGCTCTATCTTTTGGCTTCACTATGTCTGGAAACATAGGGAAGCAGACACGGGTTTTGTATTTGAATAGTACTCATGGTGATTACAGTCACAGCACAGTCAATATTCCAGCTGTCTTCCGGAATTATTTGGTTTTATTCAGTATTTCCTGTTCAACGACTGAGATGAAGAGAGCCCAAAGAAATAGTTATAGTCAAAAGGTAGACTGGATGGGTCAACAAAGATGAGTGCCGGACTAAAAATAATATGTCAGGAATCTGAAGGAGAGGGGTCTGTTGCTGACAAGCGAGGAATGCAGCCGCCAGTGTTCGGGGAGAAAGGTGACAGTACACCCTCAGGAAAGAGGCGGCCGTGCACACGTGCGGAGCAGCATGCATGCCCAGGGAAAAGCCTGTGTGAAATTCCAGAGGCAAATATTTATAGGGGCCAGATCCCTACCTGCCCGCCCAGCCGGCTGGGAACTGGGCCGAGCCCTGCCCTCTCCACGCTCCCACCAGCCATGATGGGCCCCACCATCGCTGCTCCCGGGACGGCATCCTCCTCATTGCCCAGCGCTAGCCTGCCTCCGGACCGCAGCCACCGACTTCTCCCACTTCTCCTTTCAGAAATATTTTTAGAAATGTCTTGTTCACACCAGCAAAGCTGTGCCTCTCCAATCTCCCTCTCGAGCCTGGATGTCCTTACTTGTAAAGTGCCGCTCATCATTCTTAAACACATCGTTCCTAATCCAGCCAAGGGCAGAAGGCAGAGGCTAATTCTGTATAACCTTACCACTCCTCAGCATTTCAAGCTAAAGGATCTAAGCTTGACAAACATATCTGTTTTCTGTCTTTTAGTGGATCTGCCCATACTTCAGCATGCAAAGATAACATTTAAGATCCTTTTTCCTCTTTAAGGCAAAGAGCAGACAGAATGCGTCAGGTACTAGGATGGACGGGAATGGTGATCTCATTTTTAGTTCTGGCAACATCCAGATCCTGGGAAGTAAACAGTTATGCAAGCCTCAGTCTCTTCAGGCTTGCTCAAAAGACATCAACTTCCCTTCTGAGTGTTTACGAATGTGCAAATTCTTGTGTTTATCTCTGGTTCATCTATGTGATTCTGGCCCCTTGAGTCTGGAAGGATGTATGCATCCAAAATATGCATAGCCAGGCAGAGACACATCATTTTTTAAACGTGCTGCCAGTTTGAGCTTTGCTGTGACTTCTGTCCAGGCTGCGACAAATAGCATTGCAAATTCAGACCCTCTCTGATGGGTGGTCTATGCAGTTTCCCTGGTCTGATGCGTGCAACCATCTTTCCCCTTGTTACACAAGCAGAATGGTAACTCCATAACTCTCCAAAAGTATCAGAAAACAAAAGAGTGATTCAGAATGAAAATTTTAGGTCTTAATAAAAAACGCCTGCTGGGCACATAGCATGTGTCATTGTTTCATCTCTCAGCAGATGTCTCCAAATGCTATCTAGGATACCAGACTGGGAAAGAAGTCCTTTGAATTTTGACTTTGATATGTGTTGCTCTCCAAAAAAAAATCTGGTACTGCAACATCTGCAATATCAGAGCGATCTGATACATATCAGATCTTTAGACAAGAAGCAGCCTCCAATCAGAGCAGACCGTAAAGATTTAGAGAAATTCCTATAGAAAGACATGCAAAAAAAATGTACTTTGTTGAAACAGAAAAGTTTCAATAGAAACTTCTAACAAATCTCAGCAAAATTCTCAATATGATAAAGCCACGTCTTGATTCAATTTGATTTGCTTTTTTAAAAAAATCTCAGTTTGTCAATCAGATAAAGTAAAAATATTCAGAAGTCTTATTCAGCATGTAGGGGTCTGAGCAATTGAAAGTTCCCATGGACTCTGTTCCAGTGCTCAGCTTTCCCCACGCCTCTTTAGGGAGCAGCCCTGGGAGTGGGCTGCAGGTGGAAAGACTTGACCTTACAGTGGCAGCTACTCTCTGTCATCATCATTGCCTCCTTCCCGTCGTGGGATGAAGGGGGATGGGTATGTAACACTGGTATTTCCAAAGAGATGCTTTAATGAAAATATCCTTCCATGACAAGTTTTGCTTTTTTGTTTCAAATTGAGAATAAAAATTTCAGAAGGACATTATTTTTCTTGTCTCTTGCACTAGGAGTGAAAGTCGTCATGTTATGGAAGTCCAGCCCTCCAGACTTGGGAGGCAGGCAGGGTTGGGGTTATAGTGAGTAAGACTTTTCTCTCTTCCCATGTTTCAGCATCCTACTGACATGGTACTGAGAGAGAATATTAGGATTCTTTTTTGTGTCAAGTGTCATTGTGAGGTACAGACAAAAGGAAGTAAAAACGAGGGTCACTGAAGGAAGAAAGTGTAGAACATGTTCAGAGTCTTACAACCTGTTTCCATACAGGGAAAACCTGCTGTATTTTGCTCTCAGAAAAGTGCCCTGTGACATACGTCAACACCCTGTAGAACCTCTGAACAGCCCAGGAGCTAAATGGATGCAATCTGGAGAAGAGATAGTAGAGCGTGTAACAGACAGAGAAAGTTTCCTGAGCTCCCTCCATGGATGGGAAGAGTGCACTGTCTGCTTCCTCATGGTAGCAGAAGTGTAGGGAAGCCCCAAGGACAATCCTCCCCTCTCCTGGTGACAGCCATTACCTCTCTGCAAGCTGCTTTTGAAAGCTTTGCAGGCTTTATAGCCTCACACTATGGCCCAGACCTGGATTTTTGAACAAAAAACGTTTAAGTAGTTGGAAAGAAAATGCACAAACTTGACCTTTCCTAGCAGCTGTCCGTGATGGAGACCACGACGACTGTTGTTGCTTTCATGGACTTTTCAATGCCTAAACATTTAAGACTTTTTTTTTTCAGTGAAACACTGAGAAGATCTTGTCAAAATATCTACCTTAATTGCCTTTTGTCATGTGATAAATACATGCAAATGGGTTTATGTAAACAGAGTAATCTTCTATTATACATTTATGAGTTTCAAATTAAACATGATCCCAAATAAACACTAACAATACTTAGCAAAATTCATGGTGTGATTATGGCTCTGCTTTGCAAATAGCCCCATAGCTTAATTGGAGTTCTGTGTACTTCAAAGTGTAAATTTATCTGGCTGTTTCTGAACTGCTGTCTCAGTATCACTGTGCTCCAAAAATAATAAATAAACCAACACAGGAAAGCGGAAAACATTTCTGAAGACAGCTGTAAATCCAAAATAATAAGTAGTAACTGAATAACATGAAAGAAGATATATTTCCAGTTTCAGTTGTACATTGTTCTATATTAACCTGGTTTTTAATGTAACTGGTTATAAACTATCCTTAGATTATTAGAAAATCCAGTCTTTCCCCTGCTGCCAACTGTTTTCTGAAATACTGCATGTTAATGAGAAAAAATGGGACGTTAGTGAACACTGGTGCCATAGTTAGAAATTCAAATGAGAAAGGAAGTGTTAATGCTTCATTCTGTTTAGCCATATGTGAGGCACCTGCCTAGAGAAGTTTATGGAACTATTAATCTATGGAAGTGTCCAAACACTTCCAAAAACCTAACCAGAGTTGGAGAATTTTCTCAGTTGTATCTCTTTCATACAGAATAGTTGATGGCAATAGGCTGTGAACTGGGATTAGTTTTTATCATTAGCCATCTGTTATGCATAACCACAGCAAAATAGTATTAAACAGCATTGTTTCTTCTTCCTTCGCAGTGACCTGACATGAAAATGGCCCATACTGAGATACCTTTTTGTCAGCTGAGTAATACGTTACAGAATGAGTGGTCCCATCAGTGGAATTAGGGCAGGATGAATAAAATTTCACTGAATAAGATACATTGCCTAAGGTACTTCTTTCATTCCAATGGAAATGCAAATGTAGCTTTATGTGAAACTAATAACAGAAAACTGCAGATCACACCGATATAAAAGAAGCCAAATAGCCCAACACTTCCCAAACAAACAGTCCCCTATCACTAGTCCCTATTCAAACTCTATCATCTTATTTCATAATTAAAAATTTTCCTTCCTTGTCTTCTCTCTCTCCCACTATCTCTTTTTCTCTCTCCTGTTCATGTCTACCCTGTCATACTAAGATGGGGAGTTCCTTGGGTAAAAGGTCATCCTCTTTAGACGTCCGTTATACAAAAGGACACATTATAAATAAGATGTTAAAGCAATGAAGTCTTTGAGCTTGTCTGCAAAGACCAACATGGACACTGATTGTGAATAAAAATAATTTTCCTGTAAACCATGAATTTAAAATAAGCTAGTGGTGGCTGGCTGGTGTCTGTGTACCGAGCAGAATGGGAGTGCGGGGAGTGTGATGTGAGCTGGACTCATCTAAGTCAGAGGGTGAGCAGGGAGCTAATTCAGAGTACAGACCGAGATCATTCTGAACACAGACATCAAAGAGCTGCAAGAAATTTTAAACCAAAGAAAAATTCCCAGTGCTTGCAGGGTAAGATGGAAAGGGCTCATTCCTGAGAAGATTTAGTGAGGTTTAAGGGGCTCATGTAAGTTGTCTTCATTAGTACTGCCCTGTGTAATAATTGTTTTATTAAGTGATGTAAAGAGGCCGAGCCATCTTCCTCCTTTCTCATCCCTGTTGCTGCCATTGCGGCACTGTGGAACACAATCCCTACAGGAGGTTTGTTTGCCGTGATGAAGACAAGTGGGATGTCACCCTGCCTGAATTGCTGTTTTGTGGCAGAGAAAACAGGAGAAAAATCAGAATTTTCATGGGAAGCAATGACATAGGAAGTAGAATCCAACCTGAATCTAAACTTTTGGATAGGTATTGGAACAGACCCTGCTACAATAGATTGAATAGCTTTCAAGATTTCACTAATTAAAGCACTCCCGTACAGTTTGTGAATGGTAACTTATCCTTGCTCCATTTTTGTGCAAATGTTTATTTGCATAGTTAGATAGGGGACTTATTTTTAACAATGTCTACCTTCCTCAGAGTCCTGGTTTCAGTTTCTGGTATCTGACATCCTTTAACCATTTGCCCTGGAGTTACCTGTGACATAACTTCTTTGAGGTGCTTTATTTCTGTGTTCATTTTAAATTCCATCTCGTTGAGGAAAATGAATGAAAGGATATGTTATCCTCCTGATGTTGAAAAATTCTAACAAGTTGTTCTTATGCACTCGGTTATGATTTGGTATAGGAATTTGCTCTTTTATAGACATATTCCTTTTTTCATCTTTCTAAAAATCCATTTGCTGTAGCCATTGACAAGCCTCGGAGAAACTCTATTTTACAGCAGTTCAGCAGCATTGGACGTTAGTGGCCAGCAGCCCAGAAGGCTGCATGAAGAGGAGAACCCATCTCACCTCGGCTTTTCCTGACCCCGCTGCTTCATTTCACAAAAGGGTGGAAGACAGTCGGTCCCTCATCAAATGAGGAATGAAAAAGTTATGCTGGGGCTGGGAGGGAGGTTTGTATATACAGCTTTGTGAAGCAGAGGCAGAAACAGGGGGAGAGATGCAAGGAGAGGAGAGAGCAAGTGTATCTCTTATCTACTAGAGTTTTAACTGTGTGCCTCCATCTGGCAACTAAAATTCCGCTATTACATAGCTAATGAGAACTTTTCTCGCGTACTGCTCTGGTGGAATGGAATAAACATCGTAATGGAATAAATATCACGGTAAATGATTTTCTTTGCTCTGAACAGAAAGTCATGCATTCTCTGGGTCTTTTTTGCTGCAGATTTTTTTTTTCTGGATATTGGTTACAATTATAATTTTTTTTTTTAAGTAAAAAGTAAACCTGTTACTCCATTAAGTGTTGCTTGCTGTTTTGTAGGATGTCTTTCTTCTGGGGTTCATTATTTCCACTGAAGTCTTGCAGTAACTGCTCGTTACAAGTTCTAATGCCTAATCATTCAGAGATAAAGAATCTAACATTACATTTCAACTTTTGCAAGCTTAAGGTATCACAGATGCAAGTTATAGCCTTATGGGGAGTGTTAGACATAATTATCCTGAAGATTAAAGCAGTCATCATATCAACTCAAAGATACATTTTGTTATCCATAATAAAGCCTTTGTGAATAATGAAGGTACACAGCATACCTTAAAAACTTACAAAGGAAATCTAAAACTCCAGCTAAAGTTATTATTAGATGTTAATGTTTATATTTACTCCATGAAGTTAGCAACAATATTAAATGAAGTTTTAATGAGACACTCTGGTTTGCTATTCTAGGAATTGGATTGCTTCATATCTTTACTTAATTTACTTCACAGCTAATCAGCTAAAATTTCTTCTGCATGCACTTTGTTGTTCCTGCTGGCATCAGATTTTAGACATGGCATACCTGCCCTCTGGAGCATCCCTACAGCACATGGAAAATCTTCACTTAGAGTCAGGTTACGACCCTGGTTTTGAGGGCTGTCTGGGGAAGAACCATGGGCTTAGACTAGCTGGTTTTGGGACCAGGGGGCTGACAGAATACAGCAGTTACACCAACTTTTAGGTCTGGAGACCAGCTACTGGCTGGCACCTTCCCCTAATTTATTTTAGGAGGACATTTCCAGTATTCTTTTTTCATCAAAATTTGCACTTCTCAAACTCAAGAGCAAAGTGAAAATGTAAACCTTAAGTTGTGTTTGTAGGGCTGAAACCCTGACCTGTGTTTTGCTATAGCTCTATGTCTGACCTAATACCGTTCCACTGTCAAGTCAAGTAATTATTTTGAAAAGTAAGAGATATATGGTGGTATTCTCAAATGAACCGGGTCTGAAATTAAGATTATCTGATTATCTGCTCTGGTCTTCTTCAGTCTGAAAATACTGTAGTCATTTTTTGTTAAAAAGATATTTAGGTGACGAGGTGAGTTGCATAGGAAAACCTAAAATTCTGTTTACATTCTGTGAACTTACAGTTTTCAGAGAAGTCATTACTGTACTGAATTTATGCTGTTCTTAAAGAAAATAGGAAATACAGGTCTTGCACTCAGGTTCAGTGCAAGATACTAACGGCTCTGGAATAACCAAAATTAAGCCCTGAAAAAAATGTGAATATCTAAAATAGCAGCAGCAACACATAAATGGAAAAACTACTTCGAAATCTTTATGTACACTAGAAGCAAGTAAGTACAAGTGTTTCTTTAAGTGCTTCACAACAGAAAGGGTGAGGGAAACAATTAAAGAGCTGGTTAAAAAATGGAGAAATTATTTAAAATTTATAAGTAGATGGTGTAGAAATTCCTAGGAAGAATATGGTAGTTGGAAGAAGGGAATAAAACACTCCCTTAAGAAGTTGAGGAAGCAAACAAACAAGAAGACAAAGCTCACGTACGAGACTAATAGGTTAAAGTAATATTTTAAAGGCATTTTTAGTAAAAATAAAGTATTGCAGTAGTGGTGAAAGGATGTATGTCTCAAATCATAGAATCATAGGGTTGGAACGGACCTGTGGAGATCATCTAGTCCAACCCCCCCTAGTTCACCCAGAGCAGGTAGCACAGGAACGCATCTAGGCAGGTTTTGAATGTCTCCAGAGATGGAGACTCCACCACCTCCCTGGGCAGCCTGTGCCAGGGCTCTGCCACCCTCAAGGGAAAGAAGTTCCTCCTCATGTTCAGGTGGAACTTCCTGTGCTCAAGTTTGTGCCCGTTCCCTCTTGTCCTGTCCCTGGGCACCACTGAAAAGAGCCTGGCCCCATCCTCCTGACACNGACTGAGAAATGTGCTAAAACATATGGCAGTTCTTCTTTTGTGTTCCTGACATTTCAATCATAATAACTAATTTGCTCACCTATGTAATAGAAAAAACAACTATTATTTACATTCCCAATATTTTCATAAAGGACAACCAGATATACTCTATTTGGCACAAATTAATACCTTCTCGAATGCAGCATGTAGTTTTAGTTTCTTCGGTACCACAAAGATGTCAACAAGTTTTGAAGGAATTCAGATAACAGCAACATAAATGATTAAGGGGCTGGAGAACTTGATTTATGAGGAAAGATTAAAACATGTTCTGCTTAGCCAAATGACAGCTAATAATGCAAGGGGAGAGTAATGATAACAGCCTACAAGTATTTAAAGCGTGAGCACACCAGGAAAAGAGTGGAAGTGTTTAAGGTGGTACAAGGTTTCGAAACACTGACCTGATATCAAAAAGAGTGTTGTGTTTGTGTGCTTTTCCTCCAAACTAGGACTAATTAATCTATGGAGCTTATTAAAGGACAAAATAAAATATGTGAGAACAGAATCAAGAGGAAAAAATGTGCGAATGTAAAATAGCAGGATGCATATATCAGCAATGGCGCAAGTCAATATAGTATATATTTAAACAAAGAAGTTAGCAAGATCAAAATTGACATAACAAGATTTAGTACGACAAATGAGCAGAAAATAATACTAGAGGAAGCATATATCAGTATCATAGTTCATACCCTCTTTAGAGAGAACCAACCCTGAAAGTAGGTTTGATTTGCTCAGGAAGTTTCACAACCCCTTGATAACCTTCAGCCCCTTCCTGTTGAAAAAGGACCTGCCATTCAGACATAAAATTTGTCATATCAGAACTTCAGCCTTATAACTGAAACTTGGCCTTCTGATACACAAGCTGTCAATACCATTCTGTATTCCTTTAGGTGAAGTGTTACATGCAGGAATATATCAGAAAAGGAGAAGACAAAAGAAACACCAGGGGCGGGGGGAGAGGTTGGAAGAAGTGTCAAATACACACATACACTAGTGAGTGCCCCAAGTGCTCCACTCAATAGATCTCAACTGAGACGTAACAGACTGTGAATCTCATTCTTCCTGGCAGGTTTTCTGAATAGTTTATCTGGGATATTTCTATCACAGAAAATTTAACTTCATATCATCGTTCTTCTCAAGATGCCTGTGACTGTCACAGCTGACAGTCCATCCACAGCACTGATGAGAGAGCTGGAAGGGCCTCCATCAAGCTCCTCTGTCAAAATGTCTCTTTTCCAAACTCAGGCCACTCTGGCACACACAGAACACAACACTGATCATCCACAAACTCTGGAAAAACAGCTTGTCATGTTTGCATTTCTATAACTTTTTCAATGGTTATTCTCTGATTATTAGAATTCAGTGGGAGCAGTGAGTCTAAATCCCTTACGAACGTTGAAAATTCCACTTTCCATTAATGCCTTCAAGGCACCCTTGGCACAGAGGGTGTTTCAGCAGGGCTGGGTTAGCTATGCCTGATAGACAGTGGCAGAAGCTTGGAGATGTCACAAACAAAGGACTGAAATATAGTGGTTCTGCCATGATAAAGATAGCTACTGTAAAATTTTCTGCAAAAGGGTAGGCCTCACATCTATTCTACACAAATTCATCATGAGCTTTACCAAATTGTTATGTTTGCACAATTTCTACATGGATCTGCTGGTCCTCTCATCCCTGGGAACTGATAGGAAGGGGCTGTGCCAGCCCTAGTTATGTCGCTTCTTTCATGTGTTTGATATGACATTTGCAGAAGAGCAGTGGTCCTGATTTGCCTCATTTGTCTCTCCCAGGCTCGATCCAGAGCAGAATCTCCACAAAGTTCATGTCATGAACATGGAAGTCTTTAGATCAGTTCTCACCTTATTTAAAAGCCGGAGGAAGAAATGGAACATCGCAAGACATGAAGACTTAAGACCATGAAACGACAAAGCTACCAGCAGATGAAATATGCTCAAATATCATTGGACTTTTACCTCATCATTTTATATTGTCAGACAAGGATATAATTTCCCTTTCTTCCAACATACCATATATGGTGGGAATTCCAGTGTCTCATGAAGACAGGGGAATCAGATATCCTTGGTAAATATATTGGTAAACTAATTCACCTATAAGGCCATACATCACTCTCAGTACACCTTATTTGCTCTGAAATAAGGGCAACGTACAGTCTGAAGCAGGGATGAGAACGGAGAACATTATTTTAGGTACATTTTCATTACTCTGGATCTTTTAAAGCCTAAATGATTTGTGTATGCATCCACACATTATTTAAGTAACACTGAAGATGCAGAACATTCACACATGTGCTCCTATATATGCACTCACATGTCAGTCCATTAATTGCCCATCCAAAGGGGCAATTAAAAAAAAAAGTTTTAATTGAAGTCTTGCAATATTAAAAAAGCCTTGAAAGACTCTGTCCCTACAAAGTCATGACAAGTCTGAGTTTCAATTAATAGGATTAGATTCAGTTACCTAATTAACTTCATTTCAACCAGAATAACCTAGTTATTTGATGTTGAAAACCTCCTACCCTACGTAAGAACTTTAAGGTTTCAGCAGCTGGAAAATCAAATTACTAAACAATAAATTCTGTCAGCTAGGGTTAAGAATTATGTAGAATTTTGAATAAACTTTCAAAAAAAGCTCTAAGATATATTTAGATCAAAGACACATGCGTTAGATCCCAGATTTGGGACCTGCAAGATTAAAGATCTTTTATTAGTCTTTGCCTAGGGAAATCAAGCCTTTTTTAAAGCTTACCATGCTTTGGAGTTGAGGAGACTACAGAATAAGTGTTTTCACTAATTTCAATTTAAGATCTTTATATGCATCTATACACATGTCCTTGCTACAATATAGCAGTAAAGTACTACTGATCACCAACCGAAATGTTGTCTATATATTGTCTCATACCTACCTAGGAAATATTAAACACATCTCCCAAACCCTCCGTTGATTTTGATCCTCAGCAGTTATATTTTTTTCTCTGTAAGAGGCAATACAAAGTAAACTTCAATATATCCCAAATGAAATCTTTTCTATTTTACTGAGGAAGTGTAGGTTATTTCCACTTTTCTGGATATTGTAATTTCTTAAGGCTGTTCATTAAATGCCCTGCTCACTTGTCACATCTAACTTCACGCTTGTTTCAAAATTTCTTATTCTGGAGAAGGTTAGATGTTTCTGCATCATTTTATGCAAAAAGGGACTTTTTCTCCATGTGACTTTCACATTGCTCTGCATAGTATGTAAAGACAAGAATGAACGCATGGAACGCAGAGAGGGTCACGCAAACATTTGAAATCACTATATTTAGTTTATCAATGACAATCATCTCATAAAAGAGCTCTCTTGGAAAAATAATGGGAAACCGGCTTTTAACTCCTAACATCTACCCAGAAAGGAAGTTCAAAAAAGGGTAGATAAGTGTGAAGCTAAAACTTGAAACAAAGAACTGAACTCTGTGTGGATTTCAATAAAAAGGCTGCCCTCAGAGAAATGAGTGTAGGAGGGCAGCTGGAATCACGTATGTTCATGAAATCTGTTGCGTTATTAGCAAGCACACGCTGACCTTAGGTCCCTCCTGCTCCTCCTTGCCTGAGAACCAACGTGCTGGATTCCTGTTGGGCAAAAAATGCTGACTTGTTCTGAAACGGTGTCTAGTGTTACTGTAAACACACACTGCTTTTACAGTTCCCAGCAGAGAGCTCTCTGCACGGAGGTTACATGATCTTTATTCTCCTGGCAGGAAATAAAAGATGTTAATGGTGGGGACCTCTGTAAAGAACGGTAGCCCTTAGTGAGAAGAGGAAGGACCAGAACATAGTTATGTATCAACAGCCTATGTAAAGACGTGGTTTGCATTGTGAATGAGAGACGTAATTTTGGAAATGCCAAAGGATCCACAGAAAATTCAGTCCAGCAGGAACAGATAAGGAGACGAATGCAATGGACACTGTACAGGTGGGAGAGGCCCAAAAAGCAGCAGAACTGAGGCAAGTCACAGGGGAGTCCAGATGAGGATGGCTATGTAGCTCGTACATGTACCTCACGACCACGCACAGCAAACACGAGGGCAGAAGGGGGGATGTTTAGTCTACAAACAGAGAGTCTGTAACAGTCTCAAATCTCTGAAGGGAGTCCATAGTTGCTGTTAAATACCAGAAAATGTTGTAGTCACTTTTGAACGGCTACGTGGCCACTTCAAGTCCTAATTTTAGGTCAGTTAGGATTGCAACTTCTTAGTATTTAAGTAAATTTTCTATGCCAAATTCTCTATGCCTGTCCACATCTTATGCAAGCCTCTTTAAGGCATTTATTTCCTAAGACACTAGCAGCAGAAACCTGCTACAGGAAATATCTCATTTCTTTCTTCAGAGTTTTTTTGTCTGCATCTCTTATTGCACCAAACTGTTCTCTCATTTGGTACTGGAGTAACTGGTTGCACAGCTCACTGAAAATCAGCTCGCTAAAACAACGGGGGTTAAAAAATAGACAGACTTAATGTGAATCATTTCAGTGATACAGTTTACAGCAAACGCTTGAATTCCTGAACTTAGAAGGCAGTGAAATAGAGTTAGGGAAGCAGCACTGTGACTCACCTTCAACACAAAGCTCTCTTTCAGGCAATTACAAATTTCATTCTGCAAAGGTGAATCACAAGCTGGCCCACAGAATACATGAAGAAGGATATATACTTTGCAAGCATAGCAGATTAGCGCATAATGAAACCCAGGAATTATTGCCTGAACTGTAAGCCAGGCTATAAATCACGTTTAAAAATCGACAGCATGCATTTGAAGAGAAATCCACAGCGAGACTCACAGCTAAAAAATTCCTACAACTTTTAGGGATTCACATCCCTCTCTGAACATTTCAGGTAGGTGGATTTCATACAGGTGGCTGAGCGTACTAAAGTTGACCACTGTAAGGCCAAAAGATGAAAAATGAAGTATAGACACAGTAAGAATGTGGTGAAAGTATTCAATTCTCATTGAACGTCTGCTTTGTTCTGCAATTGAGTAGCTTTTCCTTATGAAATGGGAGATAATTAATCATGGTCACCCGGTTATATGTTGAATGGACATTTTAAAAGAACAATGAAATAATGCCTTAAAAGCACGTAAGAAAGGAAGACAAGGGTTACAGTCGTACTGAGCTAAGACCTATGCTTTACAAGAAACAGTATAAGCGTTGGCTGGTATATACGCAAACAGAGGAATGTGCACATGCCTTGTGAGTCCTTGTAGGTGCTACTAAATAAGGAAGTTTCATTCCAGCCTGTGGTTCAGACTCCAACATTGCTTTTTGGTCAGCTCTCGTGGTGTAGATAGTTTGTGACAAACAGCACTGGGGGAACTAGATTTCTATTCGTGAGGAAAAGGCTTGAAGGGATGGAAATTTATGAAAGAGGAACTGTAAAGGAAATGAATTGTTGAATAGGTGTCAAGAAAGCTTTAGCAGAAGATGGTAGAGATGAACTTACCTTTACAGTTTATCATAGACCAATTAATCTCTTTCTGTTAATTGCACTAGTGAACAGGAAAATACTCTGGAAAATAAGATGGAAAGAGTCTCCCATCCAAGTGACATAATGTGACCAACAGTAACATCCTAAGCTATTCAAGATGACCAGACAAGCTAGAAGTAGAGGAGGAAAAGAGAGGAAACTGATGCAAGAAAAAGAATGCTGGATTTGTTATTTTTGTGTTTGCTGTGTCATCAAGCGAGAAAGAACATTATTAAAAAAATACCCAACATGCTACGCAAAACTGGTTGTTTTACTAAAAAACTTTAGGTGCCTTAGAAGAATGAAACTGTCGCTTAGAATGAAGTCATAAGTTCATGTCCGTAGGCATGGCAAGCTAGTTGGGGTCATCTCTGGACCTGGAAGCCTGAAGCTAAACAGCTTCTTTGGGAAAGCCCAGAAAACACACTCAGGAGATGTTTGGGGTAGGGCAGCAAAGGCAGAAGGGCTTGGAGGGAAGCCCAGTTGGAGGGCACAGTGGAGTGGAATCCAGCTTCACCCTCATAAATGCTATTGAAATTGGGAATGGATTCCCTATTTTTAATGGAACTCATAAGGGTATTAAATCCAGAAAGTTCTGTAACATTCAGTAAAAATTAGAAGGGTGCATAGGAAACTTAATGGAGTGTTATTAAAAATGAATCGGTGACCTATAAGGTTTGGTACACTTCTTCATGAGTTTGTGCTGCTCTCAACAAGAAGCACTGCAGTCTAAGGTACAGAGTAGTGTGTGCCCTCTCGGGGTTAGATGTGAAGCTATTTACTGACTCCAGTCTGCAAGTCAGGCAGTGATCCAGAGATCAAGAGATCCAGAGCAGGCAATGAAGGAATGAAAAAAAAAAAATAATGCACTGCACCTTCAAAATCAGTTAACTGTAATTAGGTATTATAGATATAGTTTAGTCATAATGGTATATTGATTTTGTAACATCACTGGAGACTATAATTATGGCTCTTTGGTTTTCTTACCTTAATCTATTTGATGTTCTTTAAGAATAATCCTTAATTTAAATTTCGTCATCTTGTAAAATCTTGATGATAACTGCTTATCTGAAATGTGTTTTGTCCCCCAGTTACAGATATGTAGGGTCAGTTGACACATATTCGCCACTTAAATGTAGGGATGTTTTTGTGTCTGTGAATATAAATTATCCTTTTCTTGCTCAAGGAATGTCATCTTTTAATTGATAAAAGATGAAGTCCATTAAAAATTCATGAATTAAATTATACTGCACCTAAATTCCTACTATGATTTACAACAGTTGTTTGCTCCAATAATTAAAGGATTCAGTAGTAAACAACAATATTTAACAAATCAGTTTCTTTAGCACAATTACCAGGACATCTCTTGCTACAGATGCTGTAATTCCTTAAAATCTTGAAAACAGAAATACTTTAAAAACTGTAAGGGAGGAGTATATAAAGAAAGAGGATATTCTAGTTCTACGATAAAAACATACCCCAAAATTTGAGCTATTTACAGCATAAATCAGAATTGCTCAGAGTAAAGCACACATTTCTTTAAGGACTGTTTTATTAATGGATGAGAGTCTAATTGCTGCAGGCTCAGGAAAGCATTATGCCTTTGAGTTCCCTTGATTGTCACTTCACTAAATCAATGAAATCTGCTGTTCTTTATCAGCAAGATCTGCTGTTCAAAGATCCATTAGGAATAAAAGCAAATCCTGACTCCTGCTGTGTGAGGATGTGTGTAAGGGCAATGCTTGCTCAGCGCCGATAGGGCTGGGATGTTGAACAGGGCCGATTTTCTCCCAAATTAATGTGGAGCCCTGCCCCTGAGCTTCTTTATCCTCTATCACCCAGATGTGAAGTTTTGTCTGGTTTCATCCATTTGTAGTTAGGTTGCTGACAGAGTGAGCACTCATGCAGATAGTAATTTGGTATTCAGGCTATAATTATGGCTACACGGTGACTTCCACTTACCCCCACTAACAACTCAGCATGCTATCCAAAACACGGTTGGTACTGATACATGAGCAGCAAGCGCTGAGCGTGTCTTGGCATAATTCTGCCCATTCCAAAGGCTTGTCTCAGAGGAGGGGGAGCTCTGGGGCAGCGACCTCTGGTGCAGAGAGCTACACTCCAGGGAGGGTAAGCTGGAGCAGTCATTATTGCCCGCCAGGGCACTGCCACACCTCTCCTCTACAGTTATGCCAGAGATTACCTGGTCCTACAATTTAAGGAAGCATAAAGGCAGCTGAAAGTCATTTGTGTCCCACTCTCCAGGTATGCGGAACAGAGCAGCAGGACAGCTAATTTTCTGGCTCACTGTTTTCCCCTTTTTCCCTCCTGAACTAATTACTGATGGGTGATAGCTAAAAAATTAAAAGGCAAAAGCGCAGAATCACCAGGCACATTTGTCTGTAACCAAAGGAATTAATTTCCATAATCTCCTCTTCAGTAAAACCTTGAAGATAAGTTTGTTAGGAGTGAAAGCAGAGGGAAGTGTTAGGCAAAAGCAGTAGTTCAAATCCTTACGCTAGATTCACACTGGGGTGTTTTTCCCATGTGTTACAAGAGGTATTTCCCCCTTCCCAAACCTTATCTGGGAAGCAAGAAGTGTTTTCACTGAGAAAGCAATTTGCTCATAAATTCATATTTGAATCATCTAAGCAAGGACTAAACCCAAAGTTAATGGTAGAAAAAGGAAGCCAAAATGAATTCATCTGATTGATCTTTTTGATCAAGACCTCACAATGAGAATAAACATAAATCTCCTACTACTGATGGTTTCAAACAGTCCCTGGTCCATGCTGTCTCCCAAAGCATCTTCATGGGTCTCGTCTAGAAAAGCACCAGGTGGCATGGGCCAAAACCACAGCAGGAAGCATGACAATAATTAAACAAGGCGGCTAGCTGCATGTCAGTACTTGAGCCCATGTCCTGCCTAACTTATTTGTACAGATGGTGCTCTGTGACTGAGTCCTTGAATGAGGTGCCCTTCTGTCCTTGCTGATGGCTGCTGGATGTGTGCACTCCAAGTATGACTGTCAGACATTCCCTTTGCATGACGGTGCAAATGAAAGAAACCTATGTGACTCAGACCAGAACTCTTTCAAGAGTGGAAATTCGCAGTTTTGAGAGGTACTTTTGTATCGGTACTTTCTTTTGGTCATGATTGGATTTCTAAATCTATCTCCTAGGTTTCTAAATGGAGAAGGTAAGAGGACTTCTAAGCAAAAATATAGGAAACAACCATAAGGGACTATAGGAGCCAACTCTTTGTATGGGTTTGGCCAATACAATTCAGATTTTAAGCAGTGCTGCTACTGCATGGTACGTGGCAGACAGGGAGTTTTGCTGGTGGAGTGTGTCTCACCTAGTAGCTTTATGCTTGCTGCTGCTTGCTAAACACAGCTGGAAGTCTACAACACCACCAGGTTTACTTGCCTGTTATCTTTGACAATGAAAATTCTCCATCTCACTTCAGTCTATTAAAATGGTTGTCCATACTGCAGAATACTACAAAGACACTTTGTCTTTTTATGCTGCTTTATTTTTAAGGGTTTATTTTGCTTTATTTAAGGAAAACAGGTAAGGAAGCTTAAATAACAGATCTCAGGAAATGAGATGATCACTACATCTTTAGTTGAACTGGAATGCACTTAAGAAAATGAGAGAGAGGCTTAAATTAGAGTCATGGGAACTGGTGAACAAAGCACCAAAAAGCATGAAACCCCAACACAGATGTAGCAAAGATTTTCCAGATGTGGAATTCCTTCTATGGCTCAGTAGAGTTAGCTTAACTTACTTAAGCTATAATGATTATTTTTTGGGGAAAAAAAGAGTATAGCTCATTTCTTATCTTTCAGTCTTTTAATATAACTAAATGCAATTTACTTTGCTGAAGATTTTTATCTAAATTTGCTTTATGAAAATATGTCTGTTTCTTATTCCTCTTAGTTTGTCTAATGTGGCATACATTGCCTCTCTGGAAATGCCTTTGAAAAGTACTGCAAAAGTTAATATATGTAGCAACTTCTTAGGTTGGGATCTTTCTTGATTAGTTTTTCAATGTCCAATGCCTCATTAAAAACAAAATGATGCTAAGTTTTGGTTACAACTGAAACATATGTGTATTTATAGCTTTACAGTTTTTAGTAGGGTCTTTGGTCAAGTTTGTGGTTTTATATTCTTATGAGATATGCTCATACTTTTTTTCTTTGCTCTTTATTCAGCTGAAGAATTGCCTTGACTTTCTGTGTTCTGATCACTGATTGACTTCTGCAAATTTTAAGAGCCCTCTAATTTTTGCTAGAAAGTTCCCTAAAATGTAGAGGACTTTTGCTGTTGCTGTGTAAGCTATATAGTATTCTTAATTTGATGATGGGTAGCTGGTACTATTTCCTGGAGGAAATACACGCTTCTTATAAAACATAAGAAACACTCATGTAATAAAATAATATTCAGTGTATGTATTAGGGCATTTTTACTACAAAATACCATTTCTGACATATTAAAAACTAAATCAATATTTGGATAGTAACTTATCCACTGGAAATATTGCAACATCAATTTGACATCTTGGGCAAGTTTCGAATTGGTACATTGGGTCAGAATTTGGGTAAATCTTAGGAAAATCAGTGATAGGTCTTTCGTTAATTCCATTGAGGGAAGGTTTATACTAATCAATTTCTCTGATGTTATTTTGTCTAGAATTTTTCTAAACCTGTATAAAACTTTAGCATCTGCGATATACTGAGACAAGGAGCCTCATAGTTCAGTTCTAGATTGTGTGGAGACGTGCCTTCCTCTGCCACCTTTATTTGATGTCCTCTCATTCTTTTACAGGAACAGACAAGTAATTGCACGTAAACGTCAAATGGTTATCAACACAGAGTAATCAAACATGGACAACTATTGTACAGGGAGACAAAAAAAAAGGAGATACGGTGCAAAAACTTTTACTGTTGGAAAGAATGGCAGGTATTAAATCCCTGACTGAAAAAGCCAGTACTGCTTCCAAGCTAGCAGTGAATCCTACTCTAACTCGTGTGCCAGAAACAGTATATTTGTATTGTCTGATCCTGCAATAGCTAATTGAATGGCTGCTAAAAGGCATTTTTCTGACAAATGCTAGCGTGAGATCTTCCTTTAAAAAGAATGAAAGAAATTTTAGGAAAACTAGAGATTATTTCCATGAATATCTTTCAACTTTGCAATCATTTTCCATCCACAAATGCCCTGGTAATGATGAAATTATACCAGATAAAATTGATTAATCTGCTACACACTTTAAAGTTTTGCCAGAGCAGGTATCTCAGTTATGAACATGAAATAGAACCTTGCCAAAGACATAAAAAAATGTTACAAAAAATGTGCTGACACAAAAAATGTTACTCCACTCAAGAGTTCGCATGAGCCACACCACCAAAATAAGTCCTTGGCACTCTCCGAACATTTTGGAGTTTCATCCCTGCTTTGAGAGCTTCCCATGGTAACTACAAGAGCAAAATCTTTCTAGTGTAGGCATGGGCTTTGTTCTGTAAACAGTGCTCCATGTAAGTCAATTGACAGATAACAAATTACTGACAAAAGTCATAGAATCATAGAATCATAGAATCCTAGGGTTGGAAGGGACCTTAGTAGATCATCTAGTCCAACCCCCTGCCAGAGCAGGGCCACCCTAGAGCAGGTTACACAGGAACGCGTCCAGGCGGGTTTTGAATGTCTCCAGAGACGGAGACTCCACCACCTCCCTGGGCAGCTTGTTCCAGTGCTCTGCCACCCTCAAGGTAAAGAAGTTCCTCCTCATGTTTAGGTGGAACTTCCTATGCTCAAGTTTGTGCCCATTCCCTCTTGTCCTGTCACTGGGCACTACTGAAAAGAGCCTGGCCCCATCCTCCTGACACCCACCCTTCAAGTATTTATAAGTGTTAATTAGGTCCCCCCTCAGACGCCTCTTTTCCAGGCTAAAGAGACCTAATTCCCTTAGTCTATCTTCATATGAGAGGTCTCAGTCCTTCATATGAAGTCTCAGTCCTTCCTTTTCTTCCTTGCAAAATGGAGAAACATTGATTCCAGAATGACACTGTAAACTAGACAACTTGCCTGAAGAAAGCAGTGGCTTATTTTATTGATTTTCTTCCTTGCCTTTAAAAAGATATTTAGAGTGCTCTTCTCTAATTTCAAGACTATGTATTAAAATCCCTGGTTACTTTCTTTTTGCCTTTCAGTTCTGCTTACAGGCAGCTACTGAGATGTAATGTATCTGGCTATCACTGTAAAATTGGTTACCAAATATCTCATCTTTTAAGCCAAAGTACAGCAGCAGGTGCAATTGAATCCACTGTAGATTGGTCTTTAAATTAATACATACCAATTGTACTAAAGAGGCTCACAGAAACTTTCAGAGAAATAATTTTAGACTGGACTTAGCAAACTTTACTTACAAGCTTAGTCCAAACTCATGTGACTGGAATAATTACCTGCAGGAATAACTCCTGGCAGATTTATAGTTTATAGGCATTTGGCAGTTGTGTCTATCAATAAACTTCATTTTCAGTTCTTTATTTGTAATACTTATGAATTAAGCATCAATGTCATGCAGTTATCTGATTCTGTCCTAAACTGTCACTAACAGCCAAAATCAACATAAAGGTAGATGGAAAGTGGTAATCAAGAAATTGCATGAGGCAACTGACTTTGCATATAATAATCGTACACTGGTGCATTTTAAAGATGAATGGTATCTACCATATGCTGGAGAATCAGCATTTGATTTGGTTGCCGCTTCCCGATACACGCAAAAGCAATCTAATTTTACAAGAGTATTTGGAAAGGAGATTTCCAACAATGGCTAGACTTGATGACTAGATACCGCAAGGTATTTAAAAATCTTCAAGATAATGAAAACCACCTTTTGTCAGATATGGTTAGTATCTTTGAGTTTATAGATTAAAAAAGACCTCCTTGCTCGGGCTGAACATACTACACACTACAAGCAGATACAGCAATTCTCTCAAGCATCACTTGCTATACCAGAAGACATTCAGAGCACAAGTCTAAAAAAACCCAACAGTCTGAGCAACCTGCGATGCTGCCGTTACAGGCAGACCTATCACTGTGCCGCCAAGGATGGTTCCACATGAGGAAGACACTTTGCTTCCAGGTGTGCCTAATCCAAAGTGTGGTTTTGGGTGTCTCTCACCTGAGTTTTCAGCATGTCCTTAGAGGAATGTAAATAAGCATGACTTCTCATCAAACATCAAAGAGCTCTTTCTTTTCCCTAAGGATTTGTGAAAAGGAGCTTCTTATTAGAATAAGAAAGGAGTTGAAAGTGTCCATGTAAGTACCTAAAATATATAACAAACAACCCCCTGTGCTGGCTTTCTGGAGTAAAGCCCATGTCCCAGGAGATCTGGGACTAAAAGCACTTCTTACCCTTCTGTTTTAACAGATGCAAAAAGAAAAAAGTTATCTATCACAATTTAATATGAAAAGCTTAGAGCATTTAAAGATGATTTAAAATTGTTGAGCTCTTTGGTTCACCTTCAACAACTCTGAAATAAATTAGCAGTCCAAGTCCTATTTTCGAGTGTGAACACAGGAACATAATATGATCTTACAGATGTTTTGAATGTTGTCTAGGAACCCAAAGAAATAAAGAGCAGCTTATTAAATTTTTTGGAAATGACTAGGTACCTTCATAATTCTGTGCCATGTGCAGATTTTACTGCCCAAAGGTAACCTCTACTGGGAATCGATGTACAATTAGCAGGTGTTGCAACAGAGACGATGTTTTTCATCTTCAGGTACCTAAATAGCTACGACAATGTAGCCAACATTTAATTTTAAGATTTGCCTCTGGTTGCCTCAGCTTTCCAGAAGCTGACTCTATTTCTGGACACTGAAAAAGAAAGCCCATCACCTGATTTCCAAATCAACAGTCACATCACTACTTTGGAAATCATGGCCTAATGATTACATGTCAGCATCAATTAGGACCAAGCAATCTAGTTTTTATTTTATCGGAATCAACACAAGCCTTTGCCATGAACTCAGTCTGAACAAAATTAAGCTAGAAATAACTTGATTAACTGGTTATCATCATTCTCTGTTATTCTTGTTACAGCCAAATAAGGAAGAAAAAAGAACTTGTTCATATTCATTTTGATTGAAAAACTATTTTTGGTCAGGGACTACCTCTTTTAGAATGTTTCTGGTGTCCAGGACCATGAGAGATCACAATTTGGGCTGGGAAATATAAATGCTACCTAACCCCCTTGTAACTGATGACTAACTTTAAACTGAAAAGCAACTTGATTAATATTAACTATATGATATGAACTAGAATGTACTGAGCACCAGTTTACAGTCTGTATGGTGGTGTTCTAAAATATAAGCACATTATAATTAGTTAAAATGAAATACTAAATTGAATTTGCTGAAAGTAACAAATTTGTAAGCCTTCTGCTGTATTTTCGGCTTTGGCAACAAAGAGCTCAACCGTGAAACATTGTTTCCCACAATATTTTTGTTTGCAAGTTGGGATTTTACAGTCTGGGAGGGTGGATAAATAAATGATAAAAAACCGGCTGGAAAGCAGCTCTATGGAAAAGGCCCTGGGGTCTTGGCAGACAGGGAGCTGAGCATGAGCCAGCGGTGTGCCCTGGCAGCAAAGAGAGCTGGCAGCATCCTGGGATGTATCAATAAAAGCATGGCCTGTAGATAGAGGGGAGGGATTATCCCCTCTATTCAGCGCTTGTTAGACCATATCTGCAATCCTGACTCCAGTTTCAGGATCCTCCCAGTACAAGAAAGACATTGATAAAAGGGAACAAGTCCAGGGGAGGGCCACCAAGCTGGTCAGGGTCGGGATGGCTTGGCCTGTGAGCTGAAGATGCAGGACTTGTTCAGCCTGAAGACATGGCTTTTGGGGTCCTACCAGCAGCTCCCCAGGACCTCGTGGAAGGGCAACAAGAAGATGGAGCTGGACTTCCTTTTTGGTTTTAAAGAGGATGACAAGAGACAACAGGCATGAATTGAAAACAGAAAGGATCATACTGGATATAAGGAGAACCATCTCCTCCATGGAGACAGTACAGCAGTGGAGCAGATAGACTACAGCAGTTGCACAGGCTTCACCCTTGGAGGTTTTCAAGACCAGACTGGATAAAGTCCAGTTTTGTCCAACGTCAGGGCTGGGTCCTGCTTGAGCAGGAGTTTGGAGAAAGGACCTCCAAAGGACCCTTTCAAAAGGGTAACCCTGAATTATCCTCATGGATAACCATGGCAATTGTTTTAAACTACAGCAGGGTAGGTTTAGATTAGACATTAGGAAGAAGCTCTTTACAGTGAGGGTGGGGAGACACTGGCACAGGTTGCCCAGAGAGGGGGTGGAGGCCCCATCCCTGGAGACATTCAAGGCCAGGCTGGATGAGGCTCTGAGCAACCTGATCCAGTTGAAGATGTCCCCGCTCACTGCAGGGGGTGGGACTAGATGACCTTGAAAGGTCCCTTCCAACCCTACACATGTTATGATTTATGATTTTATGATCCTTTAACTATATTTCACCAATAGGTGATGAAGTCTGTTATGAGAGACATTCTTACAACTTATCAATCTGTGATGAAACTTACATTATCCATATCAAAATATGTTTAAAAGAATTCAATGATAATGCTCCTTTCTTTTCTAATCACAGTTTCTGATATAGAAATAACTTGCCTTAACCAAGAAAGTATATATTGCCTTAAAACCACATTGGATTGGACAGAAGAGGGACAGCTGAAAGATTTAGCATGATGGCCGGCAGCAATAATCACTCAGCTGGCACTACATATATCTTTATTCCTGTCAGGGATGCGTCTTGATTATAATAAGGTAATTCTATTACAGAACTTAAAAAAAGACAGCAAAACAGCCAAAAAAAAAAAAAAATCAAAATCCAATTGCTGACCACAGGAATATAAGGCACTGAGGCACTGCTTGTATTCTCTAAAGTGAGTACCCACATTTGAATAGTTGTTGAGGAAATATTTAAAGTTGTTTCCACAATTAACACAATCAAAGAATCTAGAAAAATATCATAGATACAAAAGCATTATAGTGTATGATATGGACCAGTGCAATGTAAAAATAATGGCTTATCTTTGTTACTGGCCTAAAATAATTCAGTTAAGCTTTTTTTCTCAAAGTATTTTAAAGATAAAAATAAATGAGACTATATTAAAGAAATGAACAAAATTAAAAGCCTTGGAAGATAACAACATTATATTTTGATTTAAAAAGCTCTTCCAAAAGTAAAGTATTAAGTTCCCAAGTATAAAAACAGGTCCATACTGACAGCTCATACTAACACAGGTAGAGTAAGAAAGCAGAAGCTGGCTAAATACTTGAGAATTCAACGCATAAGAGGTTCTCTTTGTTCTCAGATACTTCAGATGTACTTTATTATTACGCAATGATTTCATGGAATTTGTTTTAGCCTTCCAGAAAACACCTGTTTTCCTGCTCAGGCATGGGACCTAAACGTTTGTGGCCTCCTTCCATGGTATACAGCCTTCGGACTGCTGGCTCCCCCCTCAGAGCATATTCACACTACCTGCCCCTACCCTCCACTTTTTAAGACTCGAGAAAGTAATATACAACAGACAATCGTGAGGAGTTTTAGGGGCCATTCTGCTTCCAGTGCGTTTACCATGGTTTTCAGTGGACTTTCAGAGAAAAGCTGCAGTCCCAGGATCTACTGCTTCCCCCAAAGCCTAAGGAAAATAGCCATGGCACCTTAAGATTAATGAGACTTTGGCTTCGCACAGTGCCACATCTATTTTAAAGCTTATGTGTTTACATCCACATGCATACAGTGAATATGATGTGATTTTTGACAGTGAAGTAATTTAATCAGAAGAACAATGACAGTAGCATGTGGCTAATAAGCCACTAAAAATCAAATACCCAAAATCATGACATCAGCTATTTTACTGCGTTTAGAAAAAATAAAGAAATCCCATCAACTAAACATCATCAGGAATCTTAGCATGAAATGTCAGCTTTTGGTATCTACTGGCATCACAAGCCTCTTTTCTAGTAAAGAAGTAAATGGAATAAAAATATATCTATTAGCATCTATTAGTGCTTGGCAGACATCCAGGAATATTCTGGCAGACTCTCTGTAGCTGTTTTTTAGTATGACCGACTAAAGTGCGCGTGCTTACCTGAGATTTTTATTTAGAAAGCAAACACTCAACTAAAACAAATTTTATAACTGTTGCAAAATCAATAGCAAAAGAAAGTATCTAGCTAGGCACTGGTACTTCATATTAAGGTCTCACAAAAACACTAATAAGATTGTTCTACTAAAACCAGATACAATACTTACAAAAACAATTAATAAGTCATTTTGCCAAGTTTATTCTAGAATATTGGATAGAGATATTGTAAAACAACCAGAAAAGTAGTTACTGTGCCAATTAACTTGTAGTTCTCTCTAGTTTATGTGGAAACTAATATCCTGTAGCCTGTCAGATTCATTTTTTTTATGGTTTTCTCAAGGTTCAAAATAGGTTACGTATGGATGAACCTTTAAAGTCTTTATGAAAACAGAGCATCCAGTGCGTACCGCTCATAGAAAGTACTAACTTCTCTGGATACAGAACATGTTTGTAAAATCTAGTGTAATTTTTTTTTTTTTTCCTTTTTGGTTAGAGCTGCAGTTAAATTAAATGACATTAAAAGAGCTCTACCTAGCGTGCCAAGCGGTTGGTCTTTTATGTGCTGTGTTTAATGACAGTGAACCTGTTGCTCCTGGGTTTTCAAGGTCCTCCTGCTGCGAGTTCTCACAGACAGTCCTGACCTACCTTGTCATCACTCCATCACCTCCTGTTCTGCAGCTCATCTCACCATGGGGCTGAGCCCCAAGTGTCCTCCGCTGCCCGACACCGACAATTAGAGTCTGCGAGAGGAAATACCCTGCCGCTAAGGTCCCTTTAATCGTCTGCATATTTGTCTTCCTTGTGAATCAAAGGCAACCAGGGAAATTAACACCAAAGGACATTGAGACTGTGCTTTATTGAATTGTATCTTTACTGGAAGTCTAGAGGGGAAAAAAA
>VXBO01004317.1:509662-524964 GCA_013400135.1 Rhinoptilus africanus
AAAAAAAAAAGACTTGTTCACTGCTAGGCCCGTAGCGTAATACTAACATGGGGGAGCTTTCAAACACTTTAGATTGGCCAGAGATCCAGTGAGGCTGCTGTCTTTAACTGCGCTTAATACTTTATCGTCTTGCTTGCTTGCTCATCACCAAAACATAGATAAGAAGTGGGCTATCAAATCTGTTCTACTCCATGTCAAAGACTGGCACTTTTATTTGTGCTAAAGTAGATCTCTCTAACCTATTAGAGAAAGTACTGAGATTTACCCAAAGAGGTTACGTACCGTTTACATAGCATGTCTTTAAAGCAAGAGGGAATATTTTTGATAGAATCATGAAAGCTCTTAAAAGTATGTTCACTCACTATTCTGCTAGGGAAATTTTACTGCTACAGATGAGTAATGTCACTTGCTTTTTTTATATTGTCACATGTTCTGTATTTTTTAATTGATACAAGTTTCTACTTAATTAAAATGTAGTATTCAATGACTTAAACCTTATTTTATTTTTGGAGCAGCAAATTTTCTAAATGTGTGCAAAATACCACAGGGCAGTTGTTTTATGCACAGGAAAAGTTTATTATAATGCTGAACATTATGGACCAATGGTGTTAATATTTATTTAAGGCTAGACTAAACCTTCTTCCCTGTTTATGTGACAGCACATAGTTTCATCACCTCAAGAGAAATAAGCTGTGCTAGTCCCAGATGTGGATATTCACTCTACCTCTCCCGCTGGCTCTGTTGTAGCAATGTTTCTAAGTGACAGAGTTCAGTATTACCTACAAATATTTGAGGATAAATTGTGAAATCATGAAGTAGGTCCACAAAGAGACTTAGGCAACACTCCTAATATTGACTTTCACCTTTGTTTTGAAGGTGTCATGTTGATCTTGATTTTGATCTCCTTTGCTCCAGAAACTGAAGTTAGCCCTGAATTAGGAACCTCACGGTGGACTCATCACACTGAAGGCTGGTATCTATGTTAGGAGACATCTTGACTCTACAGTTAGTGGAGAGTAAACCAATACCATTCATCAGGACTCACTTGTGATTCATATCACTAAACCAAATGCTGACATATAGACACATGAACTATAGAAATGTTCATGTGTTGATTATTTTTAGACTGTAAGCGAAGCCAACTCCACTAACTCTGACACAGACACCTTTATTATTGCCAAGTGAGATGAACCCTCATTCCCTCAAATTTCTTCATAATTCATAGAGAGAATTTGAGAAAGAAAGTCACCATAGTCAGCAAGGTAAGTAAAGGATTGGGAATAACTACATTAGTCAAAAGAAAGACAGATGCATCTGAAAAAGTCTTTTGCTGGCCTGCTTTCCTGATTTAGGTGCCGATAGTCCCAGTCCTGAGTCATCTCTTGGCTCAAGCCATCATGTTCCTTGACTGTGTCATGTTGCTTGATCTTAATGTCTACCTCGAAAACGTTCTTTTGAAAGATTTCTTTTTTCCACCATTGCCAGAAATACTGAGACCTCTAAAAAATGCATTTCTCAGAAATAGCTGATGCTAGAACACACCATTTGCAATGCCCTAATTCACACAACTTGAAGCAACAGTGTACACAGGCATAAATGATGTTCTGCTCAGTACACTGATTATTTATAGATTTTTGCCACAAGGACTCTGCAATCGCAGGTTTTACTGCACTTTCCACTATAAAAAACAGTTATGCAACTCTTGAGTTATTAATTGACAAAAGTAGCAATGTTTTCAGATTATGTTTGGTTTTGGTCTAAATCTAAAAATAGTGGGGTTTGGTTTGGTTTTTTTTTAGTACTCCATCTGAAAGTTTGTATTTGATGTAGTCAAAATTTACTGCATGTTGGAAAATATATAAAATGGAGAAAATATTTAATTTCAAGGATTAATAACTTCTATAAATGTAATCAGCAACGTGTGAACCTCTAAGCTGCTTAAGCAGCTTGGTCCACTTAAGGATCTAAAAGTTTGGTTGCCTATAGAAAAAGCACTTGAAAGTATCAACATATCTGGAGTCTACAGAATAGAAAGTCTTGTAAAAAAAAGTTTTTATCTGTGTATATAGAATTTCTGAACCAGAAATATTGAAATAACAACCTTTCTGCTTTCCTGTGTTTCTCATTCCAGTCCCGGATGAAACTAAATAGTAAGAAGTAGGAAAGAGGAAGCTACAAAAAATTATTATTTCAAATTCTCAAAACAGGAAAAGATGTTTGAATAGACATTTTGAGTACATTTTTAATCCAATTTTAATACAGTGCTATCAAATATCTTTTCCTATTGTATTATCATCATCATCAGTAGTAAAAAAAACAGCTGCTTCTTTTTGTTCTGCAATATATTTTAGTCTGTAATAATATAAATTAAAAAGACTGAAATTGTTGGTCCAAATATCAAAATTAGTATTTGTTTTGTTCTCTTAAAGCAGACATGCAAATATGCTGATTTTTTTCTAGGGCTTTTGCACCTTACTTACGGCTTTTTCATTCATGAGTCTTATCTGATGTCATTTGTCTGGTCAACTATAAGCAGCAATGATCAAACAAACACTAATTAAATCGCAAAACACGAGACCTGAATGCCTGAACCAAGATCCAATGGTATTTGAAAGAAAATAGCACTACCTCCCTCTAGAATGAAGTGACTTCAGTCAATAAACCTGATGTAAATAATCATGTCCCTAACACATGCTTAATATTTCCAAAAAGACATCATAACCTCGTGAACTCCTGAGCTGCAAACAGTTAAACGTAAGCCAAAACTGATTAAAAGTCAACCACAGTTCTGATCATAGCCTAGCTTGTGCTCATGTACATGGAAATATCAGCGAACTGACTCCACATGGTATGAAGTTTCACCTAATATTTGTAATATTAAATATAATGCTGTCCATGAAAACCATAACACCGAAGCCTGGGCAGGAAGGAGGAAGAGAGAGACAGATTCATATCTATATGTACAGGTTATAAAGTGTATGTCAAAAATACATTTATTTCATACCATCATCAACACTGACATGATAGGTAGTTTTGTCAAAGAAGAGGTAAGCATAGAGCTTTGAGTTTTATTTCTGGTTTTACAAGGTGTTACCTACGGCAAACACTTCTTACAGCTCTATTCCTGTAGTATAAAACTGTGGTTGTTATATCTCTGTGCCCTGAAGATTTTTAGTGACTTTCAGATAGCTTTTAGTTCTGTATGGTACACAATTGCTAAAGATGTACAAAACCCTATAATGATGCGTGACTTCTTGACAAAGAGTTTGAAATTAGCTGCAACTAGTAGGGCCAGTTATGATCAATTTGCATGTTTGGGCATAATTTAAAGGATGTGGACAAATACGAGCTGCCTCAGAAAAAGAAATACCAAATAATACCACCTGCGAAATCTATAAAGAAAATGCTTATATACTAAGGGTCACAATTTTGGAATTATCTGTGAACTTCAAGAGCTAAAATAGTGACATCCTGACCAGACAGCTCCCTAACTTCTACAGTACTGATTCGCACTGTGGCTTTTCTCTCAAAAACTATTTTTAACCTACTCCTCTTCCTTAATAAGCAAAAGAAAAGAAATAATCCAAACAAGGGTAAGGCAAAAAACCATCACCAATGGAAATCAGACATAAATCAGAATGCCAGGTGGCATTTGGATATTCTGAGGTATTTTTCAAGCTATATTTGAAGTACAGTAGCAAAAATATCATTTAAAAGAAATTATGAAGAAACCAACAGATTCTAGAGATGTATACTGCCAAGAGTGGAGTGTCCCCTAGTGCTTATCACAACAATACACCCATTTGACAGTACCTAGCAGACAATCACTAACGGACTTCCTATACCAACACCAAAGTACATAGAGTGTTCAGAGAATATACACAACAGAAAAGAATAAAAAAACCCAACCTTTCAATATTCTGAAAGTACTTAGCCAAAAGAAAAAAATATTATGTCCGGTGAAATACTCCAGGTAACTGAAATTTCCTGCCATACTTAAAGACAGACAGTAAAGTTCACACCGAGTCATCAAATTCCACTGACTTCAACAAACTCATTGGCATCCTTGTCCGTTAATCAAGACATCAAATAAATCACAATAGATTTCAACAGCAAGCAACAAGTTAGTATGTAGAGGAAGACTGACACGTAAGGGGCAGCTGTGATTCAACTGGGTACTTTGTAGGACAGTTTCAAACATCTTTATTAGTATCACATGAAAAGCTGGACTTCTTTTCAGAAAGAGAAAATATCCTATTCAGGAAACAATGAATAACCTTTACAGAGGCTGTGACCCTATGCCTAGAAACCCCACAGCTGAAACCCATCTTTTGTCACCTAGTTAAGTAACATTGTATTCCACAAAACAAATACAAGGAAATGAGAAAACATGTAAATATTTACTCACCAGCCTTCTCCTTCTCCGAAATAACTGGCATAGCCTGAAAGGGAAAAAAAAAAAAAAAAAAAAAAGAGAGAGAGAGAGAAGATACCACTGTTAAAAATAATAAGAATATTAGGGAAACATTATAAAATCTTAAGGTAGATTATATGAGTATCCAGAATGTCTGGAAAGAACAAGTTAAGCACTGTGGAGATAAACATACAGTTCCCATTTGAGTGGCTTATAATCTATTATGAAACCAATTACTGTTAAAAAAAAAAAATAAAAAACATNNNAAAAAAAAAAGACCATGAGAGAAGGGAGGAGATGGAGTTAATATGATATTCCACAGATTACATTTTGGAATAATCATCCTAGAATACATGCCCACAAAATTCATGTGGGAAATTACTAAATAATTCTGAAGGAGCCATGACAAAAACTGCGTGGCTGAAGATGAGACTGAAATGACAAATCTTTCTTCTGTGGAACTCAAGCAGAGTTCTGCCATTGACTCCATATAGTTATGACTAGGGCTTAAATGTATGTTGTCTTGTAACATACCAATTTCTTATTTTCTATATAATTTTTTAAAGACTAGTAATAGAAGTGGTTTCATATTGGCTGTAACTGTTTCTGGACTTGAAAAATTGGGTTTTTTTTTGCAATGGATGTAGAAATCTTTCATATTTTGCTTTTATTTCAGACTTCTCAGAAGAACTTCCTCAGTGCATTTTTCCCAGAACAAGTAAGTTATAGATTGAATGAATAGTAAAATGGAATTTATATGGCACACAAATAAACATAATCAAGGAATGTGCAGATATGATAAAGGTAAGAAAGGCTGGAAGAGAAATTGGATTGTATGCAGAACTGCCATGTAAATTAAGGTATCAACGATGGGGACAGGTTATTATCACATTTTAATGTTAGGCTTTATTAGCTATAAAAAAAAAAACAACCAAAGAAGGTGCGATGGTTTCTTCTGAGAAAAGCTTAGCAAGCAACATTGAGCTAACTGGAGATGTAGCAACAGTGTCAGCATCTTCATAAGCTGTGTCATGGAAAACTGGTGGGGACAACCTTTGTAAGGTCTAAAATGTGAGGCCAAGGTGAACAGTGAACAGCTGTGATGGAGTGAACTGGGCAGAAGAAGCAGTTACAGGACTCAATGGGGATATGACAGTGACAAGTACAGAAGACAATTTCTCTGGGGGCTTCATGGCAGGCTTAAATGGACTTTACTCATATTGTCTATAGTTGCAATGTGAGTCACTGGTAGTGCCTTTGGCCTGAATGAACACTTCTGAATCAGCGCTCATCATTCATATCAGCAGGCATTTTTTTGTTGTTGTTCAGCATATCAGATTTTAAAACATTGTTAAACTTGCGATTTGTCGCTTCAAGTTATATCCTGGAAATATGCAGTATTTCTAATTCATGATCACTAAACCACATCGATTTACAACCAAAGATAATTTTTTAGTAAATTTGTTAGATGCTAGCCCTAAAGGTTGTTAGAGTTGTTTAGCAGCTTTATCCCAGGTAAAAAGCTGTAGCTGGAAATACAAAGAACCATAATGCCTCAGGACACATGTGTAAGTCACAAAATCAGTACTTTTGTTAACTAGCATTAAGAAGTGCTCTAAGTCCCAGACAATTTAAAGGTAGAGTGAGGTTTGGAGATAAAAGTACTCCCTATGTTCCTACACCATTCTTGCAGCAACTCATTAAGACGGGTGCTAGAGAGACCAATGTGGATTATACAATCCACTGAAAGCAAGAATTCTAAAAATCAAGTCAGCTGCATGGAAAAAACCATGCTGCTAGAGCATTCAGATAAAGAAATACATTCAAAATAATAGCACTACAAAGTATATTTTTTTTCCTAGAATAATTAGAAGAAGGACATACAGTGGTGACTGCCTGTCACCATCATCTTTCACTACTCCAGGTGAGCTATAGCACATTATGTCAATGCAGAGATTTCTTCTTAATGCCTCACTTTTCTTCCCGATATCAGACCTAGCCCACTCTTTCAGGAAAACATGGTTCTATTTCCTTCATGTGTTTTTAAAATTAGAAGAACTGATTTTCTCTGATTTGGTCTTATTGATTAACTGCACAAGAAAAAAATATGATATTTTCCAAGAACAAAATATTTTCTCAAATTCGTGAGAATCAAAGTAAAACAATTTATCTCTAAAAAAGCCCTTATAGTAGCATCAAATTAATGACGTAAAATCTTTAGAACAGAATAGGAAGCATATTTTTTCCAAAGAACATCAATATTCTTCTCATTGTAAAGACTGCAAATAACACGAACATTTGGCTCAGAACATGGTATTGTGGCATACTTAAAAATTCTGAAGCCATTATAACAGTTATGAAAAAATAATGTATATAAACAAGGCTTTACTCATTAATTCTTTACAATTTAAGGAGAACTCAGATATATATTATATTCTTAGTCAAAGGTTAAGATTTGCTTAGTTTACAGAAAAATTGCAAAACCTCCCTATTTTATTAACATATATAGTAAATGTGAAGTCCTTGATTGAAAAAAAACCTAACCAAACCAAAAAAACTGCCTTAAATAGAGTGTAATTCTGCTGAATCAGGATGTAAAATGAACTAATAATTCTGTCAGAATGCTCTATTGCTGCTTAAAAGTCAAGGAAAAAAATCCTAAATGAAGATAGCAGTTCTTGAAAATGTAAAATAAAATAAACCACAAGCGAATCTTGTTCAACAACATCTAAGACAGTCCTACTATTGGTTTAGTTTTTTGTTAATACAGCTACGCATGCTGCTTACATGCTGTCCAGTGGGAAAACATGATCGTTACTTATGAGAAATGCTCTCATCTCCAGTACAGTTTTGAATTCACTGGAGACCTCCTTCCAACGAGTTCCATATGTTCCAAATGAATTGCATTCCCAGGAAGTGATTTAACATTTCTGGCAATGGAGCAATTAAACTGGATTTTCCTGCTTGGCCAGATGGGTTCAGTGTAACTTCACATTATTTCTCACTCTCCTCACAGAGCTAAACAACTGGACTAACAATTTCCACACGACTGGGTCATGTGTTATTAAAAAGCATGCACACATCCCTTTTATACCCCCTCCACAGGTTTCAACAAACAGCCACTCGCCCCCCAAATTTGGGCTTATCTAAGTATTTTTAATATTATGTGCTCTTAGCAGAATCAAGAAAGAAAAAAAAATACCCAACCAAAAAACACCAAAAAACCAAAAGGAAATCCTTCCAGACAGGTAAGATGGTATGACTCGCCTATCAGATCACTGTTGAAATATACTCAGAATTTTCTTTTAACCTACGAAAATCTTATTTGAAATGTGATATTGAAAATCTTTGCTTGCATCCTTACTGTATTACAACTGATTCTCTTTAAAAACTTTATGTTCGCAAATATGACTGTAAATATGCATGTAAAATGCTATAGTGGACACTTTTCTTTAAATTTGCAGTTGCCTTATAGATAGAAATGATTAACAGTAACACTGGGTTAAACAACCACTTCCTTTGAATTTCATTAGAAGCGAGGTGGAAAAGTTGTATTCAAGCAAGAAAGAAGATAGTGGAAAATTCTGATAAATCAAAACTTAATATGAAAACTTTGCACAAATAAAATTTTTTGTTTGATCAAAGTGAAAATATCTACTTTTATTCTGAGCTTTTAGGAATTAGGAGCTTTTGAGGAAAGAGAAGTAAATATGTAAAAAAGCCTGTAATTTCAAACAGCAACCATTCATTTTGGGCACATGTAGTGAGCTTGCTGAGCTGCAAGATGGTCACTGGAAAAAGCTGAGGCACATCCACCCTGACCTGAGCACAGGCTGGCTCTCCCTTAACTGAAATGCAAAGTTTTTTATTTTTTTTTTTTTTAATACTGGTTCCAAACCCGCATACAAAGCCACTATGAATAAAATTAAACTAGCTATCTTTTTGTTTCCTCGCACTCACAAAACATGTAGAGCTCTATCACAGAATGGTTGGGGTGGGAAGGGACCGTCAGAGATCATCTAGTCCAACCCCCTGCCAGAGCAGGGCCACCTTAGAGCAGGTTGCACAGGAACGCGTCCAGGAGGGCTTTGAATGTCTCCAGAGACGGAGACTCCACCACCTCCCTGGGCAGCCTGTGCCAGGGCTCTGCCACTCTCAAGGGAAAGAAGTTCCTCCTCATGTTTAGGTGGAACTTCCTATACTCAAGTTTGTGCCCGTTACCTCTTGTCCTGTCCCTGGGCACCACTAAGCACCTGACACCATCCTCCTGACACCCACCCTTTAGATATTAATAAGCATTGATGATATCCCTCTCAGTCTTCTCCAGGCTGAACAGACCCAGGTCTCTCAGCCTTTCCACATACACAACTGACTCATCTGCAAAGGGCTACAATTGACGGCAAAGGTTTGTATAAACCAGCAAAGTCACTGTAGAGGAGCAGGTAACAGAGTTTCTGAAATAAGGATCTAGTGACATCTATTTATTTTTGTAATATCTCATAAACCAATTGGAGTGAGTCTATATTTCAATTTTGCTAACAAGATATAGCATCTTTATGTTACACCCATTTTTCCCCAGAATAACTCTTCTGGATGGAGTTTTGGGGTTTGGTTTTTATTCTGTTTGTTTGGGGCTAGAAGGCTGTTAGCTATCCAGCCTTTTCTCAGGTATGTATTTGAGTAGACGCGCTGGGAAATTTCCTTGCTCGTGATCTGATACATCTTGATTTGCAAGCATTTCTCTACAATTTTGCCTGTCGAGATAATATCTTTTATTGTCCAGGGTGAAGGAAAAACTCCAGGACAAACACTAGCATACTGGGATTTGACTAGAAAGGGAAAATCCAGCCTTCATAATAATTGTGAGGAAGTGACTCAGTTGCTGAGCTCGAGCTGTAATAAATCCCCTATCTTATTTTTGGAAGTGCTTGTATGGTAATCACCTTTTATTCCTGCAATTAAATTCATGGTCTAAATTCTCACCTTAGTGGATACTTCTTTTATGCAAAACAGTGTTAGCAAGACTTGTGTTTTTCACTGAAATGATTTGCTTCAAGACCAAATCCACATTCCCATTCTAAAAAACTGGAAGCTTTGTATCACATTCGGAGTGGAGAAGAGACTGATCTCCAAAGCTTGCAAACATAAAATCAATGATCCTCTTAAAAATCTAAATATAGCATTCATTTTTAAGATCAGAAACAACTATGTAGATCGAAATATATCTCTGTCATCTTCTTTCTACTCAAATGATCAAAGCACACAAAAACCTAAAATCCTCTAAAGAAGAGCAATCTACTGAGCTTCTGACAAGAAAGGAAGGAGATCATATCAACACAATATACAATTACCAAGGAATGACTAATGAACTGAATGACAGAAAACTCTCTATTCCACTAAACAAGAGCAATCTTGTACCTGAAAACTGAGGTCAACAACACTCCAATAGAAAACAAACTTTAAACATCATGTAATTTCTCCTTAATCAGTGTATGTTCTGTATCATCTGGAATCCTGAAATAGACATTTTATTTTATTTAGAAGGTATGCTCCAGTTTTCTTAATTTGGATAAGCAGTAGTTAAATAGTTAGCCCAGTAGTTAACTGGATTATTTTACAGAAGAAAAAAATGCACTGTCATTCAGATGGTTTGAAATTAGGAAACACTGCAATGCATAACCAGCAGTTTCCTCAGTTATTCAGTATTGTGTTGTAATGGGGATATAAGTATCTCTATAAGAAAATTTTAATTTTCATTTTTTGAAACCAAAGCCTTTTGTGTTAATGAAACAGATTAAGAGAATAAGCATGTAGAAAACTCTTCTGGAAATACTAATGAATTTAAAGTAGCATAATCTTTTGGTATTTGCTTTGAACTAAAATAACAGCAATAATGCAGAAGAAAAACCAAGAATGATTAGTTTATAAATCAGAATTATTTACAAAACATTATTTATTAAACTTGTAAATGTTTAAAGTAAGTTTTCAATTAACCACAATTTTTACAATTTGGATTTTTTTTTCAACTAGATAAGGAAAGAGGAAAAACAAAAGCATCAGCTTTTAGGAGAGACCAGCTTTAGAAGGGGAATTTAGCAAGTTCCTTCTTCTTTGAGGTCTTTCATTATACTAAAGATTCTAATTACTAGAAGTAGAGCAGAAATCAATTAAAATCCACCCAACAATAAAGCTGCATCAATTAACTCAATTTTAAGAAGGAATTAATGTCACATTCGGAGGTCTCTGACTAAATTTGTGGGAACACTATGCATTTATTTCTAGAGGAAGTACAAAGCTGTATGCTTGCCTGCATATGTTCTCCTCCAGTCAGCTGTGTGCCTCTCCCCAACTACTTTGTTTTCTGACTAGATATTTCTATTTGCTCAAGCCTCTTTGTGCCACTGAGGTCATGCACAGAGATCCCTTCTAGTTAGCGCTGGGTGGTTGGCAGTTCTCCTTCCACGAGACACTTGCCAAGAGCCTGCACTTGGGGTGGTCTGGTAACTTCATGCGTCTTCGTCATTCAGCTGGCAGAGAGTGACTCTTGCTGGACTGGAAGCGCAAAACGAAGATGCAGGATAGCCGTCTTGTGCTCTGTTTGGTGTTATTACAGACTTTCCATAGATCAGGGTAAGCTCCCAGTGCTCTGAAATCTGTCAGGACCACAAACAGCTGGTTTATATGACAGATAAGACAACAGGCTGTCCATGGCTTGTCCAGACCGTTAAGTAGAATTTTGCCATAACACAGAATTAATTCCTTTCTCTTCAGGGATGCTAAAGTCTTCAGAGCAGCAGCTGCAAGTTCCTAAGTACCCTGAGAGTTACCATCACACATTTTGTGAAACATACTTATGATTTTTGGTTTTTTAAGACCTCATCTTATTTGCATATAAGGACTCAACTTGAGATAAAAACAAATGTGTAAAATAAACTTGGTTTTGATACTTCCCTGGAGTTCCCCAGATAAGGAACCGTGTTTCCACTTGAACTGCTCTTTAATTACTGCAGTGGACAAACAGCACTAGAAAGAGGGTCAGTTAAATTTTAGTTTGATGTTAAGGAACATTTATATAGCTTTCAATAATACCAAAACCTGTGCTTCCTCCAGTTCCACCAAACATATGTATCTCTCCCCTAAAGAAAACATGGTTTTAATGTTAACACCAAAGCTGAGATGTGACATGCTACCTCTAGAACTGGAGCAGCCCCAAGAGTGCTCATGCTTTTCATCAATCACCAGAGGTTCTATTAGGGTTCATTTACACATAGAGAGCTTTTTCCCAAGCTCAGAAGTCATTTGTTTAGCTAATGTTTATCTTATAAAACCTTTTACAATAACAAACACATCAATAAACCCTGGAACATTGGCAAAGCCGAACTACTTGGGAACCAGAGGGTACCCAGCTCTATAAGGCAGCAGTAAAAGATAATTAAAGTCTCATGTTTCCCATTTGTTTCAACATCATGTAATGTCTACAAATGTGATTTTGCCTTAAAGCCCTTAAATCTGGAGAATGCTTCTACGCGGCTGACAGGAATCCCAGGTGATTTCAGTCTTTTCTCATCTCTTTTATATATAAACTTACAACCTTAGAATAAGTCCATGTTTCATGTAAATAAAAAGCTATTTCAATCATGTGATAATAGAGAGTAGGTTAATTGCTATCTACAGTTTTGAATTCCATTAATGTTAGTCTCCTGGACCGAGATCTCACAGAAGTTAGCAGCAATAAAATAATATTTGAGTTTGTTGAATATTATATATATAAAGGATTGGCTTTTATGCTGGTTGAGGAACACTTGTGTTCAGCTTTATGTTCTGAAAAAGGAAATCAGGTGTGGAGCACTGCAGCAACTTATTGACACCTACTGGGAGGGCAGCAGCTATTGACAGCTACCTTACATTCTCATCCTGGGTGAGTTTGCCCTCTCTAATCTCTGCAGGTAACCCCAGCTGGCTACTCTGCCCATTGCCAGCAGCGGCAGGCTGCTGCAACTGTTTAGAGTTCTCTCTCAAAACAACAAAAAAAGCAAATCCCAATAAACTAATTTGTAAAACGCTATATGTATGTTTTGGCACAAATCTCTATGCCCACAGTCTCATGTGAATTCAGTCACTGCGATTATTACATTTGTTGGACCAGGTGGGAAAGGATCAAATGCAGATTCCCCAGGGTGGCTCTTGATCTTGAGCTTTACCCAGGCATGCATAGAAGAATAACAAATTGCTACAAAAGCTACATCTTTTCTATGATCATGAAAACTTTACTTTCTGTAGAGTATCTTAGAACAGCATAGAAGATGAAGAGTCATGTAACAGTGATGCTAATCATGAGATGAGGGAAGTAGCATGCCAGATAGAGTCAGTGAAGTGTTTTATTGTGGAAAAAAGTGCATATAACTTTGGAAGGTAGCAAGGGTGATCACAGGAGAGTAAGTGCCAAATTTCAGTAAGTTATCACCAAGTCAGCTAGATGTGATAATTGTCTTGTTTCTTCTTGGTTTACTAAAACATAAAGCAAACTAGATTAACATAGACCACCCTATTTGCTTTCACAAGAAGAAGACAAATAGCAAGGAGTAGAAGCACACAGCAAGACAGTGGCTTTGCCTTGGGTAGAAGGAAGAGGTTAGAAAGGAGAGGAATAAACACTAAAATATGCTATCTGGATCCAATGCACTTATTTGACCAAATTATTGGAATCTCAGTTCATTCAAGCTCTAACATTTAAGTGTAGGGAATGTGAGCTTAAAAATGGCCAAACACCAGTACTGTGACCTCATCATCTAAAAGACAGAGAGCTGAAATGAAATGAATTCTTCTGAGCACTCTCTGCATACGTAGGGTGCTAACCTATAAGCACTTGTCAAGGTTGTGGGTGACATACAGGGGCAGTAAAACAAAAAGATGTCTTTTGCATGAAAAAGTAAGAATGCTTGCTTTTCAGTTCATTGAAGAAGAATTGTTTCTTTCAAGAGAATTATTTTTTTTAAAAAAAAGTAGGAAAGACATTACTTACATGAAAACAACTCCTTTTNAAGCTTGGTTTCTCTGGTACAGTTAATAAGCCAGAGAAATACATATTTCATCTACCATATAGTTTGCTCAGCTAGAAGTACTACCAGTAAGAGCACTACTCCAGGTCTATGATATGACCAATTCCTATTACATTTCTTTAGGGTCTTGTAACACCTTGTTTAAGTCAGTGATGCCTCTACTAACATTTCACAGCACTTACCTATATGGACAGGCACAGACAACAGACATGCTACACCTCTTCCACCTCATATGCAGCAATCCAAATTTTATTCCCAGGTACTGTCTGTCATGCAAGGATCTTTGATGCCATAAAAACCCGAAACCCACGGAAGTACTCATATATGTGAGCAGCTTTGCTCATGTTGCCAACAAGTTTTAAAAGCCTGGGAGGAAGGAAGGAGGTGTGTTTTCCAATTGACTGCAGGTGACTCTGGGCTCCATTCACCACCTTAAGACTCAGCCATAAAGTTGCAGGTTGAAGTTAGGATGAGCTTACTGCGTGGTTAAGATGACAGGCTAGTTGTTACTTCTCTTAGAGCAGGACCACTGAGGATAGTCATGGTCTGGTATTTGAACAAGAATACTAGTTGGACAATCTTTGTGCCAGTTACAAACACTAGATTTTTCTCAGCTTTAAAATATAAATAATAATGCTTTACCATTAAATAGGCTGTTTGAGGGCTTTCAAGTGCCTAGAAAAAAATTAAGTAGTCTGATTGTTCTCTGATAGACTCTTCTACTAAGTGTAGTATATTGCAAGATTAACACATAACAAATAAATTAATCTTCACTTTTGATCATATACACACTTTTTTCTTACAATTTCTAAGGTTTTTTACTGTAAATCATCTAGCATGCTATGTAGCTTGCATTCTGATATCAAAATACTTTCCAGTAAGAAGTTCCATACATTAGTCCATTTGTTTCTAAAATTTTGATTGTTAGAATCCGTGGGTGTTAAAGCAGACAGCTTCCTACATCATAAAAATGATACTGCATTTTTTATCTTAATTAAAAGGTATAATAACTTTCTATTCAAACAATGGCTAACTCTAGCTGGTGAAGGATATGCTCTGTCTGAAACCCCTTTATTTTATAAACTCCTTTTATAGAACAATTAATAGTTGAAGATATTCAATATTGCCATTCATTTATCTAACGTAAGTTCCATTATTATTTTCTGTAGATGATATATTTCTAATTAATGGAAAAAGAGATTTACTGATACAGAGCACAGTTCTAAAGTTAGTAGGAACTTCGCCAATTACTCCAGTAGAGCGAAAGCTGAAGTGGACACTGCTTGACTCATAATTTCCCTGTCTATGCTGTGTCCATTTCCTTGTTAAAGGCACAGTTCTGTGTGTGCCTATATGGATATGCATAAAAGATAATAAAATCTACTGTTAAAAGCCAGTATTTATATCAAACCTTTTACNAAAGTAAGAATGCTTGCTTTTCAGTTCATTGAAGAAGAACTTCTGTTTCTTTCAAAAGAATTAATTTAAAAAAAAAAAAGTAGGAAAGACATTACTTACATGAAAACAACTCCTTTTTGTCCCCAAAGAAAGAAGAAGTAAAAATACATAACTAGTAAAAATGAGAGGTTTCTTTATCACTGGGAGAAGAAACAGGAGCTTTATCTCCTAAGAGGGCCAAAGGAAATGATGTAAAGTAGGGTTTTTAATCCAAATATAACAATGAAAGTTCTAAAAAATACCCCAAGCCCTCGAAAAAATTCTCTTTGGGAAACAAAACATTCATCTGCACAGCTGTTATATGACAAAATGCTTATAACCAAATCCCCCTTTTTTGTTCAAGAACCACCACCCCCCCCACCCCCCCAACT
>VXBO01004317.1:539254-561038 GCA_013400135.1 Rhinoptilus africanus
ATAGAAAGAGAAAAAAGAAAGAAGAAACAAGAAAGAAAAAGGACCAAAAAAAAAAGTAAAGAAAAAATAAGAAGAAACCAAGAAGACGACCACTTTAAAAATTCAGAAGCACAGCTAAGATGAAATAAAGCATAATTTTCAAATTGTTCTGCTCTTTTCTGTTTTTGTATACACAACTCTTCCAAATGGCATCCAAATTTCATAACATCTCAACATGGGCCAAAGTCCCATCAAGCACCAAACTTTTGGATATGAATATTAGGAGATAAGATTAAAACAGCTCTACAGTAAGTAACACTATAATAAAAAGAAGCATTCCAATCTTGTCAGGACAACATTTTAATTTCAGTTTAAATGGTCACTAATAGTTATTATCACTTTGAAGATTAGCACAGCAGATGCCCAAAGCAGTAGGTCTCTTGGTAGTTTTTAAGTGTCTCAAATGTGATTGCTCTACCTGCAGTCATAGTGCATCTCACCTGCTCTGCATGACAGTACTAGCATGGGACAGCAGAGTGACCTGAATGCCCTCCTTGTGCGTTTTGTGGTTTGGGTGTGAATGTCATGGAAAGGAGGAGAAAGAAAGCAGTATTGCCTGGGACACAACCTCACCCCTAAACCACCAGCATTACCTTACAAATGAACTCCTGGGATGACACTATTTTCTCCATCTTCAAACCACACTGAGCTTTCCCTTCTCTTGAATTGCTGAGGGATAAGGTAAGGGTCTTGTGGCTCTCAGTCACAAGATGATATTCAATCTCTGCTATTTGGTTTGACTGCTTCCCTCCCTGTGATTCTGTGATTCCTAGCAAGATGTAATAAGCACTCACAGAGTCTGATAGAGAAACAATGGATTTCTTCATAGAGCTATCCAAAACCAAAACTGAAGCTGCCCATTGGCAAATTACAAGTTAACCAACAATTCAGTATTTAACAACTGTTTATCCTAGCTAAAAGTCTTGTGCAACACTGTTGGACTGAATAAAGTTGCAGCTTTTTGTCACCTATTGGACTACTGGCAAAAAGTTCAAGTTTTTTTCACAGCTTTACAGCCCCTTAACCCCAGTTTCCAGAAAATCTGCAACCTAGCTTTCTGCAGCCAGCCTCCAAGCAGCTCTCTCCCTTTCCACTCCTTCATACTCTTCAGCAAGGGGACATACTGACCTTTTCTGGAACCCTCTTTCCTTTGTTCTGGAGATTTTGACATATCTTGTTGAGTTATTACTGAACAAGATAGAAACAGTAAAAAAATCTATTAATATTTCTATTTCCATGGTGTTTATTAAAGGTTTTAAAGCAGAATTTATTCTGTTAATTTCAACAGGGTAAGATGCTCTTCAACACTATTTTAAGGATTTACATCATTAAAAATCCTCATGCTAGTCTTCTGTATGTGGTGAAATTTATCCCCTACCATATCTTCCAATTATTTCCTTTCAAAGAGACAGAATTCTAAAAATGGTGAGTTGTACGGATGTAATAACTGATGCAATATATCTCAGTACAATTTTAACAGGAGATTTGAGATTCCTTCTTTTCAACAGAGTTTCCCAGTAATGCTTGGCATTTATTACATGCTCTTAAATGCTTTATCAGGCATGAAACAGAGGAGGAGTGTGTCACTAGGACAAGTTATATTGAGATAAAGTTCTATGCAACAGAAATAGCTTCCATGGGAGAGAAATAGCCCATGTAAGGGCTTCCATGCCCAGCTGCCTATGATTCAGAGGATGTCTATGGTTGTATTGGTTCAGTCTAGACTATTTTCTTCTCCTCAAGACCCTGCAGTAGATTAGAAGATGTGTATAAAAACATGGAAATCCCAATGGCAGCTATAGGGTATGCATGTACCGAAAACAATAAGCCCAGCAGAAGAGGTGGCAAACTGTGGCTTTTGAGTCAAATGCAACTCCTGCGTTAGGATTTCATCACATGACTGACAGTAAGACTGTAATAATAACGAGCAGAAGCTTCTAGCTTATGTTTTGATGGGTTATAAAATTTTTCCCCCAAAAAAGTCTAAGCACTTATTGTGACCTATTTGTTTTTACCTTTCAAAATATCAGTAAGTTCCACAGATTCAACCTTTAAAACACATTGTCCCACTCAGATGTATAAGCTCTGCATTCTAGCAATTTAAACAACAACAAAATCTATTAATAAAACCACTTGGTGGGCTTTGTTTTTCTTCAGGGAGCACAAATTCTTTACGCCATAGACATTAAGAATGAGTTTACAACTTTTTCAGCAATTTCCCACTCACAGGCTTCTAACTGACAGTGATTTAAAAATTTTGCCCGTCTTTGCTCACACATGCAACAACAATTCTGAGCTGGATTATGGGATACAAGCTCTTTAATGCAGAAATGCACTGTATGGATCACATGCTGACAGAGAAAATTTGCGAAGTATTTTTTTTTTAACACAATGATATAAATGTCATGTAAGCTGTTCTTGGCAGGTGCTGAAAAAGAGTTAAAATTTCATACTGATATACAGTTAAACAGATTTAAGTAACTTCAAGAAAAAAAAGAGGAAACTTGGTAAAGATTCAACTCAGTCCATATGGAAGAGCACATAAGAAAGACTTGCACTAAACTTATCAGGCAATAAAATTGGAGAACAAGTGGGAACATTTCACGTAGTGTCTGACATTCCGAACATATTGTCATGGAAAGCAAAGCTCAGCAAGCTCTCAAAAATTCAGACTCAACCAGCTTCATATCAGTGTTGTTTAAGTTAAAAAAGACATTGATATCCCGTCAGTCTATCAAATCTACCATTTCTGAATGGCTAGAGAAACCAAGCCTTGTCCTCCTGATTTCATACGAGAGAAAGATTTATTTATGAACAATGTTTTTAGATGGTCTTCAATATGTTTTTTTCAATGTAAATACACTGAATTTTACACAAAGTGTAATTTTGCTTGCTTCCTTCACCTAAAAAGGTTTGTGTCTAAAAAAAGCAGGCTGGATCTTCTGTCTTCAACACCACTCTTCTGCAAAATCAGCCTATGGCTGATGAAACATAGCGTTCAGCATACTGTTGATGCAAGCCCATCTAAAATTTGCTGTTTGCTATTTTTTGAAAGTTCTTTAGGCTCTTCATCTTAAACTAAGGGAATGTCAGTGTTCACCCACTGTTTCCATCACCATATTTAAGCTAATCCATTAACCTAATGGCTACAAATAGCTTTCAGAAGAAGTCAGTCATTTATTTATTATTTTCACCCAGAAGGTGCTAGCAAATGAGACAGTATATACATACCCACAAACCACCAGAGGAAGACAAGGCACCTGGCAGTAAACGTGTCATCATGAGAGGCCTCTATTTCATTGAAAGGGGTGCAAATAGCTAAACAGGTTATTTATTCCATGGATAGAAGATAAAACATAATTCTGCAACAAACATATTCACTTGCTACATATTTCTTTCCCTTCACAATATAAACAACATATTAGGAACAACATGCTAGTCAATAGGTGACTGATAACTGTTCACTTACGCTTATTTTCAGTCAAAGAATCTGGTAATCAAAGTCACAATGTGTCATTTCTAAATATTGACTGAAAAACAGGCTATCAACTAATTGAAACGGATTTATTTATGCATAGCAATCTTTTTGTTAGATATTAACAGTCATTCCCCCCAAACCCAAGTCACTAATCTGTCATGTGAATCTTCATTAATACCAGTTTCCAAATAGCAAGGATTGAGCTATGTTACTCAGAATAAGGACATATGGCCACAAAAGCTTTTTGCAGTACTTAAGCCATATTATTTAATTAATTTTGCATCAAAAGGTTTATTTCTCATGAAAAATAATGGTAAATTTACCTAACTTCCCAATTTTTCCTAAAAGTTTTTGCTAATATCTGGCTTGTTCCTAGAACAAGCCTTAGCTGTTCCCTGGGCAGTCCTGGGATGCACAGCAGTAAATCAGACGGAGAATCGTAAGCTGGTGAGGTGGGTTTCTTTGGCTAGCATAATTGTTAGTTTTGAAAAAGTACTGAAATCCAAAAGAAATGTCTGGAGTAATTAACTTTTTATTACTTGTATGTTTTCGCAGAACTTCTCTATTCATAAGCTAAATAGCAAAGGCCTTTTTTCCTCCCAGTTTCACAGTAATTTTGGGTACCAGCCTGAACTCTTGTATTTCACATTACAGCTCTTCTGATATTCCTGTATTCCAGACTCAGGCTGCCCTGTCGTGAGTATCTACATAGTCATTACTTATTAATCAATGGAGCACGAGTCAACTCTGAATAGTCATAGTAGATATGAGCAAAGCCTCCTGATGCTTGGGAAAGGTCACTTGAGACTTTTCTGTATGTATTTTTTAAGATACCGGGCACATGGCATTGGGAGGAGTACCCTGTGTCCTTGTGGTAATTCATTCTGATCGTTACTTTTAGCTGTGATACAAGGATTTAATTCTGCAACAAACATATTCACTTGTCCATGCATGTGACACTTCTGAAAAGATGTTGATTTAAACAGATTTAGTTCTGTGAGAAAATGCATTTAACTGATTGCAGAATGAGGTTTAAAGAAACAAACTAAACTGAGGCTGAGATTTTAAATTGCATGACTTCGTATGATTCATATGATTCACGTTCATATGATTCATATGACTTGTTCTTAGAGAACCTGGAAAGCTCTCTTTCTCTGCATCTGCTCGTGATTGTTTAACAACAACATAGATCATTTCCTGCTAGTAAGCCTATTTAGTAAGCCTAAAGAGTATTTAAATTTAAGCTACATAGAATGATCTTGGTCCTGAGAGCATCACAGCAAAATTCCTCCCAGCAGAGATTTTTGTTTCCATTTCTCCAATGTAGGTATGGCAGTACTAATAAACCCAATGCTGATATGCAAGAACACAACAGATTTGGTTCCGAGTGTCAGCAGGTCTGACCTGCAGTGAAGAAATAGTAGTGCAAAGCATGGGGCTGCCCCTCCTTTCTGAGGGGTTTGGGAATTGTCTTGCTGGGGACCAAGGGCAAACGGGATGTCAGGGAGCCCAGACTGCACTTTTTAGATTCCCTGCAACAGTAGCATCCCTGAAAGTGACCAGAAATGACAACTCCTTTAGCTTTTTTAGCTCATGCAGAAAAGATGCAAGATATATTCACAGGTCTGAGCTGTGAATTTTGAATTTTTTTGAATTTTGACCTCTAAGAGGCTTAAATTATAGGCAGACATAACCATAACACATTAGATTGTAACACATTGAAGCATGATACCTCTAAATATAAATGTGCCTTTGCTCACATTTTTCTGCTGCAATACTTGAATATTGGCAACTTCAGGTATGATTAGCTTATTGTGATTTTTTCCTACAGAGAAGTTTCCTTTTCTCAGACACAAGAGGCTTGAACAGAATAGAATCGTTTAGGTTGGAAGGGGCCTTTCAGATCATCAAGTCCAACCATTAACCTAGCACTGCCAAGTCCACCACTAACTAGAAGATGTCCCTAAGCACTATGTTTACCCATCTTTTAAATACCTCCAGGGATGGTGACGCAACCACTTCCATGGACAACCTGTTCCAATGCTTGATAACCCTTTCAGTGAAGAAATTTTTCCTAATATCCATCCTAAACCTCCCCTCGTGCTGCAACTTGAGGCCATTTCCTCTTGTCCTATCACCTGTTACTTGAGAGAAGAGACCAACTCCCACCTCTCTACAACCTCTTTTTGGGTTGTAGAATACGAACGAGAAAAATGAAAACCACTCTGGGTTTTGCAAAACCAGAGAGACCATCTTCCTGGGAGGCTGTGCAATGTTCAGTATTTTTTCCTCCCAGTTGGGTTCACTTGAAGCAATAAGCAACATGCCAAAAGGAACCACTCCAGTATAACAGACTTAATGCTCTTGGACTCACCTCTCATGGTGGCACACATGCAGTTGTGATGTTATGTTGTGCCAGTAATTATGTAGTTGGCTGAAAACGGTATGAGACTTTTATGAATGCCAGCATTTAACATACAAATAAATTATTGCGTGTGCGAATATAAAATGAAGAATTCCTAATGTGAAACTTACAGTTCAAGGGATTAATCTAAAAATCTTCCAAACATCTTAAATCCATTAAGAGCTGAATCTTTCCTCCATTATTATAAAATAAATTCTTTTTAGGACTAAGTGGAATTTTTTTTTAACATTTCTAAAAGTATCCCCATCCATTAAAACTTCATTCTCACAGAAAAATGTCAACCTTTAGTCTATCACGATTTATAAATATTTAGAATACACCTGTAGAAGATGTGAAAAGATTTTTTTTCCTTTTTTTTTTTTTTTTTTTGTAAAGATGAAATGTCGGTATGTTCAATTTTGAAATGTTCTTATCAGCATGACTGTCTGACATGATGTCCCCTACCCAGTGCCCTTCATTTACAAGAGCGAGGCAGCAGATGGCAGCATACAGTGAAAAAATGTGCAAATAGTACAATTAGCTAGTAGCACTCATAAGCTGCTACTTATAAGTCATACTTTTGCATCCGTTTATAAAAAATGGTTATCGTACATAATCAGACTGATACAGTGCTGAAGACAGTGTCAGCAGCTCTACAGAAAGGAGGAAAACATGAGAAAACCCCCTGTATATAAGCATAGTTGCTATAAAACGGTTGCCAGAAGAGACAGAAATGTAAATGTGCAACTCAACATCTTGGAAAGACTCAGAAGTCCTCATGCTGAACGCTTAACAAGCTGAGCATTTGTTTACATTCTCAATATTGTGTTGGGATCGAACTTGGAAACAAAAGTGGACAGTCTAATGCAGGTATTTCCTGAGTCATACGGCAGCTAAATGAAATGGCAAACCTTTTATTGCACTGTGAATTCCCATACACTTTGTTCACTCAGGAATCAACACTGAGGGACAGAAAGAGAGAGGGAGAGACTGTCCCTGACCTGTCAAAGATCTCATAACTGGATTCAGTGGTTTGGGTTCAAATTCTTAGAATAGCTTACTCTTATTACAAACAAAGTGCTCACCTGTAAGATTTATGGTGCTTAAAAGACTTAGGAGAACAAAAAGCACCACTGCTATTTGCAGTTTGCTGCTTCTTTCATTTCGGAAAAAACAAAATGCACTTGGGGTTGACATAGGAAGTTATACTTAGAATACAGATTCCTTTGGGGAACAGGCCAGAGTTAAAGAAAAACTACGAGAGGTTCATGTAAGAAACACAGTACAAACCTGCTGTGATCTACATGACTGGCAAATGTAGCTTCAAGGTGATTTATGTGTTGAAAAAAACCTTTTTGTAGGGTGAAATAACGGGCTGTTAGAATTCAAATGAAAATGTGATTGTGCTAAAATTTGCTTTCATAATTAATTGTCTTACCCTGTCTTCTAAAATACTTTTTTAAAAACATAGATATGAAAGGCAATACTAACTTAATCAACATGGTCGGATCCTGAAGTCTTTTCTATCTTAATTTGTAGAAATTCCTAAGTTTCAAAGAAACAATATTTTAATTAATGTTGCCTAGTAAGAGTCTTTCTCCCTAATGCACAGCAGAATAACTTCCAGTTATAAGAACACAAGGAACACCCTAATATCAGCAATATTTAGAAAAGCAATATGAGGACTTTAATAAATAAATAAGGGGTATGATTCAGAGACAAAAATCTATTATCTTTCACATGCCATGACTCACTGTCAAAAATGTGTCTGCACAAATTCATTGACATACTCTGTGTGTGTTTGCACATCTCATAGTTCGTTGAATTTACAAAAAGAAATAATGCAGTGGGAAATGCAAACATTTCAAACAGTTGCTGCCCTGATAGTTCTTCTTTATGAATATTTAACTCTGAAATCATGGTTTCCTTGTACTTACCATAAATTTTAGCTTCTTTCATAAGTTAAAAAAAGTGTAATAAAGCAGCAAGAAACTTGAACTCTATTTCTTACTCTACAAATCTATAAATTATTCTTCAAAGAATGATTTGGCTTTCTCTAAATAGCTGAAATTTTAAAATATAACATGAATCAATAGCATATGTGAAAGGCTAAATTATTTTAGTGCATACAAATGAAGACTTTGCAAAACTGTCATCTAAATAATATAACTTTTTGTCCCAATCCAGTAACAAGATTGGTGAAAGTGGACTCCTGAGCACATCCAGGGCTTCGCTGAAGTCAATAGCTGCACCTGAATCCTGAGTTCTAGTGTGCACCCAGGCTGGGTCATTTTGTACTTGCAAGTGTAACTGGTGCCTAAAATCACTTTGAGAAATGAATGCATTTTAAATGAGTCATTACAGCTAATCTGAAAAACAATCTTCTCCTAGATACCAGCTATTCTGGTGATAATAGATTTCTGATTACCTTTGCACAGCATGATTAAGGCTAAGTTGGACACCGTTGAAGCAAGAGGGATTAAGACTGCCAAGAAAATCAGTAGAAAATAATCGTGGCTGTTTTTTTTCACCTGAACAGAAAATAGATAGGCTTTGCAGAGCAGATGTTCAAGGACAAAAATTTGGCCACAACTTTTAGGCCTTAGTTGCTATTGTCCTTTAGCCAATTTATTATATTTAAGGAAAAAAAAAAGAAAAAAAGGACAGCGATAATTGGTTCAAGCTTTCGTTAACTAGTTAGATTTTAACTGGGTGCTGCAGAAAGCTATTCTAACTTACCTTTTGCTATTAAAATACATTTTTAAATTCTGTAGACACATACTGTTTTTATGATAATCAAGGCAAATTTAAAAATAAGTCATTTCTGGTCTTTATTGTTGAACAATGTTATAAGTGTCCAGATGTGTGGCATTAGTTTGTAGAAGGTAATGACATGTAGGATATTTACATTCCTTGCTCTCTAAATCCAGACCAGGCACTCCCATTTTCCAGTGTTTCTCATGACCACTGGGGCAAAAGCCTGTCTATTTTATATTTTTTTCAGCTGATTTCAATTCTCATGTGATTAATGCTTGCCAAGTGTATATCCTCGAGTGTTAATATTCAAAAATTGTTGTCTATTTTGGAGACTGGTGAATAAAACCCCAGAACATAGAGATGTGCTAATTATAGAAGCATGAACATTCCTTGCTCTGTAAACATAAGTAATATAAAGATGCCAAAGACATTTCTTACTATCCTATTATAAACTATGTGGGAAATGTACCTCTTCAATCATGTGAATAAGGATTATCCATTTGTGCACCTTTCCAAACATATATATTTTGGGTTATTTGTTATACGTTGGGCCAAACACTCTGTTGATCACATTATGCTATTTTACCCTAACCGTGAAATATAATGGTGGCATCTTAAATTTAGGATGAAACTTGTTCGTGTACTTCTCATAAGCCCAAAATACCATGTACATCTGCATATCAAAGGCTTTCATGCTGCACCCTGCAGAATTACAGCAAAACCTTTCTATAGAAATACCTTTCTATAATGCTCTGGGGAGTATCCTGTTCTTCCATGTTATGCCTGCATTTGGTAAGGAGTACTCCGTGTGCACGCCTGTGTATGCTTTTATATATGTGTACTGTACACAGGCATTCACACTTAAAAGAACAGACTATCCAGAAATGAATTTTTATGAAATGTTAAATAACTTGTGTATGCAAATACACCCCGCCCCCCCAATCTTCTTTAAAAGAATATCTACTATCAATTAGCAAAGAAAATGATAATTACTCATGAAATTTGTAAATGCCCTGCTTTTGCATAAATCAATGAGTGAATCATTTCCACTAGGATTATCAAACCAAATTCTGCCTATGGATATTCCAGGACATTGTGATATTGTTAGAAATTTTTTGTTTTAAATCCATAGAAAGCTGAAGTAACGTGAATAAAGATAGTTTGTCTATGCACAAATTTCCTATCTTTATGATAAGACCTTGTGTAGTTTATATTTTTTACAAATTCTTTATCGAGGACTTGATTTGAACCCATGTCTCCCTGCATTATTATTCTCCCCCCCCGCCCCGAGTCTGCCCATGATGTGTTTTAATTGCACAGTCTGATTTTGATGCAGTCAACAGTTTGCTGTAGTTTGTTTAAAAATACCACATATCATTCCATAATGTAACTAATTGCAGTTGTACTCCTGTTTACATATTATTAATAAACACAGCAAAGTAAGTTGTCCTTGGAGACTAAGCATCTGGAATCCTTGAAAATCTGCAGTCGCAAACACCAAAAAGGAAGCAAAATCTTTGAAACAGTCTATTACCATGAAAAAGTAGCTTGCTCAGTTTTCAGTGCAGAATAAACTCATTCCTACACCAGCTAGTCTGAAAACAACAAAAAAAGAGAAACTACGAGAACAATAGAACACCACACTCTGAGGATCTTCACAGGAGATCTTTACGTGGATATCATCTGTACAAAGACATCTCTGATGTCTTCTCTGGGCAGTGTTTCAAGGAGATTCCATTCAATATGCCATTTTAAAAAATTCATGCGGAGTAGAGCCCAACAGTAAACACTACAAGAATAATAGAGGAACTTTTCTACTAGTATGGGCTTGCAGTCAAGCACCTAGCAGCAGACTATCTAGCCATGCAGACCAGATGAACAACAGGGGTCGAGATACGTGAGGGTAAGAATGAAGGGTTATTTTCTCCTAGTGTGTTCCAAGAAAACTTATGCTTTCAAATAAAGTTTGACTGCAGGTAGGGAGGCAGCTGAAGTTTTGAACAGTTGAAGCCACAGCACACATTAGCACTGAGTTTGTGACTCAGAAGGGTGCACAGTCAAAACCATCTGAAAGCCCAAAGACAAAAGGAATAAAAAAAATATCTGAGAGAATCTTGGGGTTTTTTTCAATTTGTAGATCTACACTCAAGCAAAAGTGATCCGCATTTTTGTACTTATTAGACCTACAATGATAAAAATCAAAATATGGTCTTTGTGTGAATATACTTATGAGGAGCCCATCCCCAGATCCCACTATAGAGTGTGGTGAGTTGCAGCCTGAAAAACTTCAGGAAAGAGAGTTGAGTTTGGAGAAAATGTGGCTTCACTTATAAATTGTACCCCCACAGCCCACACATCAGCAGAGACTTTTTGAATATTAAGTTACTCCACAAAGTAAAAAATGAAGACCTCTCCAAAATCATATACATTACAAATTATATAATAAAGCAATATTCATAGATACATTCAGCATGATATACCCATCACAGCAGAAGTCAAATAAATACTTGTTAAAGGTGAATGAACACACAGTATCCAACTCTAAAGGAGGTGACCTACACTTCTGCAAAGCCAGGTGCTAAGAGTTCCCCAAATATTAACAGAGAAACCTAAATGTAAAAGGGATGTTTAATACCTTAGAAAGTGTCTGTGCTCTTCTCCGGATCTGGCAAAATGGGATATCACCTTCTAGCATAACATATGTACTTATTTGAGAATTTGTGCAGCGTTCTACGCAATGACAGAGCGCAGAGCTCTCTAGCTGCTAGAGTTATGCGCTGATGATAAATTGCAAGTGAACTTATTTTTGTACAAGTGAACAATCCTAAATGTAAATGTTTATTAGAACTTTTGTTACTGCCTTAATCGAAGGCATTAGTTAACTTGCTATTATTGCCGTGCAGTAAGTGACAGTTGGCCTCTATTTTACCTTTTAGAAACTGGTTATAAACATATATATTTATGCTAACTACACTTTATATTTTAATATTTTATCCCAGATATTCTGCTGGCTTGATTAGCAGCAGCAGTTGAATTTGTGAACAGATGGAGCAGGAGTTATGCCTGTGTAAAGTTTAGTAGAGTCTAGATTTCTCTGCTTCATGAGGGAGCTGAAACAGCAAGTGTAAGAGGGAACAGAACGTATGTCAGGAGTTTCTAGGACATCCAAGTTTTTCTGCACGTGCTGATGGCTGAGGCATTAAGAAGAATGATTCTTCAGTACAAGGACAACGGCAAAAGAAAGGACCGAGCTCCTGATAGCTGTATGTATCTATGAATGGATACAGGAGGCTCCTTGCCATATCTGAGCTCCCAGACCTGCCCTTCCTCACCGCCTGCGGCGAAGAGTCTGCCTGCTCTGAGGCTGCCCTCCCATCCTCAGCCTGTGAAACCCTCTGCCAAATTTGACCTTAGAATGACATTCTCCCTTCAGTAGGGTAATACCCGGGCCTGCAGCACCCAACAGTTTAGCCTCTCAGGAGGACTAGGGTGACTGGGCTTGGGCATCACAAAGGACACTACGTGATTCCTACAGGAAAGCTGGGGAGGGACTCTTGATGAGGGAGCATAGTGATAAGACAAGGGGTAATGGTTTTAAACTGAAAGAGGGGAGATTTAGAGTAGATATTAGGAAGAAGTTCTTTACTATGAGAGTAGTGAGACACAGGAAGAGGTTGCCCAGAGAAGTTGTGGCTGCCCCATCCCTGCAGGTGTTCAAAGCCCTGGATGGGGCTTTGAGCAGCCTGGTCTAGCGGGAGGTGTCCCTGCCCAGGGCAGGGGGTTGGAACAAGATGATCTTTAAGGTCCTTACCAATCCAAACCATTCTATGATTCCATGATTCAACCATGTTTTAGTCTGGCTGCATCCTCCATGAGATTTAGGAAATATTCCAAATGATACCACTTCAGGAAACCTTATCTTCCTGAACAAAATGGAATAGCTCCTTTGGTTTATTTTCTCACATAAACTCAGCCTATTGTAACCATCAGCTGATAATAGTATGTTTCTAAATGTGAAACTTTGTTTTTCAGTGTCACACACATACTGTTGTACAATCCGTGTCATTAATAGCATAAAATATCTTTATTTCACTTCCTACCTGATATCATGAGTGAAGTTAAGAAAATATAATCTTTGTACTCACCCCAGCCTTTGGTTTGGCTCCAGAGCTGGGTACCGAACAGGGAGATGCTATGTCAGGAGCATGGATGTTAGGAGACAAGTTTGTTTGCGAGTGACTTACTGATGCAACATCCACTCCACTTTCAGAACCAGATTCAACATCCTGTAAAGAAATGTTGCAGGTCTCTTTAATAAATGTGAATGTGAAATAAAAATATAGTTTTTCTAAATAATGGAAATATTTAGACAGACTCACTCAAACATATATGCTTAATTCTGTAAGAGTAATTCCCCTTACTCTTTTCCATCACCTACACATTTACTTGCTGTCCTTTTCAATGTGGTGGTTTGCATTAGCTGCTGTTCTGAAATTATAAATCACCGCTAACATCAAAGCTACAATTCCCCTAAAAGCTAGAATGCAAGGTAAGAAAAATCAGTTCGGGGCTGCAGAAGTCTGACATTTTTCTCTGATGTTCAGTATTTCCTGTGTGCTCCCACCTTCTGTCTCTGGCAGCGTTGCAGGCTCCGCAAACATCTGCAAACCATTACACAGCTGAAATGACATCACCATCCAGCAGTTTACACAATTCAGAGGTACAGCTCCCTCAATTTTTGGAATCAGCAGACACTTATCAGCCAAATGCTATTTCTGGTTAAAATGCCCTTATTTTTAATGACACTGATTACATTCCTTTTTTTTTTTTTTTTTTTTTTTTTTGAGAATAAAAGGAAGAAGAAATGTAGTATGTTTTATTGTTGAGGAAGTAAAAATGTAGCACTTGCTTGATTTACTGCGTAGAGTGAAGGCAGGGGATTATGCTGCTTCTAGATAAATTGTGACACATCTGGCAAAGAGCTGGCTATATGTAGAACCAGCCATATACTGTAAGGATTATTTGCCAAGATGCAGCCTGTGTGAATATAGCTACACAGTACCTAGAAAAATTCTGAACTATTAACTCCCCAGCCAACTTTGTGCAGACAAAGCCCCAGTTTCCTAATACCAAGTTCCTAGAATAGGTGAAATATGGGGCAGAGACATCTCAGGGGTCATGCTCCTGCTCCTGAACTGGAAAGAAATGGCAACCCTCTGATTCATTAATTCCGGTTAAGTCTCTGGTCTGCCAGTTACACAGGTGCCTCTACACCAAGTGTGAAAGTGCGCTGTTTTCTGAGAAGGGTTAAAAATTAGAGACAGAGCTGCACTTTAGGTAGGATCATGCATTTGAGTCAGACATTGTCTGCCAGTGAGTCCTCTGGAATGGGAACTGGGAAAATTGGGAAATGCATCAGAGCTGTGGAAATGCCTCTGTACGAGTCAGCTTAAGTACAGCTGCTCTTAGAATCTTCTTCTGAGCGGAGCCGTGCTGCCGCAGTGCAGAACCATGCCCCCTGCCCGATTACCCACGTTTTTGCGTCACATTCAAATGCTCTGTTACAACAAAATCAATGCGAGACTGAACACAACGCATAAATGTCCTGAAAACCAAATATTTTGATCCTCTGATTCATAATACTCAAAGGTTCAAAAATTCCTAGAAAATCAGTGTGTATAAATAGCATATATACAGTGTTTGATGCAAGCTGTCTTTCTGGAGGGCTGCTTTGCAGCATGGAAACAGGTACCACGTCCGATTATCCTGCAGGCTTATTTACACAGATTGTCTCAACTTCCTTTGCTGCTGTAAGGAATTAGCTAAAATGCTGGCATGGGCTGGGAAGATACAAAGAACAGACGTTAACCTCGTATTTCAGCTTTCCTGTGCCATCAGTGCTCAAGGAGATGCTGTGAGGACACCGATATCCAGGGGGTAAATGTTTAACTATTAGAAGTATAATTATGTTATGTTCTTTAAAAATGATATATTATATAATCTTCATCTGACCAACCCACTGAAACTTAAATACAGATTTGCTCACCTACAGACTCCTCACTTGACTTTATAGCAATAATGAAGTCTGGTTTTAATAGCAAACCTCCCTCATAATTTAAAAGAAAATACCATTAACAAAAAGAAATGACCTGAATGTTAGCCTAGAGATCTTGGGGCAGTATTTCTCAGGTTTCTTAAATTGAAAACCAGCTGCAGCACATGTGGGTGAAATTAAGAAGAAGCCTGCACGAGAACACCTTGGGTCAGCCATTTCATGTTCTTCATAGTTACACATGTAAACATTTTTCAGAAAAAAAGAACATATCACTCATGTCTGCGAGCTGTCCAGTCGCCCTTTGGACTACTCTCAGCAAGGAATTCTTGCATTTAAGTAAATAAAATAATTAAAGAAATTTAAATAATTAAAGTGCACAGTCCTGCCCAGAATCTTATTTGGAATGACAGAGGATTTCATAAGTGTGTGTCTGCCAAAAATTACACAGACCCTCCCACTAGCAGAAAAACAAGATCTGTAGCTCAGACTTACTCTCAGTTCTAGCTATTTAATATCAAATGACATACAGATATGCTCTGACGCTGGTGTGATTCTGACTCTGAGCTGACTTTGCATTTACAGTAAGTGATAACTAGAGAGCCAGACATTTGCTGAATCTTGTTGATCTCCCTTCCTTTCATCTGGGAGCTCTGAAGCCCTCGTTTATGGAATGGTGCCAAAAGGAAATAATGGATTCCAATATTGCTGCCTTCAAAACATACGTGCTTACATACAAACAAAAATACAAGATAAATTCTTTACAAAAAGAGCTCTAGTTCTGAAATCAAGGAGCTGATAAATGTGGGGACTGAAAGAAAGAAAAGGTGAAGTAAAACCAGATTCTACTTAGAATAATAAGAAAGATTAAGCAAACTGGCTTACAGGTATATGTCTCCTCTTGTACGTCGGGGTGCTGGATGGGGAAGAGCCTGCACTGAGAGCATTTTCAATATCCTGGTCAAGCTGGTCCAGTTTCATAATTAACAGCACCATTGAATCCAGTCGTGATCGATCCCGATCTTCTGTTACTTCCTAAGGAGCAGAACATACAATTGTTAAATCTGAAATGGCATTACTTGGAAAGAATAATCTTAAATTAAGAAAGCTCTGTTTCTTAATTTGGCACGAAAGTATGCTGATTAATAAGCAGAAAAATCTACTTTTTGCAAAAAATACTGTTCTGTGTAATCAATTCACTGAGCATTGACATACCGTTGGGAAAACTTTTTATATTAATATTTAATATACATCCATTAAAGCAATTAAATTTTAAAAAAACTACAACTGTTTAGTACAAATGCATCATTACCATTTCCTTGATACACATACTCTTTAAAGAGCTACTGATTCTAATACTCCTCTGAATATTCATCCCAATTTAATTAATTTCATTGTATGAATGCAAATGTATGACTGAAATGGGAGAGAAGGAAGTGCATTTTCCAGCTGAGGATAACCCCAACTGCTTTTCCTTGCAGAACTCATCAGCGTAACTATGTTTTGTCAATTCTTAGCAGAGATTTCTGTCTTGGTTGGAAATTCTTGATATGCATATGGTAAGTTGATATTATAGCAAACACAGCACTGTAGACCCTCTGACAGGAAAGAGAGAAGGATGAAGGGTATTCACATCACAGCCTTAAACACTTAGTTTATGCAGCTTATTTCCCTATACTCCATTTGTGGTAAATGGAGACAGAGAAGATCCTCAAAAGAGCAGCTCAAAGCAAGATCTTCAGGTAAGAAGACTAAATAATGCCCTCAAGGAGTCTCTCCCTCTCTTTCCTCTTTATATGGAGAGCTAACATAAAAGTTGGCCAACTGGCCTGCCTCAAAATTCAGGACTATGAAAACCCCCACTGATTCCTGTATGGATTTTCACAATAGGAAGTTAGAAAATAGGAAGTTCCAGTAACTCACTTAAAATAATATTTTTACAGATCCTTCTCAAGAAATAGAAACAAAAGATGTTATAATTACTTCATTGCATCCAAGAAGTACGTAAAATAAATGACCAAATCAGCCTTTTTTGATAGTCATTAAACTGTTTTTCAGGCTACACAGAGAATTCTCTATTTAGTTAGGATTCTATCAGTGAGGTTTTCATAGACTGCTCCAAATACATTGCAAAATATTAATTAAATGATTCCTTCTAGAATTAAAGTAACTGTATAGATAAAATAGTCATATAAAACACAGTCTATGTGGTCTTTATGTGAAGACAGAGGTGACAAAGGTTAGTTAACTAAATATAAGAAAAGCAGAAACACAAAACTTTCAGTCCATAGCAGAGTTATGAACAACGTTCAAATCAAAGGTCAAACTCAGGAAAAGTGTGTATTTCATTTTTTATTACAATATGATATTTCGGATTGTGTTGCTGAAAAAGCTGATGAATTTTCAGGGCCTCGCGATAAACCTGAACTAAGTTTAGAATGATCCTGAGAGAACATTACCTCAAACCAATGTATCAATGAGTGAAATGGGTTGTGTCACTTCCAAACTGAAAAACCCTATGTCCCAAATGATTCATTGAAACTCCATGCATCTTCATTTTAAATGTTGTTAAATTGATGCCTGAAAACATCAGAAAAGTTATTTTTTCTAATCTGCATGGGTGCAGAAAGCCCAATGGAGCAAATAAAGGTCTGCTAACACAGGAGACGTGGCCTCCTTTGTGGCATGGGGTGACGTTTGCCCTGGTGGGTGAGATTGTAGCCAAAGCAGGCCAGTGCTACTACCAAAACTAGCCTCCTACACAGTATTTATTTCTATTAGTTTTACTTGGAAATATACCACTGGAAAGGGTAATCAACCTAAAATTTACACTTGACTGAAAACCCAAAAGTTAACTGCCACAGCACAACAACATGAGTGAAGGCGACTGGGTGGGGTTTTTAGTTTGTTTCGTGGGTTTTTTTAGACTAGAGAGAAAACAGGCATGAAGACAGAAAAAAAAAAATCTGGAGTTTTCCCCAAGAAAATTGTTTGACTTATCCTGCCAAAAAAATATAAACTTGCTCTGCATGTAGCAGATTGAGAATGCTGGAGAAGAATCTGCTGAAATGAGGAGGTGGCAAAATATTGCTCCAAGTGATATTTAGGCTTGACACAACGGGCTGGCTTTGCAGGCAAACACTTCTTTCAGAAAACAATAATATTATCCTATGGAATTTAGCTATTCTGTTCAGAAGTCCTAGCAATGGTTTGTGGTTCTGACTGCTGTTGACATCAACCTTGTCATGAGAACTTTTAACATTTTAACTATAGTTTCTGGTTTTTACAATTTACTGAATAACACAATAATCACCTTCTGTTTGGCTGGGCAAAATTAAATTGGCACTATTAAATTGTATACATGAAAACCTAAGTATTATCTAAAAAATTTAACACATACAAATAAAAAAATATTGAGTTGGAAATTCAGTACAACACACCTAATAAATATTATTATAAGATTAATTTATGTTTAGAGAGTTTTAGCCTTGATATTTAATAAATTTCCAAGAGCTTTATATCCTATTTGTCTTTTTTGCATCTCCCTTGTGTGTATATCCTGAGATCTTATTACTTAAGTGTGATATGATCTAAAGCCAGCAAGATGTTAGCAATTCCTTTGTTTTCTTTTGAAAACACAGTATTTCTTTGCATCCAGTCTTTCACATTTTGCCCCACTGACAGGTAGTTACTTTCTAAATTAGAACACAAAAATATAAATTACATTTATAGAAGTATACATAAATCCTACTTTTATCATTCTGAACTCAAAACTCAGGCACTGGAAGGTGCCTGGTCAAGGACTGCCCTTACAGCCTTAATTTTTGCCTTTGCGGACATTTGTATTGGGCAATTGAGAAATGTATCACAAACATATACAGTAGGTCAAACTTGAGATGTTATTTGTCTGGAGATTTTATTTTTAACATGTCTCCACACAAAGAGGAAATACTTTAGGTCATGAACTGGAAAAAACAATATTTCTTTTAATTTGTATCCTCACTGGTGTGATAAAGGAACTAGTTAAATTCCAATACATTCATATGTTTAGAACAGAAAGCATTGTAACTGTTCCCAGAATGAAGGATGCTTGAATTACTCCTAAATTAAGTATTAATCCCCCAAAGTCAAGGTCATATTAAAAGAAATACAAACATTTTTACAAGGAAAACAATTCACAAGCCCTGTTGCTAGCATCAGCAAACAATGCTAATAAAATGAAAACATTTTTGAGAACATGCTTACAGATGAGATTCAGCCACTTTTTTTAGACACTTTTGTCATTTTGGATCTTATATTGTTATTGAAAAAAATAACACTATTTTTTTTCCATATGTACTCGTATGTGTTGAGGTGCTTGTTTGCCTTTATGCTACAAGCTGCTTTGTGCTTGCGTTTACAAACTGAGGTTGTTCATTGACATGATGTCCCTATCACACTCCACATGGAGAACACCTGGCAATTCTGAATATAATGTTATTTGTGCACAATGTCATATTTTTATTTTAAACATTTGGTGGATAAACAACAAACACTGACAGCATTAATCAGAGTATTTCTAAAAATTACCCCCTCCCCTTTTTTTAAGGTTGCAACTGTTTTGTACCCATATCATCAGTTTGTTACAACAATTTTAACCTACTCAAACAAAAGAAACCAATTAAGGAGTACACCACTGGTTAAGTTTGGATTTAATACATCCGTTTTATCTGATGAGACCCTAGCAAAACAACTGAAGCAGATACTCTTTACTTCCTTCCCCTCTTAAACCTTGTCTTTCTCCAAGTGTATTTTTCCTCTTCTCCTGTAGCCACTGATTTACACCACAGACACGCTTTTCTTCCTACCGTAGCGCCTCTTCCCACAGACCTCTTTCAGCTGAGTAGAGCTGAAGTAAAGGGTACCTTTTGAAAAGAAATATGTACTCTTAAGAGTAAAACCTATTTTAATTTTCCCAGCAAAGATTTTGTACAGAAGTAGTTAGTACACAGAACTAACTTCGTTCTCTCTCTTAACACCTACAGGGGGATTGAATCACTCCCACCTTCCCTGTAAGCACTCTCTTTCAAAGCATCTGCTGGTTTCCAGACCAGGGCAGACCCCCATTAGTGCCAGTGGAGTCCCCTGTGGTTAAGGAGGGGAGAGGATGTCCCACTCCAAGCAGCCTCATGGTAGGGTCATGAGGGTACCACCAGCCTCGCTCCTCGCTGTCACTTTTGTGTCAAAATGATCATAATTTCTTTGAAAAGGAGGCATTGATTTTTAGAGGTAAGCCTAATGCACAACTGACAAGCCAAGCTTGATTACCCACAAAAGAAAGGGATCTTTTATGGAAAAAGTTGGCTGAGTTTTTATCTAATATTCTTGATCTGCAGCTAGCTGGACTGTCTTAAAATCTTGTGTTAATGTTATGTATTTCAGATGGCATTAAATTAATTACTCTTTTATTTCCTTGCTAAAATTTTCCCTTTTTGAAAAGCAGAAAGTTATTAGAACACTGATTTTATACTGCAAAGGTTTTCATCTGAACTGAAAACAAACAAAGAAAAATGAAAAATATGCTATTTTGGAATTATCTGTTGATTTTTCCCAGGAGGTGTATAAATCAGACATGTAACTTTCATCCTTCCACATTCCAGCGTACAGTTCACAAACTTCGAAAAATACGTAAGAGTTTCATCTTGCTCTAAATTTTACACTCTACAGTACCATATAAGAGTCCTATTCTTCATTATATTGGAGGGATTGCAGGTGAAGAACATTAAACCACAAAGAAATATTAAAGCACTCCATTAATTTTTGACATAAGACACAAGGCTTGGACACCAGCAAAAATCACAGTAAGATTACTATTATAAATCATATTTTGAGATAGTATTGAAAATATGGAACAAAGAACATCAGCATACAGTGACGTACACACGAAGAGGTGAGGAGACACGCTTATGCATGCAGCTATCCCTACACACTCACACAAGATTTTGTGAAAGTATTTTTTCTTCTCGTTTTTCTTACAAGAACTTTAGACACCTGACTCAATTTTCCAAATAGAAAGTATTCAATAGCACTGGTTTAATTGCACTTTTTAATTTCTGTTAAACCCATAAATAATTTATTTTGGCACAAGTTAAGCCTTCAGAGGCACATGAATGCCATATAATGTAGCAATTATGATTTTTCACTACCGTATCCTTAAAACAAATGTAATAAATGCAATTACATCAGAAAGTCAATCTCTGAATAACATATGCTCTTAACAAAACACATGCTTTTTATACTTCCTTCTGTGAAGCATAGTGCTCACAGGAATAGTGCTGCACTCCCTGGGGAACAGAGGAAAAGGTGTTGGAAAATGACAGAGAGCATAGGATCCAAATATACCCGAGCAGGTAAATTCCACAAACTGGGACATTTTGGGACTAGAAGTCAGGTGAAGCTTCTCCATTTCCCTAACTTTTCACAAGATCTTTCAAACTCATGTGCTATTCACAGATTAAGGTCTGAATTTAACCTGATTTCCACTGCAGAAACTTGACATCTTTCACGTTCAAAACTAATTTAATCTAAATAAAAGCATTCCTCTTTAGTAACTTCACACAGAATCACAGAATCATAGGGTTGGAAGGGCCCTCTGGAGATCATCTAGTCCAACCCCCTGCCAGAGCAGGGCCACCTTAGAGCAGGGGGCACAGGAACCCATCCAGGCGGGGTTTGAATGTCTCCAGAGACGGAGACTCCACCACCTCCCTGGGCAGCCTGTGCCAGGGCTCTGCCACCCTCAAGGGAAAGAAGTTCCTCCTCATGTTTAGGTGGAACTTCCTATACTCAAGTTTGTGCCCGTTACCTCTTGTCCTGTCCCTGGGCACCACTGAAAAGAGCCTGGCCCCATCCTCCTGACACCCATCCTTCAAGTATTTATAAGCATTGATAAGGTCCCCCCTCAGCCGTCTCTTTTCCAGACTAAAGAGACCCAATTCCCTCAGTCTTTCTTCATAAGAGAGATGTTCCAGTCCCCTCATCATCTTTGTAGCCCTTTGCTGCACCCTCTCCAGCA
>VXBO01004317.1:561234-640733 GCA_013400135.1 Rhinoptilus africanus
GGGTCCTCCTTCTTGCCCTTTTTGAAGACTGGAGTGACATTGGCTTTCTTCTAGTTTTCAGGCATCTCGCCTCTTCTCCCGGACCTTTCAAGGATGATGGAGAGCAGCCCAGCAATGACTTCCGCTAGCTCCCTCAGCACTCTTGGGTGCATCCCATCGGGGCCCATGGACTTGTGGATATCTCGTTGACCTAATTGGTCTCTCACTTGATCCTCCTCCACCCTGGGGAAGTCTTCCTCTTTCCCTGTTACTTTCTCCAAAGTCTGGGACTCCTGAGGTCTGGGCCAGGCAGTAAAGACTGAAGTAAATAAGGCATTCAGTAACTCCGTCTTCTTTGCATCCTCCATCACCATGGCTCCTGTCTCGTTCACCAGAGGGCTCACAACTTCTCTAGTTTTCCTTTTGCTTCCAGTATACTTGAAGAAGCCCTTCATGTTGAGTTTGACATCCCTTGTCAGGTTTAATTCCAAGGAGGCCTTGGCTTTCCTCGTTTCATCCCTGCATGCTCTGGCGGCATTCTTGTAATCTTCCCAAGTGGTCAGTCCCTTCTTCCACTTAGTGTAAACTTCCTTCTTCCACTTGAGCTTATTCAGAAGCTCCCTGCTCAACCACGCAGGTCTCCTGCGTCCTTCAGCCGATTTCTTGCTCTTAGGGATGCACCGATCCTGAGCTTGGAGAAAGTGGTGTTTGAATACCAACCAGCTCTCTTGAACCTCTTTGCCTTCCAGAACCCTAGCTCATGGGATGTCTTCAAGCGGTTTCTCGAAGAGGTCAAAGTTAGCTCTCCTGAAGTCCAAGGTTGTGATTTTACTTCTTGTTGATTTCTGAGTACCACCCATGATCCTGAACTCTATCTTCTCATGATCACTACAGCATAGGGTACTCCCAACCTTAATGTCCTCCACCAGCTCCTCTGTGTTTGTCAGTACTAGGTCCAGGAGTGCCCCTCTCCTCGTTGGCTCCTGGACCAACTGTGTCAAAAAGTTATCAGTGGAGGAGCCTCCTGGACTGTGCGTGCCTGGCTGTGTGGTCTTCCCAGCAGATATCAGGATGATTGAAGTCCCCAATAAGAACCAGGGCCTGTGATTGTGAAGCTACCTTCAGCTGTCTGTAGAAGGCCTCATCAGCTTCCCCACCCTGATCAGGTGGCATGTAGTGAACATCTACAACAGTGTCCCTCATATTCACCTGCCCCTTAATCCTTACCCATAAGCTCTGAAACCTCTCTTCATCCACTCCCAATGAGAGCTGGATGCATTCCAGTTGCTTTCTCACATAAAGAGCAACTCCACGACCTCGCCTCGCTGGCTTGTCTTTCCTGAAAAGGACATAGCCATCCATGATGGTATTCCAGTCATGTGAGCTGTCCCACCACATCTCAGTAATTGCAATGAGATCGTGGCCCTGTGAACGCACGCAGATCTCCAGCTCTTCCGGCTTATTCCCTATGCTGCGTGCATTGATGCATAAGCATTTCAGAGAGGGAGCCGAGCGTGTATTTTTCACTCTTGAGATGTGGGATGCCTTCTGGCTCTCAGAAATACTGTCACACTCCCCCACAATGGCTCAGCAACTACCCCCTGGCACCTCACTGGCAATCCCAGTGCCATCCCCACCCCGCTTCGAATCTAGTTTAAAGCCCTCAACGAGCCCCGATAACTCTTGTCCTAGAGCCCTTTTCCCCCTGCAATACAAGCTATTCCCACCTGTTACCAGCAGGCCTGGCATTTTGTAAATCAGGCCGTGGTCAAAGAACCCAAAGTCCTGCCTGCAGCAGCAGGCTCGGAGCCAGGCACTGATCTGCTGGCTCCTCCTATTTACCCCCTCATCATTCCCCGCAGTTGGAGATAGAGGAGAACACAACTTGCACTCTCGGTTCCTTAACCAGCCGTCCCAGGGGCTTGAAACCTTTCCTCGTTGCCCTTGGACTTCTTTTTGCTACCTCGTCGCTGCCTAACTGAGAGATCAAAAGGGGGTAATAGTCTGAGGACCGTACCAGGGAAGGAAGCATCCTCTTCACGTCCTTGACCTGGGCACCAGAGAGGCAGCAGACCTCCCTGTGCTCCGGGTCCAGCCTGCATACTGGGGCTTCTGCTCCCTGCAGCAGCGAGTCTCCTATGACAGTGACCCGTCTTTTCTTCTTTACCGCAGAGCTTTTGATGCGGGGGATGGTCTGAATAGACCTCGCTGACACCTCTAAGGCAGGAGAACTATGGCGCTTGTCATCGTCCAGGTTTCCCTGCAGAGCACTGTGCCTGTTACACAATGGCACCCTGGAAGATGGGGCAGTTGCTGGGCAGTCCCGAGTGCGGCATCTGTTGTGCCGGGCAGGAACTTCCCGACATTGCCCCCTGTCCTCTAAGTGACCACCTTCAGTCGAGGGGAGAGAGGACAGGGAGTGCTCTGCTGCAGGGGTTCTGTCTGCATGCTTGGTTTCTGTTGTGGGATGCAGGATTCTACTCCAAGCATCTACCTCCCTCTCCCATTCCCTGGTGGCCCTCACTGCCTCATTTCGATCTGCTGCCAGGGGGGCTGGCTCCCCACTCGGTTCCTCAGTTGCCTCCACTCCCTGGAACTGCCGGGTATTGGCCCAGCCTTGCCGCTTTTCCCAGCTTTGAAAAGCCTCAAAAACAAGCTCCTAGCCGGCCCGTTTTTGCTGCAATTCCCTTCCCAGTGCGGACTTACCTGCACTGGAGCTGGTCTCCTCTACAGCTGTTTTTTACCTAAACACATACTCAGCCTGTAGGCTGTACTTTATTTTAGTCCAGGAAGTTCTGATTGTGCTTTTCCATGTTTCATGTCAGCCAAGTAAACTATCTAGCAGAGATGTTACTTTAAAAATGCATTTTAGCAATTCACTACTGATGAAACGGAAAATAAAAACCGTGGGGCAAAACAGTCTTGAGGAATCATTATTACACGGCTGTGTTAACTCAGCAGGGACAGCAGGCAGTAGTTACTCATGACGCGATGAGAGGGCTGGAGCACATCTTCTGTGAGGACAGGCTGAGAGCGCTGGGGTTGTTCAGCCTGGAGAAGAGAAGGCTCCAAAGAGACCTCAGACTCCCTTCCAGTACCTGAAGGGGGCCTGCAGGAAAGATGGGGAGGGACTCTTTATTAGGGAGCATAGCAATAGCTTTACACTGATAGAGGGGAGATTTAGACTAGATATTAGGAAGAAATCCTTTACTGAGAGGGTGGTGAGACACTGGCCCAGGTTGCCCAGAGAAGCTGTGGCTGCCCCATCCCTGGAGGTGTTCAAGGCCAGGCTGGATGGGGCTTGGAGCAGCCTGGGCTGGTGGGAGGTGTCCCTACAGGGGGTTGGAAGGAGACGACCTTTAAGGTCTCTTCCAACCCAAGCCATTCTCTGATTCTAAGCGGTTGCTCTTGAAACACAACAGCTCTGTAGTACAAAAAAGTAAGTCAATCACGGTCCTGTTTTAGCTAATGTCATATTACCACGGGTAGATATTAATGGAAAACATAGACTTCTCAGACCGTCATTACTGTGTTAACATTATACCAATTCTCCTGCAATACTAATGCAAATAATGACTAGTGACACTACTTCAGGTAACCAACAGAACGTAAAATTAACAACTCTAAATGGTATATATTGTCCAGTCTAGAAAATAATTATCTTATACTTACAATACAATATCATAAACTACAGAGGATGGGTGAAAACCAGCTCTCTGTCTTTGGAGTTACGCTTGTTCACAGTAGCTGATCTCATGACCCTCAACTCCTAGTAATCATTCCTGATTTAGGATCATGTCAGGATTATGACTATGAAAATTTGCCAAAATCAAATCATGCACAGAGCACAAGAACATAATGTGTCTTCATTGAGTGGGAAAAAAAAAAAAAAGAGTTAAACATAAAATCATTAATCATGCTCTTTCCAGCACGAAGAATATTCAATTACTTTCCAATTTCCTTCTTAGCGTTACAGTCACCTTTTATGACTACACTCTTAACAAAGTAAGCAAAAAGGAAGTTTTTACCTTTACTGGACCCCATTTCTGTTTGCTATGAGGGGAAAAACTTGTTTTGTGGAGAATATTATGAGAGTAATCTGAGCACTAATTATCAGACTGAAAAAATACTGTGATTAAATAGAACTGTGATTAATTGGAATATGAGTCACAGATGATTGATCTGCATTTTTCATATTATTGCAAAACTACCTCAGATCTAGTAATATTGTCCAAAATTAACAAGAAAATACTTCAGCGAACTTCTTATTGCTTTTCTATTATGCATAAATCAAAGAGTCAAACAGGGCAAAACAGTGACTCTATTTTAATCACCAGAAATTATATTAGCATCAGCGACATTATGAAGCTTAGCTTTCATACACATCTGTTGGTATGTGTTTTACAACTACACAAATAAGCAATTATATTTGTGTACTTATATTTTATATGCCCACTTTATAGATTGGTGGAAAGGGAGCTGTTTTGTTTCATTTGTTTTAGTTTTGCAGTTACATCAAGAGGGAGGGTTTGCCCTTCAGGAGATCCGTTCTGGTCTCTGTGATTTTCTTTAAGCCTAATTTCCCGGCCTTTTTATTTATCTAACTAAATGTTCAAAGTAAATCATGGGGCAAGAATTGATGCCAATGATCACTCACAGGGGTCCTCATATCTGTTGAAATCAAATGAATTAAGAATAATTTCTGTGAGACTGTGGAAAGTCCAAACTCCAAATTGTATCATTGGAAAGAAACAGCACGTGAGAAAATATAAGTAGCTTGATCACAAATCATTGAGTCTATTTGAATTTATCTATTATTATCCTTTGTATTTTATAATATTTAAAAATGTAATATTACAATTTTGCTATCTGTATAACAGTTAAAAACGCAAAGACTTTCTAAGGACTTTGGTTTCTGTAATATTAGAGACCAATTTCTTTGGGCAATAAAACTCATCATTTGGAAATCAATATTTGAACTGTGACAGGTTTTTTGGACTCCCAACTATTCACATTTATCCAATTTGGAAGTGCTTGGGAGTGAGTTACAGGTGTCTGGATGCCTGATGAGGCACAAACACTTAGGACAGCCCATTCTTAAAAGAAAATTTGGGCTTGGGAAATATAACTGAAGGTATGACAGACACAAAAGACTTCATATATTTGGCCTGTTAGTATACTTCATAACTGGCCATTTGTTCGTCCTTAAGACATGTGACACTCCTGGAAACAAAAAAGGTGAGGATAATTATGAGCCAGCAATGTAATCTCATGGAAAATAAAGACCAACATTATCTGGGCTGCACCAAGAAAAATGTTGCCAGCAGGACAAGGCAGGGATCCTTCCCATCTATTCAGCCCTGGTAAGACATATCTGGGTTCAGTTCTGGATGCCCCAGTACAAGAGAGACACAGACATACTGGAACAAGTCCAGTGAAGATGACTAAGGGTTTGGAGAGTCTTTCATATAAGGAGAGGGTTGAGAAAGCTGGAACTGTTTAGCCTGGAGAAGAGAAGGCTCAGGAAGGATCTACCTGATGAGTGAGTAAGAAGACAGAACCAGGGGCTTGTTAGTGGTACCCAGAGACAGGACAAGAGGCAATGGAACAATCCAAGATACAAGAAATTCCATTTAAATATAAGAAAAAAATATATCGTGAGGGTGACCGAGCAGTGGAATAGAGTGCCCAGAGAGGATATGGAGTTTCCGTCATGGAGATATTAAAAATACAACTGAACACCGTCCCAGACAATCTGCTCTGACTCTGCTTGGAATAGACAATCTCAACAGGTGTCTTCCAAATGTGCTATTTGGTGATTCTGTGATAGTTTTTAACACTTCTTGCAATATGTGAGAACCTGTGTGGCATTTAGGGCACTTTGCCTAAACCATTCTCTCCACCTGTGATCCCCCTACCTCAATTTCTTCACCTTCTTAAGATTTGTAAAAGACAAAGAATAAGTACATGGACAGAAAAAAAATAAGGCTTATCATAGGTTAATTGGTTGGACAGGACTTTGGAGGTCTCTAGACCAACCTTCTCCTCAAGTAGGGCCAGTTGTGAGAGCAGACAAAGCTATTCAGGGCTTGATCCAGTCAGGTTATGGAAACCCCTAATGATGGAGATTACCCAACCTCTCTGGCAACCTGCTCTCATCCTTGACTGTCTTTGTGGGAAAAAAGCTTTTCTCTGAAGAGATCACCTAATGCATTTCAAACCTGGAAGTAAGGAATTGTTTACAAATTGAAAGCAAATGCAGTATTTTCAGATTTACACTGCAGGGAAGGCAGTGCAAAGAGGATGGGTGAAGCGGAATGAATATAAAACTCAATTTATCCTCCAGCTTATTACTGAAAACATAGAAACCAGATAATGGCTACTACTTATATGAAGTCTATTAATGACACTCAACCTGACAATATCTGAAGATATTGCAATAATCATACTGAGCAGCCTCCTGAAATCCACAGGACTCTTCCCCCGATTGTAATGAACTTTGAATCAGGCCCAAAACAAACATGAGAATTAAAACCCACAAACCACTGTAGACTCTAACTTCTCCCAGGTAAGAAACAGAAGTGACTGACTTAAATGGTTATCATGCTACCCCAGCAAATGAAGAGTTTTTGCAATACAGGTTGCACTGTCAACTCAATCTTTTTAGATAACATATCTATTCATTAATATGATTACAATGTCAATAAATGAAAAAAACAGCCTATTAAAAAAACCCACAACACAATCCCCTTGCTGATAATACCTTAATCAATTTCCCTGTTATTTGTGTGCATGGAGGGGAGAGTCACCACTGAGTGTTTTAAGTCCAGTTAACTTAAAAGGTTGCAGAGAATTTGCTATATTTGCTTTTCTTTGCAACCAAAATGTTTGTGCAAAGCTAGGAGGCATTATGAAAGAAATGTGCTGTTATACAAAAATTATAACAAATCCTCATATGAGGGGAGCAGGTTAGCTGGTTACTTAACCTTGTAGATCCTGCCATGAGGGCTTAGAGCTTGAAGACATCCAAGTTATCATTCATCTGGGGTTTTTTTTGGTAAAAATATAAATATTTAACTGCTTCTGCCTTTTACTTTAGTTTTACATTACTCTTTTGAGTCCCGTAGGTTTATTTATATTTCTGTGTATTTACAAGTCAGATAAACACACACACATGCATGCATGCACTCTGATTTGTGCGGCAAAGAGACCTTGTACATTGATGATAGGCTTAAATATGGCATTTTCTAAATGCAGAAGTAAATACTACCTGGAGACACTAATTAAAAAAATTGATTGGGTTGGCTCATTACCAGGAGCTGGCTGAGAATTTTTATATATTGAATGACAAAACGTAGGAATATTAAACTCGTTGAAATTAGCCCAGTGCTTCATGGCTTCTGAGAAGCCAGCCATTTATTTAGATATCTAGCTAGAGAAGGAAGAATCTGTATTTATCATTCTCTTTTTGGTAATATTGCTCAAGTTAGCAGTTTACATGAGAGATTCACTAGGCTTATCTGCCAAACACAAACAGTTTCCAGTCCCTCTTATGTCTGGAGGAGGCTGTTAGAAGAGAAAGGGAATCGAGGAAAGCTGAGGTAGGGTGCATTCAGCAAAGAGTATTTCCCTGTTCCCTAAAGCATGACTAGATTATGGATACCTCTATAACGAGGCAACAAAGAAAATATGGAACTTCAGAGCTGATGGTGGAAAGAATGAAGTGGGGGATTCAATATGGAGAGAAGAGCTGAAGTTCTTGTACAGAAAGTTATATGATATAGACAGGTATATATCAACCAGACTGAATCTCAGGGATCCAAGCAACCCTATGTCTGAAAGGACAATCAGGACCAAGGCACAAAAAGTGTGAAACCAGATACACAAGACCTACTTTATATGAGTCACATGTTAATCCGCTCTATTGCAGAATGGACCTACTTCGTTTGTGCAGTGAGGAAAGTATCACAGCATCACATGAGAATCAAAAACCATAAACCACTCTCCAGTTTCTTCCAGGTGAGAAGCAGAAATGACTTAGATGGTTAAAATGCTAACCTATTAAATTAAGAGTTAAATTAAGAATGCAGGTTGAAAGAGGTGATGTGGGGTGGGGTCCTCTACGTGTGATATGACAAGACCCAGTTACAGTTCTATTGTGAACACGAGCGAAATGGAAGACGTAATTTGGGGTGGAATTTTATTTTTTCCTTTCCTTTGCTGTGCTACACTAAAGTGCAACATTGCAGATCACATAACAAGGCTTGTAGAAAAATGAAGGAACAAGTAAGTACTACTAGGATGAAAATCGTATGAAAAAGATAAGGCAATTGCTAGCAGAGTGGGAAATATTAATGCTAATCCAAACAGGACACTTGTGGTACAGAAAACAACAAAAATGCAAAAGTGGAGTTATGTTCTGCAAATGCAGGAAAGCAAACTTCACAGAAGTCTGGCAATATACAAAACTTTCCTGCACTGTTAACATGCTGTTCCTGCACAGACCACCCTTCCATGCAAAACTATTTGGAAATCTCTTTTAAATATTTTGGTGTTACTTCTAGTTAATTTAATCAGAAAATAATGCACTAACTGAAGATTTTGGAGACATGCAAGTGACCTGAGAAAATTGTGTAAAGATTATTTTAGGCTTACTGTTGTGGCAGATGTAGCAATGGATGATGAAGGCTGTTGCAAACTTCCAGAATTTATAGCAGAGTCATGTTTTTCTTGTGCAGACATTTCATGACAAATAGAGCAGGGGAGCTGAGAATTTAAACTCTTCTCTAATAAGACTCAATTTGTTTAGAAACAGTGGACTTCAAAATAGCACTGTTTCTTTCAGAGGCAGAATGTTCCCTGCAACAAAAACACTGGAACAGATTCTCAGAACACTACTTATGTTTGCATGTGACTTGCATGACACAATTGATTTAGTTGCCAGTGTATAGAGAAAAACACTTGTAAAACTGAATGACCTTTTTACTGCAGAGCTTAATCAATGTAACCTCCTTCCCAGATCATTATAACAGTGGTGGCAATTATAGCACATGCATCTCCAAGAACAAGACCTTCAACAGGGAGACCAGTGTCTCTTCCTACAATTAAGGACGGTGTTCAGAAAAAGCTGAGGTTGAACACTATTTAAAAGTCTCAAAGCTCAAAGATCTACTTGCTTGCCTCCCAGTTTTACCCACCATACTGCTGCAAGACTGGTGCTTTGCTGTAAATGCAAATATTCTGCGTAGCTTCTCTATATTTATGATCTGAAGTCTGATTGTTAGCTCTATAAGCGTACTTGATCTTGCCTCTAGCAGTGAGCTGAGCTTTTTGGTTATATCTGTCCATGGATTGTGCAGACTGCTCAGTTCTTTCTTGCGAAGATGCATTTCAATACCAAGACAAACTCTAACGGATGTTCACTACTGTATAGTAAATCCACTACTAAACCTCACAGTGGTCAATGATTTAAAATACACTTTCACCTTACATGACTTATTAGTAACGGTTTGGCATTTCAAGATTCAAGCGTGATCAGAACTCAATTGCTTAGTAACTATGTGCTTATAGTTGTATTCTGAACTTAGTTTTAAAAACCAGATATCTAAATCATGATCTGTTAGAGGTCATGGTTTCATGGTTACTTTAATTTTCCCAAAATTCCCAGTTCTACTACAAGCCGCTGTTCCCTCATATAATCCCCCAGGCTGCCCCTTACCTCCCCTTGTGCCAGCACTGGTTTCCAGTTGTAAGCCAGTGGCGTCCAGCTGAACACAGTCTCTGGGAGAGGGGCAGTGCTGGGCAGGGTCATTTCCCAACTCTGGTTCTCCATGCAGCCATGCAAATGTCAGGGCTGGCTAAGAAAGGGACAAATGAAGGCAGAACAAAAAAGTGTACCGATATTCCTTTTTTTTTTTTTTTCCCCTAAAACCATGGATTTATATTGGTGCAAAGTGACCACATAACTGTAACCTTGCTTTTACAGGCAAGGTTATGCTGATTTTACAGCCATTGAGACATTGCAGGGTCTGCAGGCTTCTGAAATGTTTTTCTTCAAGACACCACCACAAGGAACTTAAGGGAGTCTGCACATTTGTAACTTAGTTGGTGAGCGTTTGAGAGGTGTATTGTCAAAAAAGAACAGTCAACTGCTGTCCCTTGCCCTGCAATTCACCCATGTATCCTTCTTTAGCTTTGCCAATCTATGCAGCTGATGAAATGCCAGAGATATTTTTTCATGTCACAAGTTTGTAGGAGAACATGATAGCATGAGAAAACCCACTGCTAATTTTTTATATTCAGTGAAAGGAGTTTAAGAGACTTGTTTTCTTGGAAAAGAGCTCATTCTTTCCCATGTGAAAATTGGATTGTCCCGGTGACAATTACTTTCTAATTAAATTACTTCTGCACCGTAAGATTTAAACTAAGGGCAGTTTTGTTATCACAATCCACAACACATTGTTATTTATGAGAACTGGTATCGGTGACTGAGAAGGTGGTGGTAAAAATCATGATCTTGAAAGAGGATAAAGTTTACATTTGTGAATAAGACTGAACCGAAGTGAAAGTTCATTATTGTATTAAGACCCAACACCCTTGAATTTTCAGGATTTGTCTTAGCAAGTGTTTCAAAAGAAAGGTAACAAAATTAGATGTTCATAGATGACTTCTTAGCTTGACTATATGGAAGCCTAGTCACAGGCAAATTGAGATCCCCAAACTGGGATTGGGATTAAATATTGGGGGCAGGAGGGGGGGTTGGAAACGTTGATCAAGGCAACTGCTATTCCTTTTCAGCCACATGAAAAGATTCTAGACAGTTGAAAAAGTCTTCACAGAACACACTCTTACTTTAAATTCTTAGTATGTAGTAACAAATGGCAACCAGAGGTTTTCAGAAATTTCAGAATCAAAGGAAGCTGGATCGTCTTTTATATGGCACACACCATAATTTACAGCTAAGATATTTCCTGGATTAAATAGCCAAGATGCTGCCGTCATGTCAGCATCTCTGAAATTCTGCACCAATTACGAGATGCTTTCTGAAGAGCTGATAACGTCCAAAACTGGGTAGAAACCACCAAAACCCCCCTTGTTTCCCTCAGACACCCCTTAATAGCATCCATCTTCTGTATGCTAAGTGTCTGACCATGTGGTAAGTGGTTGACTGGAATTTTGTAAAAGTCTGTGGTTCAGACAAGGAATTCCGCTCTTCTGTATAATATATTCAGCTATTTCATGTATGCCTTTGAAATATGTTTATGCGCACTGGAATTATTCTAGCTATTAAATGTTACTTAATGAGATTAATCTGTGCACAGTGCACAGCATTGAGAACTTGCTCAGACACACGCACTGGCCTGTAAACTAGCCTTTAGGCTTGACTATCCTTTCACATCAAAGGACATAAACCATGTAACACACAACAAAAAGACAAAGTTACTCTGAAAGCCTCATTCTTTTGCAACCACCTTCTTGAATCCTTCAGTTCATTCTCCCTAAACAGTCTGCTTCTTAGTTTTTTCTGTCATTCACTTTAAATACTCATTTACCTTTAGCATTTCTATCCTAAATGCTTAGAATAGGCCCAAAGTTGCACCACTACTAAATCAATTTTCCATAAACATTTAAAAGAATACAATTTGTATACTTGTTTTTAAGCATTCACTGCTTTTTCAACAGTAAATTCAGCTTCTCAAATCTAGTGACTATTTTAATCTGAAACCATCAACACCAACTGCTTCAAATATTACACAATATTAAATATTACACATTTATATACACTATTAATGTGCTAACAATAGAAATTCATAGAATCATAAAAAATACAACTGGAAGAGATCTTGAAATGTCATGTCATCTGTCTCCTTCTCAGTGACAGGACTGTCACACTTGATGGATGGTTCTCCATCTCCTCTTACAAACATCTAAAACTGCCCCAAGCAAAGAAGATTTTTTTCCAGTGCTACCTTCCTTAGCACTAAAACCTAATTTTAATGCGGAATCTCAATCTCTCTGTCTTGAACTCATTAATTCTTATTTTTGCTAATTTTTGGTTGGCATGACAGACTGTTCTTGTATTTGGGGATGGTATTACGTTCACCCCCAGACTCTTGTTCAGGCACAATGGCAGGGACTGGTTTCTCCTATCTCTGACCATTTTCACATCAATTCTTGAGTCTCTCCCGGACTCTCCTCCTGAAGAGCAACTTGCAAAGCCCTCTGCCTTCACTACAGGGAAAACTTAGGTAAAAAGTGCATCTCTAGGAATGGAAAAGCACGTTTTGCTCAGTGATTTACCTCTTTACAGTATTCTACTTAGTGTTTGTACTGTGGTTGGGTAGGTATTGCTGCTTTTGTATACAGCCTTACCCATACAGGGTACGCTTGCCAGTCATACGCTGGATCCATGCCCACCGGCAAATGAATTCCATTGCATTATGAGATAACTAATCCTCTTTAGGAAGTAAGACAAATAATTTCAAAACTAAATATTAGTGTATATTCTTTTTAAAAACACTCATCATTTCTTGCAACTGAAGTGAAAAGCAGCACCAATAGCATTCCATAGGGATATCATTTTATAATTTGCTTTCATCATCATTTCGTAATTCAGCCACGATGAGTATTGTGTGACCTATACCAGGACTGTCTGAGGAAATTTGGTTCCTCTATCAGCAATAGCAAAAATATATTATTCCAGATTGTATGCACAGCTATTAAATGGAAAACCAGATTTAGATTTTATTCTTCCCCACTGCTTATTTTTCTACTTCCAGAGTTTCTTTTACAATGAAGGAGCTGTAAAAACCTCAGATGCTGATGGAATAAGCTGCTCAGAAAACCTAATTCTTTCTTACTATAAAGCCTGAAAACACCTCATATGGATATACTGAGGTGAGGAAAAAATATTAAAGGAAACAAACCACATTAGAAATATCGATGTGATAGATTATTGTGTACATACCTGAATTCTTAACACATTTATCTAAAAAATAAAGGCTATGTTTACATTGTCAATCATGACAGTAATAAGGAGTAAATGAACAGTAACTGACAGCCTGACCTGGAACCTGAGACGGAACCTGAGCCCCTACCACCAGCAAGAAGTGAACTAGCAAAGCGCTAGCTGGACTCGAGTCCAGCTGAGACTGGACGGTGGCCACAGCGTTTTCCTTTTCCTTTTTGTTCCTGAGAGTTTCAACTAGGCTGCAGCAAGTAACAGCATGAGCGCTGAGCTCTGACAGTCAGGAACAGGAGGGGAGAAGTGGCCGTCTCTTAGAAAGGACATGCTGCTCGAACCGAGGTCAGTTGGTCAGCCTGTGTCAATGTGTCTGTCCACCAAGGACCCAGTAGCCTACAACTGGAATGGGAGGTGAGGTTGACTACAAGTCCTAGTTTTGACTAATACCCAACCTATCTACATTGTAAATATAACCACAGCTATGCAAGAGGTACACAGATATACAAGCATAATTTTTATATATATATATATGAAGATATATGTGTGTGTATATATATTTATATATATAAAAGGGGGAAATTGGATACAGAAGTTAATGTTAGTTCTAAGTGTAGCTTTAACAAATAGGAGGTGTGAGTTCAAGAGTTATCTCAAAGACGAGATGACAGAAAGAAAAAGACAAACACTTCAGGGCCAGGATTCAATCAGATATTTTAACTGATGTTCAACAAACCTGGATCCCATTCATAACTCTTCCCCAAAACAGTTATTGAGGTGAAAGGGCAATACGATTTCATTCTTAAAAAACAATTTGTAAATATTTTAATGATTTCACTGTAATATGGTTTTAATTGTTTTCCATTTTTTTTCCCCCACCTGAATCTGTATTTCTTGCTGGAAGTCAAGATTGCAGGAACTAGAGAACTCCAGTAATTATGGCTAGAAATATCACTAAACCTTAGAACATTCTGCAAAATTTTTTAAAATAAACATAATATTCTGAAATGTACTAGATTTTTAGTAAGATTTTATTTTGAAAAGACTAATTTTGAATGAAAATGTAAAAACAAACTCTGGCCATAGAATGAATGTTGAAAAAAAAAAACCTCAGGAAAAGAAAACTCATTGTGAGTTAGAAAAGAGAAAGATAGGAAAAGAAAGCATAAGAAACTCAACTTTGCTCCAGTATGAACAAAAGAACAGTACTGTCAGTCAGCACCTTGCTATGATCTTGGCACTGCACTTCTGGTGGATTTTAACCGGACAAACAGGCAACTATAAACACTCAAGCAGGATGTTGCTAACAATGAACAAGCTGCACTGTAAAAAAGCAGATGGAATAAAACTCATATATGCCAAGAAGATAGGATACAAAGGGCCTTGGAGAAAGTAGCATTCAGGACAGGGGGAAAAATAATAAAAATAGCAAATTGAGTATTTTTGGGTTTTCTGTTATTCTTCACTAGTAGCCTGAAGTTTCATGTGCTCAATCAAGTGTAAAAGAGCTCAGATATGAACAGTAAATAGTGAGGGATGTTTTAAAAATTTTGAACATTACCATTTTGAGAAGGTATTCAATAAGGCTGTTAGCTTGGATATGTTGCAGGGAAAATTTATTCATTCAAATTTAATTGGATCTGTTTGGGACACTCAGCATGGTGTGATTTCCATTTCTTAATGGCATGAAAGCCGTATCACCAGTTCAGGTTCAAGAGAAATAAATAAAGCAAATTACGTAATTTATTCAAGCATTTTTGGAAATGCTAGTTTGCCCACTACCAAATTCATCCTGCTTCAGGCCAGTGGAAAAATCTCAACCAAGATCTATTGAGAGATGCCTACCTGACATAAACCACTTCTGTTAATTCTATTGGCCTTAGATCACTAAGTGGATCATTAATGATCCACGTGATCTTGCTGAAGGGCCAGTTGGGCTAGGAGTAATGTAGATTTCAAGAAGCTCTACGTTTAAGAGGCAATAATCACAAATCATGGATCTCTAATTAAACTTTCCTACACTCAAGTGAATTCCATGTCAGTGTTCTCCTCTTTAAGGAAGAGATCACAGATGTGAGGACTGAGGATTGCACAATGAAGTTTCCTTTCAGTTCCTCAGCTTGAAATATTAAAGTGAGTTTCTCCAAAATAAACATTTCTCATGAAGCATATCGTTATCTCTCAAAATTTGGAGAGCACGGTTTTCAAGAACGCTGGAGGAGAATCTTGTTTCTAAGTCTTTTTTGACTCCCTGACTCTGTGAGTTATACGGTGTGTTAGTCTGCATTATGTCATTGAAAATATGAGTCTGACACTTGTGGTTTATTAGTGGTTGAGCTAAGAGAAAAAAATCAGTAGCAAAATCAGAGATGCAATGACCAGGGAGCATATACTGATGAAGAAAGGGAATAGAGGAGCAACTGTGAGGCATGTTAAGCCTGGCTTTGCATCTTTGATCCAAAAAAGAGCATAAAAATAGACATAAGAAACCAACAATTACTATTAAAGCTGCAAAAACTTCAATAACCAAGTTGTATCAAGCACCTGGTTATAACCACTAAGCCACAGTAAGAACTAAGTCATTGTCCGCTGTGACACATCTGTGGCTGCAGATGAAACATAGTTTGTGAAATAACCAGAAATTATTGCCTAAACTAGGTAAATCTGTCTTTTTCGATGATGTCACCCTACTTTGGGGCAGAATTTCTGCTAAGAAAGAAAACAAAAATAAGCCAAACATCCCAATATTTCCAGGTCAGAGAGGACAAGTGGTAATTTAGTCTCTGGATAATAGGAAAATCTTGAATTGCACTTGAACAGTCCTCAGAGGCTAGTTTATCAAGTTGTGCAAGCAGGGTAACATGTAATCCATGCTCAATACTACTGGATGAAGGCTAGTAGGAGAGCCTGGAGAATGTACCTGATTAATGATTCATGCTAATGAGCAGTGCCTTCCTGTTTGATTGCATATTAATGCAAGGATGCAGAGGAGGTGTAAAGTTGCAATGAAACAGTAGAGGCAAACTAAAACAATGAGATGAACAAGTCACATTCAGATCATCATTTAGGCAATGATAACAGTTGTCTAATAACACTGAGCCTGGGATCAAAGGTGGCCTTTCAGTCTCAAGATCCAAGGAGAAAGAAAGGTACAAGATTGACATAATAATCGATCTATAGCTCTCGCAGTTTGAAAATTAGTGTCTAATTTAAGCCTCAGCTGATTAGACTGAGTGGAAAATCAGCGAGTAAAGGTGGGTGGGAAGGAATATGGTATATTTAGGCCAGTGACCAGGATATTTAGCAACAGACTCATAGACTGCTGCAGTATTACTTAAGTTTTAAATAATGCAAAAGATACTGTAATCTATAGCTACAAAAGGATGGGACAGATTATAGTAAATGCTATAACTGATACAATTTAAAAATGTAAAGATATTTTCTCTACTGTTAATGAGCATCATGGGAAGGCCGCTGCCAGGTCTTTGAAATCCAAATATGAGCTCCAAGAATTCATAATGTTATATTTTTGGATGAGTTAGAGCATGTTAGTGGGCCTATGCAGTGTTACCATTAAATAACAATGATGGTGCCATAGAAATTTAATGCATTTAGAGACTAGTGCTAAGCGAAAGTGGTGAAACTACTGTAATTATTTGGTTTACCAATAATATTAAGGATTGTACCTCCTGGACCCTTAATTATTTAAGTTAATGGTATGATACCCTAATTGACCTTATAAGATTGAAGTGTAAGAAAATGCAGAACATAAGAATGATGGAATTTTCCCCATAACTGTGAATTTAGATTTGAAAGCCCAGCAATTAACCTGACCCAATTTTCACAAATCAGCTTCTGTTTGAACTACATTTTCAGTAGTTCATCCCTTCAAGTTAACAAAATAAAGTAAGTTGCGTGCCATTTCTTCACAATTAGTGTTACTCAAATAAATAAGACTAGTCTCCAAATATGATTTAGTGAATTAAATTCAGATTGGTGTAATCTATCTCTTAACAGTGGAGACACTATCAGGATCAAATACATATAACATCAGCTTGTAGTACTGAAAAAAAAAAAGGGAAAATACCAAGATTCAGCGAGTGCTGATAAACTGAGTTATGAAGGAATAATGAAGAATTACCCCGAGATAGGAAGAAGATTGTATACATTACTGTTTTCCATCTGCATATTACACCTTAGCTGGACTGCAGTAAAGTACATTTTAAATGTTAAATCTTTTAAGCAAACTGTTATGCTTATATAAATCCATAAATCTCAAATCCTGGATAACCTTTCGCACTTATCTTTGTATGGAAATGTCTGATCATTCAAAGTTTTTCAATCTCTTAAATGAACAAGCACATGCCATTTTAATTATTAATCTTTTGTTTAAAGCAAAAAGAAAAAAAAAAAGTTTGCCCACTTCGATTTCAGCTGGGCTGGCTGCTTTTCCAGGTGACTCATTCCCCTTTGCAACTATGCAATAGGCAGCCTATGGTATGTTACTAAGAAGTGTCTGCTTACATATATAGAAAATAAGTGTAATGAAGCATGAAGCCATGATGCAGTAACAATAGCATGTGCTCAAGCAGAAGGTAGAAAACCGCCACAGAATGGAGTAGAAACATTCGTTTCAAAACCTGCCCTAAATGGACACATTTATATATTTTTTTACCTTATTTTTCTTTGTCATAAAATAAGGTTTTGTTGATAACAAGCTGAAATGCCACTCCTGATTTTCGACTTGATCCTTTGCTTTTCAGGATTAAAATCTGACTGGGTTTACTATGATTCACACTTCAGAAATGTGAATCTTAGAAGACTCTCCCAGTGTAACACAGTGACTTTTAGTAATGGGATATTTCTTGAGCAGATCTTTTTTTCAAACATATATGCATGTATACCCCATACCCCATATTTAAAAGTGTTGCCTTGCTTTCACACAATTCTAATTTGAGCAGTATGACTTGTTAGTTGGAAATGCAACTACAAAATTGCTAAAGCCCAGCTTACTTACCCTTGCAAATGCATGTTAAGTAAACACCCTAAACACAAATAGCGCTGTACATTTTTGAGTATATAATCTTTAGGAAAAGAATGTTTATCTGTTTCATCTTCAAAAGTTGTATAAGACAGTAGGCCAACCCTATTTCTATACCTAATATTTCTAGATGCGTCCATAAGATAAACAATCACCATCATCTCCAGTTAATGAACAAATGTGGTAAGGAATTAAAGGAATTGATACATTATTGATTGAAACGTCGCTATCTTCTTCAAAAACAATAGATCTTTATGATGAAACAGTAACATTACTCTGTCGTAAAACCGTCCCTATATTCCTATAATAAACAAAGCTGTATGGTTATTTACCCTTCATAAAGACAGAAATAACAAGATGTTTTGCTACACTTTTAAAAAACATTTTAGATGTAGGTTCTCCTGATATTAAATGAAATAAACACTGTCACCACATCTTGTGACAAAAACGTAAAACATCTTTAAAGGTCGGCATAGCTTTTGCATGAAATATGTCTAAAGAGAAAAAAAAGTTGCTGGAGAAGGGAGAATGAGACTTTTGGAATAGCTAACTACAGAGCAGCTGGCACAGATTAGCCTATGTCCTCATACAATCAAAATGTTTCTATTAGAGAACTTGAGATAACTAGCTTGAGAGCATTTAAGTGCTCTCCAGTATTTTTTTCCCAATTTAATCAAGCATTATCTCATGAGATATGACTGCATTATCCCAGTAGAATTAAAGAATTACCAACCCTACATTATTTTTAATATATATATATGTATTTAATATCAGGTTATTGGACTTGATTTTTATCTGAGGTGCATGCCAACTTTTATTGGCTTAACACAAGACACGCCGTGATCAAATCTGCTCAGGGGAAGAAAGAAACATTGCATGAAAACTCTGCCTACTGATTCACAAGTGAGGCCAAAAAGAGTGAAACTACAGTCTGAGAAAGGCATAGCAGAAATACAGGTCTCGGTAAGGAACCTGACTCAGGCTAAAGCCAGCGCCAAGGCAAGCTGTGGTGAATTTATAGTCACCCCCAGCTGGCCTCCCCAAGGAAGAACAGCACCAAGAACACAGCAGACTTCAGTTGCATTCAAGGCACCTTATAGCGAGGGGTGCTGGACCGGTGATTGCTCCATTTGAAGAACAGGACATCTGGAATCCAAAAGTATTCCTTACTGTCCAGAAATTTCATATTAAAATAAATGTTAATATTATCAATCATATCCTTTTAAGTGTGGGAAAAGGATAAATGCATAATGGTTCTAGAATTTCCAATAAAACATTTATAAACTGCAGTTCCATCGTTATTTGAGTTATGTCCTGCTTCCTCTGACTCATACCAATGTGACACACAAATGCCAATATGCCTGTTCCACCAAGTCAGTGTGTTTATTAACATGAGAAAAATACCGTTTGGCTCTTCTTCATTTAAAAAATGAGATAATAGATCTTGTTATTAGGCCCAGATTACTAGATGACCATGGGTCAAATCTGAGGCCCTTTGAGGTAACTGAGAGTTTGCTAGCAACAAAATTAGGATTTTGACAAACTGATTTGCTTCCTTCTGATATGTGTCTCATCCAGGGCAACCATGCCCAGGAGAAGCCTTTTAATTCTGAGAGTTTATTTTCCTCTTGTACAGGGCCATTGCGCAGCAGATGTTTATGCTTAGGAAGATAAATATCTCTAAGTATGCAATTAAGTTCAATAGTCATATTGATACTTACATACCTTCAAAAAAAGGCTGAACTTTTATGCTCTTCTTGAAAAGAAGACAGATGAATCGCTAGCTGAAAGGAAAACTTCCTTACGGAGAAGAATGACAGAAAAGGATATTGAGGAAAGTGTCCCATAGTTTCCTCAAATTGCTGTATGGAGACCTCAGAGAGACAGAAAGCACGTGCAAATGAGTAAGAGCATACCCATAAGTTATTCCGCATTTAATTTCATCTAAATCAGATTTTAAAGCATGGGTGCTGCAAAAATGGGAGATTTGCCCTCACTGATAACAAACTCAGTTTTAATATGAAATGGGAGGGAGTGTAATAAGCAGGAACAATCTCGCAGCTCTAGAAGATAGTTTTTAAGGCTCCTGAGGAGCCTACCTATCTCAGGCAATTACGTAGATCCTAATAATACAACACTCCATCGCATCTTTAATACAGTTAACCCACATTACATGTAACACGGGAAAATGATATTAACTCCATTTTAAGCATGTGAAAATTATAGGCAGGAAAAGCATTTTGCTCAAGGCTAAAACAAGACTTGACCTAAGCAACAGTGCTGGCCAGTGGGCTAAGTTCCCCTCTGTTTTCAGCGCTGCTTCTCAGATCCATCCCTGGAGTGGTAACATTTAGAAGTGTATTTAATGCTCTGGTTAGTGGGGTAATGACTGTGTGTTGCTGTGATTGTGCCTGTTGGGGGATGTTTCATTCCTGGTTCTCATGTTTCAGGCTCAGTTCTGACAATGTAATCAAACTGGAAAAAAATGTAAATCAGAGTTTTCTTGGTATCATTGAACACGTGTACTGTCTTTCTACATTTAACAAGAGGATTATTTTTTTTAACGTACTTCCCCTGCTCCCTTCATCTCCAAAGATTTCCAAAGCAGCTCTGTGTAGCTTTATGTTTATCAGATTTTTTTCTCCCTTTCCTCTCTGAGACAGGAAGCTGAGGGTTTTGACCTTCATCTGGATCTTTCCCAGTGTCAGGAGGTGGTCTGTTCAAAAAGATTCCATGACACTGATCTCTTCCTGATTTATCAGATAGCTAGGTCAATAAATAAGGTCTCTACTGTTTTTTCCACAGCTGTAAAATAACCAGTGGACTCTTCTGAGAGCGAATTATCAAATCTTTTGAGTTTTTCTTTCAAGGAACAAGCGTTATCTTTTTGGTTAGTAAATTCCACTGCAGCGTAATTTAGCAAAGGCTGCCTAATTGTAGGAGCTCTGGCTCACACAATGCAGTTCATTTAAGTAAAATGTTAACACTGGAGATCTGTTTCTTCTTTGTAAATTCTTCTCTGTCCTCCTACAAGTATATTTTCTCATAGTCTCAAAACCCTTTGACTGTTTATTAGAAGATTACAGAGCAATTGTCATGTCCAATGAATCTACCAAGTGACAAGAACAGGATTCTTCTTGTATGACTTACGTGGATATAGATAGTGAGGATACAGCAGCGAGTGATTTGTCATTTTTCTGTCTGAATCCTCCGTGCCCATAGACCCAGCCTTTGCTCTGCTATTGCCTCCCCATGTGACTGGCCGTATCCTGTCCCTGGTGAGGTGGTTCGTTTGATGCTAGATACAACCCATCAGAAATATCTCCATCACTAGTTAGAAAGCATCTTTTCCGAAACTCGGCAAAACTAAGGAAATGTGGAAGGCTCCAGCGACTGCCAAGACAACTCCCTTTAAATGTCTGGCAGAAGTAGAAGCAATCAGAGCAATCCTAAAAGGTCATGTAGTCCAGTCTGAACTGATCTACTCCTATTTTCTTCCTTTCATTGAAAGTCATAATTAAATGGTTATTTATTAAGAGTTTTCACTGACATTTCAAAAGTCCTGGCTACTAAAGGTAGCTTACTAGGCTTAAGCTCGCAAAAATCCCTAGAACGCAGCCAGACTCTTTTCCTACTGTCTGTCTTTCTCTTTGTTTCTGTATGCTATATCATTTCAACTGGGATATTCCTTTTATAAATTACGTAATTAATATGATTTTAATGCGTATTGAAAATACGCGTAGTAATAGAATGCTCATTTAGCCTGCATGCTGTACCCTCAAGATCTAATGAAGTATTGGAACTCAAGGAACTCCCAAATCCTAACACCAGTTCTGCCTTTGATTGAGAATAAAGGACTTCTCTGTTTTGATTTATTCATGCTTGCACTGATGCTATTATCAGTAACTCTTCTCCCAGGCGGCTAAATTAGGGTTAGATTCTCTAAACAACATTTCAAAAAAGTAGAGTGTTTACTGACGATTACGTGATGAATATTGTATACTGTTTTTTAACAAAAAGCATCTACAATGATTATTTCTAGAAATTCTCATACTGCCTTTCAAAACACAAGTAATACACAGATGGAGACTGAACTACAACAAATGAATGCTTATCTTATTTCCCTACAGAACATATGAAGTGATATAATCACAAAGCAACTGTTCCACACACTGCCAAAAATCAGCAAAACCACTGCCACGTAATACATATGCATACAACATGGGGACTCCCAGAGAAAGGTAGAAGATTTTATGCCTTGGTCATGGGTAGAGAAGACAAATCTTCCTATTTGTCATGGGGTAATGGGAACCACTCAGGCAGAGAATGACCAACAATGTAATCAAATAGATGCCACAGATTCCTCTCCACACAGAGCCTCCTCGTGCATTACTGAGTTAAGTCACAGCCCACACTTGCTGGGCCTGCTGGAATTGTGGCCTGAGTGTAAATCTCAGACGGTGTTAAATAAGAGAGAGCATCCAAATTAGATAGATGGCCCAAATCCAAAATATCCACTATAAACTATACTTACTACTACACAACGCTATGCCAAACAGAGATTTTTCCCTGTACAGAATTACATTTGAAATTTTATCCAGCACTGTATACCATGGAATCAAATGTTAGGCTCCACAAAAAACAAAAAAAGGGTCTTAAAATAAACTGTAGACAAACTTTTTGTCTGCATTTTTTATTAACCTCCTCTCCCCCAGCTGCCTTGGGATGATCAGGAGAGAGCAATGATTTCTAGCTGCTGAATTTCTCCTTTGTCTTGAGGAATCTAGGGTAATAGCAGGGGTAAAACCATCCCTATTTTCAGCTCTCTTAACACTTGGCGTTTAATAATCCCACAAGCCATTTTTGGTGAAAAATGTGTTGCATGAAGGGACAAATCAGCTATTTCTGTTTTAGTATGCTCACACACTTTCTATTCCCCCTGTAGAGTCGAACTTTACCTTTGAGGCTCACAATTCTGTCCTTAACAAAGGCTGAAGCTAATATTAGTGGGCCAACACTGAAAGGCCTACAGGAGGGAACCAAAGAGTTCCCTTCTACTACAGGCAGTAATTAATAAATGTGAAAGAAAGCTAATTGTTTCAGAGACAAAAATATCCCTATTATAAAAGAGGGAGTCACTCTCTATTTCAAACACACATTAAGAGCAGTTTAGTGCTTACGCTGCATAACATTTGTTATTTCCTCATTCATCACTTATTCAGACTGAGTTTGATTATGCTTGCATTACTTTCCCTGTCTACATCCCCAGTGGTATAGAGTTTTGCTTTCTAAAAAGTTTTATGTTGAAGTGGAATAGGACACTGACTTGTGAAACGCTGGGAAAAGCACATCAGGAGGACGCATTCATGGAGAGCTGAACAGCTGGCCAACAGAATGAACACATTACCACAAGACTACTGGGAATTAGTGAGAGAACTAGAAAGCACAACTACAGGGGAAAACAGTATTCTTCACTAGTTTTACATTGGATCTGATATATTTCAGACAACTGAAACGAAAAATGTAAAAATCTCAAGAGACTACCTAGTTTCTTTAGGGGCTAAATTCTAACCTCAAGTCAGGAACTCATATTCTTCTACCAGGGAATATTTATCAAATTCACCTAAAAGGAAACTTTAATGTAGTGATCTCTTTTAAAAATCTGTCTTCAGAAGATTTGTTGGTAGTTAACATTGTCCACTCATAACCATTACGTATCTTGAATCCAGTTTGGTTGAGAGAGAGTTGGATGTCTTCACATTGCAAGTCACGGGAGCGTAGAATACTGTGACTACATCTGATAACCAGTCTTTCAATTCATACCACTTGAACCTTGCAGATATGAATCTGCTATCAACTGACATCCTTTTTTATCTTCCTAATACCTGAAAAAAATTTCCCTGGCTATTTAAAATCCTAAAATACAGTTTTTCTTTCTGAAGCACTGCATTAACATCTATCAAATTAGACACACAACTATCAAATCAGGCAATCCACACTGAATCTCACTCTCTCACCATGTCACTTATTGTCCTTTATATCACATCAATCTGCGAACTCACTTCAAAAGCATGCTCCTGGCCCAAACTAAAATGTACTTGTAAGGCACATACATGCCTTCACACATTAGCACAAAGCTAACTAAAAAATATGTGAAAAACCTCTGCTTCTTTGGGAACTGCAACTCACATTTTAAAATTTGGGTTGCTGAATAACACATGCAGTTGTATGCTGAGAAGATAAATTCCTCATTTTAGGACTGCAGATGATTTAGCAGCAATGGGAAAGAATACAGAATGGCTCAAAATTCACACCTGTTCATTTTCACCATTACATGATTTTGCTCAAATATAAAATAGCTCAACTTACCTTATGCAAACAGAAAAGTTATACAAACATGAAAAAACCAGACAGTATACAGTTTAAAGTACAGACAAAATTGCCAGATTAAAGAGTTTAGCAATACTCGTAGTTAAAATAATGACACATCTCATACAATTTTACTATTTCGAAGTCTCAGAATTACGAAAACAAAAGCATCTGTGATAAGCCAACGTAGGATAAGCCTCTTCAACCAAACATAATAAACACTGCGGCAGGTAAAAATAGATAAGGCAGAAAAAACCCGAATGATAGGAAGAATGGCAGATAGTTTCAGACTGCTGGATTTCTAAGAGGAGCCTTTTGACACCTGCCTTTTACACCAAGCTTGTTACACAAATATTAGTTTGATAGATGGGATCAAAAGCCATCTAAGCATCAAATAAGAATCCTCCCCCATGGTTCCTGAGGATCCTCAGTGTGCATAAAAGCAAAAGTAAAGTCCATTCACAGAATACACGAAAAAAAGCCCCACCAAAACAGGAACTGCAAACAAAAGTTAAGTTTATGTGCCCTGACATCTCTTCCTGAACTCCTTTCTCTTCTCTCTCTTCCAGGAATTGCTTGTGTTGGTTTCTGGCCTGTGTATTCATACCAGTATTGAGGAGCAATATGTGGAGATACAAACAAAAAGGTTGCTTCACATTTTAAAGGACCATTTAAAAAAAAAAAAAAATATCCTTTTTTCTTCCCTAGCAGTTGCAGAGCTATGAAATTAAGGAAGTACATCTGTAATCAAAGAAAAACAAATTAATTTCTCAAGTGACTATTTTTTTGATTAGAAGTCAGTACTATAACAGTAATTAAAACAACTGTAAACAATAATTAAAACAAGCATATATGTTCAGCTACTGGGTCTGTGAGCTCCTCCTTTCCCTCCCCAAATTACATACTTTAGCAAGAGTAAAGTGACATCATTAAAGGTCACAACTAGAACTTCAGAGTTTGACAGATGGGCTATAATTGAGCAAACACAAAAACTTCCTAAGTTTTTGCAACAGCACTCTCTTAAAGCCGAGGACAGTGTACAGCATAGGGACGGAAAATCTGTTTCTATTTCAGTTGTGTATCTGGTAAGATGGAAAATTTTTCAAGTCTACACAGATGGTAAATAAATTTCTGCTACATGAGGCAGTTCCTGGAATAAAGAAATTTTCTCAAATAACAAGTGCCAAATTTTTTTTCAGCAAGACCTATTTTTAACTTTCCCAGGGACTTGTTGAGAGAGCTGGAGAAGTGTCCTTTCACCTTCAGAATCCTGGTCTAACTCCAGAAATAGCCTCTAATGTCGTTCTCAGCATAGATGAGTTTTCTTTACGCTTTAAAAGACATTTCAAAGCAAAGATCAAAGCTCTGCAATTATACTTAGCTGCTGGTAAATGCTCCCTCTGAACATAGCGGCTAGAAAATAAGAAAATACTATTTAAGCCCTAAGACAATCATCGGTGACTAACAGTGCTGACATTTAAACTGTCATTATTATGCTTCGTGAGGCAATGCTGTTGACACAAGAAGGCTTGTCCTCCATGAACAAAGCGTCATGGAAAGCATGGAGAAAGGAAACCCAGAATCAGGGACCAAGTCACTGCCGACCATGGCTAAGGAAGCTGTGAAAAAGCCATGGAGTAGTTAGGTTTTTGTCACATAGTCTCGTAAATGGATTTGAGCAGGGACTTTGTGCTACTGTCGAAACAAGTGCTGGGCACTATTATCACCACTATAAAACTAGCTCTTGAGGGTGTTTGGGACAGCTCTACCCCTCATACCAAAGTGGAGTCAGAGTTTCAGAAGCCGCTGACCCTTTTCTCCAACAACTTTGTATTCCCATTCTAGTCTGTTTGACTCTGCTAGGCTGCTGCCTTCAGCCTGAAATCAACCCCTATGAAATGATGATCACAGAACCATAGAACAGCAGAGGCTGGAAGGGCCCTCTGGAGATCATCCAGTCCAACCCCCTGCCAGAGCAGGGCCACCTTAGAGCAGGTTGCACAGGAACCCATCCAGGCGGGGTTTGAATGTCTCCAGAGACGGAGACTCCACCACCTCCCTGGGCAGCCTGTGCCAGGGCTCTGCCACCCTCAAGGGAAAGAAGTTCCTCCTCATGTTTAGGTGGAACTTCCTGTGCTCAAGTTTGTGCCCGTTACCTCTTGTCCTGTCCCTGGGCACCACTGAAAAGAGCCTGGCCCCATCCTCCTGACACCCACCCTTCAAGTATCTATAAGCATTGATGCTTACGAGGAGAAAAATACGTGGTATTCTCATGTCACTGAGTAATCTTTCCTTTACATACGCATAAGCTCCAAAAGGCTAAAAAGTTTAATACTGTCACACTGAGCTTAGTATGTGGAATAAGGAAGGAAAAAAAGCATTTATGAGAAAGCAGGAGTGAGGGGGAAGAATTAGTGATCTCAACATACTGTCTAGAAGAGTATGGGTAGGATGAAGAAGGATTTTTTTTGTCTGACAGACTGTGGATAACCTAGAAAAAAATTAAATTGACATTCTAATCTGAGGCTTCTGTTACTATTCTCAAGAGAGCAAAATTCAGGAATATATGTGTTTCTTCTGAATCTGATTAAAGCTGATTTCCCCACAGTCATAACTATTCATAGGCTTCAGTCTGCAAAAATACAATCGATTGATTTAAAACATATATTGCAAAAGAACCTGCAGTAAGATTTACAATATGACTTTTGTAAAAGCTTAATAAAATGTCAGTGAAACGTGGTAAATTACATGTCCTGCAGAATATTTACGCACAAGAATATTAATCAAGGTACAGATATGGAGGGATTTCTTCCCAAATTGCCTTTGAATCTGTTACTGGCAGTACTGAGGAAAGCCTGGAGACAAACTGATCAACTGGGAGTTGTTTTTGTGACCTGAGAAAGTTTGTGCAATTAAGAGTTGAATGATCACTTTACATGGAAAATCAATTAGTTTTCACCTACTTATTTCCCAGTCTTATCCTGCCTATAAGACTGTCTCTCAGTATCCCTGTCTTTTTTGTCCTATTTCTTCTCTTACTCTCTGGCTATTTTACTTCCCATATAAGTGTAAAGCCCATACAGGATACTGCTCGTCTACCACATCATCTTGTCGTCATCTATCAAGCAGTAGAGAATATTCGTAAACAGGTGAGTTTACCATGTTGGAATAAATTAAGCAGATGTAGTGAGGTGTGATGCACACATACAGTCAGCTACTAAATTTGTGTGAGATAAATACAGCTTGGCATTTATCAAAAGTGTAGTGTTTCAGACAATCTGGATGTAGGAAAGTAGTTTAGTTTACATTCCCAAAATTTTGCTTGTGGCCATGCTTTTTCATTTTCAATGCAGTAAAGATGTCAGCTTTTAAAATATTTTGAAGCTAAAATTACATGCAGCACAAGCCACGAGCTTTAGCACTGCTGATTTTTTTCATGTATTGCATATCAAACAGCCGTTAATCACATACGAATGATTACTAGTGCATGCAAATAATCATTTTTAAGCAGGTTGAGAATGTCACTCAAGAGATTAAAACATGTAATACAAGAACAGAATCAACTCCTTAACGATTTTTTGGGGTATATTAGGTGATACCTTTTATGTTAAACTATTCAAATGAATAAGACATTCAGGATATCCAAATAGAAACTTCTAATTGAATCTGCTGTGTGCAAAAATCTTTGGGAAGGAGGCATCTTACAGGAAAGAATAAATAAACTTCCATTTAACACAAATATTTTACATATTGCATTTTCACTCTAATCCTCACAGTAAGGTGAGACTGCAAAAACAATGTGAAACTTAAGATATGAAAGCTATTGCTGTAATACGGCACATTATTGAAGGACATCCTCATGTTACAGTGAGCCAATTTTTCATTAACGCAGTGGGCACAAGCCAAGTTCCTTATGTTCCATTGTTGTAAAAGCATTAGACGTCAGCTGTGACAGGGTTATGAGGGAGACCAAGGATCTGGTTTACATTTTCCATAGATTTACCCCAGTGCACACAGACACTCACACATACATATAGAGAGACACTGTATTGCTGCCTGGATTTTTTTCATGGGAGGAAGAATATCCCTCTAAATTTCAATTCATGACCATTTTAGGCCATATCCTCTTCAGTTTGGAAACAGTTTTTGGCAGCAGAAACAGTATTGTTTCGCTTTGTAAAGCCATATTCAATGCACCCTCTGTATCTGCGACATAATTCCCCTTGTCTTTATCAACCTCCTATGCTGCCATTAAGAGAGCAGTAAAAGGACATAAGCAACACATTTTTAGGTGTTTAAATCATATGCACTACCATGATGGGAAGCAAGAAAAAAACCCCAAAACAAAACACCACCAAAAAAAAAAAAGAAAAGAAAGGAAAGAGAGACAGGTAGACATAGTGCTTAGAGATATGGTTAAGTGATGTTTTTTGTCAGAGTTAGGTTGATGGTTGGACTCGATGATCTGAACAGTCCCTTCCAACCTAGGCAATTCAGTGATTTTATGAAAAAAACCTCCAAAATACGGAAAAAATTTTGCAGATGGCTCCCATCCTGCTGCAGTTCAGCCCATGGTGGGGTTCTCTTTGCTCGTTTGCTTTTAGCTACTGCGTGGGAATTGGCAAGATACCTGTGGACTTACCCAACCACCATGGCCAAATACTCTTTGACAGCAGTGACAATCTGTAAAGCCTCAAGCCCCAGAGCTGGCCAGGGTGGGCTGCTCTTCTGTGCCTCCTCCTCAGGCACAGCACCACAAACACAAAAACTCTGGCTTTCAGCACAGGTTGTGTCTGTAGTAGAAGGCTGTGCTGAAAAAGCTGCTCTGCCAGAGCTATGGCTTCAAAGGCTCTTTAATACAGGCCGGGGTGCTCTAATAGCGACTTTCCAGGTTACTGCTCTGTTTTCTGGGGTTTAATGGAAGCTGCCTCTCTGTGTGCCTCTCAGGTTTCTCCGTTTCCCTGTGATCGTTAATTCAAAGTGAACATTTTGCTCGTGAAAGTGCCAGGTGAACAGTTCTAGGAAGCAAATTTGTTTGGTGTTTTTTTTAAATTCTTCTTTAACCAATGGAAAAGGTTATTGTGGATAGTGATGTCATGTAACCCAGAAGGTTTTGCCCAAGTGTTTTAATTCCACTTCCCATTTGCTAAACTGCTGAATTTGTTTTCTGCGTACTATGTCCATTCATTTCTTCCAAGACAGCTTCCCTCAAAAATGTAGTGTTAATTACAAACCTGGTGTCATTTTAGGAGGTGATCGTTGGTCCATTTAACATGACCTACAACTGAGAATTTATAGACTACAAACAGCAAATAATCGTCCCTTACCAATCAGAACTTTTTAAAGATATTATTTAAAAACAAACAAACAAAAAAGTGTTTTAAAAGTTTTCTTCGGGCCAATTATTGAAAACCAGGACAAAATTACAAATTTCTGAGTATAAACTGCATGAAATGACAGCTCCCTACATTGATTCTTGGAAGCGTATAATATCACTTCAGTGAAGTGATAGTGCGTGACTATGAACCGCGTATAAATACAAACACTTTCATGACCATTTTAGGTAGCTAAACTCCAACTAATGCATAACTTGATGTGCAACAGTCTCTTGGTTTGCAGTCTAGACAGCGCTGGCAGCCTTTAAAATTTATTGCTGAACACTGTCACAAAAATGTGTCAAAGTAAAATTTGCATAAAGGTTATACTGTAATGGCCTGGCAATCATCCCATCCTGTTCTGAGCTTGTTTTAAATACTTTTCAGATTGTTTGAAATACATCATACTTCAGTCCAAACACAAAGGAAGTCTGTGGGAAAGCATTCTTTAGCTTCCCAGATGGAGATAATACTTATGATACATATTTTTGTGAGAGCAACAGAGAAAATTCATGGTCATCTAATCATAATAATAGGAGTGCTTTATGACCACTGCTTTCTACTAATTACCATAGATAATATGCATAATTTTTTTAAAAAACGAGATCCAACTCTTTTAGTCCATTTATAACTTTGAACCACATCTTCATTATTAAATGATAAATTTAGGAAGCAACTTTTCAACCCAGAAGAGAGAAACAAATACTCATGACAGCCAAGAAGGTTTCAGGGTTTTTTTTTTTTAAGAAATCATACTATTTGTTTTGCTTTACTTGCAGCTCTTGCCAGATTCTTCCCAATGCCTTCAAAATTATGTCCATTTAATAGCAATGTGCAAATGCAGCAAATTCTTTGTGGTGAAGCAACTGTGGATCTCAGTAATAGTTGCCCACTGTACTATTACTACAGACTGTAGCTCTGATACATGTGGGTAGCAACTAACCTTTGAAAAAGCTGCTGTGGCTTAGGATCCCTCATCAGTTTTCGATGGTGTTCGTGTTCACTTTATGAGTTTGGAAAAACACATCCACGCTCTTTCCCAAAACCTTTAGAAAGTTTGAAAAACCTTTGAAAAACCTTAAGAAAGTCTGAAAATGACAAGAGATGCAGAAATGGAACTAAAGCAAATCCAAATTTCATACGTGATAAAACAGATTTCCGCTGTTTGAATGTTCATCTTTAAAAAGCAATTATCAGATTTCCAATATTTGCATTTACCACTGTCCTTCAGAAAACTACAAAAAAACATTCCCTAGATGCCAATATTGTATAATTCATCTCTATATGTGAAAATTAAGCTATTCTGGCATCAGTGCAGGTCTGAATTGTACAGAAAATATAAATAACCATATGACTTGAAAGTAATTTTGCTGTGACAGTGCTTCTATAGTAATTATCTCCTGTAGTCTCTAAGGCTACAAATTATTATAACACCAAAGTTCAGCAAGGCATTTAAACATACTCTAAGAATACAGTAGTTTCACTGGCATCCACTGATGCTCTTTTAAGGTCTAGATTTAAGCAGTAAAGCCTTTGTCTCCCATGACGACACCGAAGCAGTGAAACCCTTGTCTCCCACAGCCACTCAAGCAACGTTCATTGTTCTCCGTATTTGCAGAATTTCTAATGATCATAATATGAGAATGCAGATTTATTTCCTGGTTGTTGGACTGCTCCACTAGAATATTCACAAGATTATTATTTTTAAAAGATACTCAATGGGAAAACAAAAACTGTGGGAAATAAATTCATTTATACATCATCTTTTGCAAAGGTGCAATTAAAGATGATTGACTTTGAAAATCACCAACTTTCAGAGCTGTCATTTTCCTCTGACTGACACACATCTGCAGACTGAAACTCAGAAAAAGATAAATTCAATTCCCTATGACATAATCAGAATACAGCAAAATGCACGTTCACATTTTTAATTAAGATTTCCTGCACATTCCTGTTGCTTTCATTCATACTTTTTTCTTCTATGCTTGTCTTTCCTATGTTGACCCATCTGAGTTATCATTACAGCACAACAGTAACAAGTGTGCACCACTGACAAGCCTACATATTATTACTTACGCAGTAATAGTTTAGACTGGATCCATACTAAACCAGCTTCTGTAAAAAAACCCCCAACACTTAAAAAGTCTTAAAAGCTAACATAAAAATTGATAGGGAAAAAGAATTAATCATTAACTTATCTCCGTTCAACAAAGACAGAATTGAGGTAAAGGGAGATTTAGACTTCAGAAAGACATACTTGTGAAAGGGCTGGAAACTCGGTCTCTGGTATTTTAACAGCAATAAAATAAGATCTAAAATGTTGGATACTACTGTTCACAACAAGCTCACATTACTCTTTACAAAACAACGTAATGCTGACAAGCGAGTGCTCAGTTGAAAAGGGTTATGCAATGTGAATAGTAGAGATGGCAGGGAATAAATTGTAAGGAAACTGTTTCAGTAAAATAGGTAGCTCTTACAATTTTTTGGAAGCTTTCCTACTACCTCTCCCAGGTGCCTTGCTGGGAGGACTAAGGCAACAGGCAAGGCTCCATATGCTTCCTGTGGAGTCAATTTACAGGGTGATATAAGCAGAAGCTCCTGGAAGAACCTAACTTTCTAACTCACCATAAAAAGCATACCTTTAGCCTTGTAAAACAGAATTTATTACAGATCATAACGGAATAGAGTCAGCCTTCACATCTCGTGGGCAAGCATAATACTCAAGTAGGAAATACGGATGGAAAGCTACAAATTCAACTGAGCATCTTTTTTTGTCTTCTCACATTAGTATATCTAAAATTGATGAAGTAATGAAACAAACGTTATTGTAACCCTACAAAAAATGCAAACCCATGCTTTAAAAATCCACAGCTTTCATGTGGGGAAAAAGCACTGCTACAAGGTCCGGTGTCACCCCAGGTAACCTTCTACCCGGGTTTCTTCCAACATTTGCCGCCATCCTCCTGATAATCTTTTCTGAAATTAATTTGCATCTTATTGACACTGGCGGCTGCTGCCATGCTGACATTAGCTGTGTCCTTAAGTATCCTTTGCAAACCACACAGCGTTTAATCTAGAAATCTGGATTAAAATAGTAGCAATAATAGTGAGCATTAGAAATAGCCCTGACTACTATACTCTTTAGTCTTGTAGGAATGACTTTGAGATAACATCGACTGTTTGAAACTGGAAAGCTTCTAAGCAGGCCCACCGTGAAGAAGTGCAAGTAGTAAATATTAAAAGCAAAAGCCTCATAGAAGAGAGATGAGGAATTTGTACACTGAAATATTTGTTTACTTCATTCCTTTTTCACTGACAGGTAAGCAAAATGTTTTAATGAGAATGAAATGAAGTCTGAGACTACGGGTGAAGAGAAACTGTTGCAAATTCATCAAGTACAATCCAGTCAGTTTGATACCCCAATTAGCCCTTCCTGAAGCAGTATTCTGGGCTATACCTTTTCTTGGAAGAAATACAGCTGACATAACAAACTTCAAATCACTGGGCACAATGCATCAATTACATTTCCTGAAATGAATCATTATGTATCGACGTCTTATTTCATCACAGTGTGTGCAGTAAATTTGCCACTACTTTATCATCTCTAATTTACAGATTTTGTTAATACTTTTAATCTAAAATCTCTGCAGCAAACTAGAAGTTTCACATTAGAAGAGAACTCCAAAACTTTCAGAATTAATACTTAAGTTAGATAAGCAGACAGAACTTCAAATGTTGATCCACAGTTTGTCTGAACTATTTTAAACTTAATTTTGAAGTCCGAGAGAGTTCATTTTTGGAAGATTTACTCCAAAGCTCTTTCTATGGACCTGTCAAAAAATTACTGTGAAAAATGCCTCTCTCCAGGGACTGAGCAGTTCTAGAACCCGTTTCTTCCAACGGTTAATGAAAATAACAATATTAAACATTGCAGAGAAATACTTTAAGATGCCTGAGAACAGGCTGCTTTCAGAGCAGAGATTTCAGAAATATTTTTTTTTTTCTTAAATCATTACAATCTGGAATATAAAACACAGGCGACAGAAAAGTATTTCATTATTGCAATGAATAACAGATTTTCAGTAACCTGTGTTTCACTGCAATTGTAAAGTCATACAAATGTATATACCTCATCCAAACCAAGAAAATAATTGAACAGGTAACTAACAATTTTGACATGTTCATTGGTGTATGTTAATTCTTTTTCTTCCAATATTGAGATATTAAACTACTTTATATCACAGCAGCCCAAATACACGAGAGGAATGTTTCCTACATTCACTCTAAATCAAATCAGAATCTACTTCTTACATGCTTGTGTATACTCAGTGAAAAATCAGTTTATCTTTTCACAGATTTATTTTCCCCTCAATCTTCTGGTACTATCTTGCTAAGCTAGTCTGTGGATTGAATTTTGTTTTTAAATATTATCTGCGACGTCCCAAGCTTTATTAAAAAGCCTATTAATAGTACTTCTACCTTTTTGCATGCAGAATGCTTTTCAATACTCTGTCTCCTCTTTTCTTACGTATGAGCTGTAGGGATTCCCCAAGGATGACAGCTTGCTCATTACTTCAAGATTACTTCAGTCTTTGGACATTCAGAATGTACAATTCTGAAGTTAAGTGACTATTTTAAAATCTAAAATTTATTTAACCCAGAAAATCATACAGGAGGGTCTAGTTGGTATAGCCACATATAGTTAAATCGTTTATGCTTCTGCTACTCTGAACCATTAATAACCATCAATGTCATGTTGTGGATAAACTGAATTGATTATCAATCAACAAAAAAACCAGGAAAGCTTGATTACAGTGGGATCTTTCAATTAGACCCAACATCATTAACTTCTCACAATTAAATTCAGGCACTTCCTATTTCTGAGCTTTAGGAAGTCTTCCTGGGAAACCAAAGGAGAAGAAAGTGCTACGTATCAACCATCTGAACCCTGGTGACTTGAGGGAGCAAAGAACGCTGTAACAGCTGGACCTGTTTGCAAAAAGCATCTTCAGTGTCAGCACATCCATCATGACTACAGCGATTTACTGAAATGGAGCTAGTGCTGGTCAAAGATGCTAAACTTTAAGCCCTTAAGCCCTCAAACCTGCATTTGTCTGCAGAGCAAGCACAACACCTCCACGCTGTCTCACCTCAACTTCAGTTTGAAGACAGCAGATCTAAAGATAAGAGGGAAGGTCATGCTCTGTTGCCACAATTAAAAGCAGTTTAAAATATGTTAACGAGGAACAGGTTTTGTGAAGAATTTAGTACCAGCAAGAGTCAAATGATGTCTCCTCAAAGGTCCTAAGATCTTAACTGTCATGGCAGTAGCTGAGGTTCAGCACCTTTCTATCATCCCCCAAGGTGCCACCCCAAGGTTTGGGTCCCCAAGTACTTTCAGCAATTCATCTCCATGTGCCTTTTCCCATATTCTGACCTCTATGAGCACACATTTATGTGGAACTATAATTGACATTGAGCATTAATCAGACAGTGGCGTGTTTTGGGCCTCAACTTCACTGTTTGAACTGCTGACCTTGAGAGAAAAGGTTTTATATGCCATTCCCAATCCCTTAAGTCTTCCTGTCACTGCAAAGCAAATACTTGACTTTTATGGATGGATTCAGTTTCAAGTCTGGTGTTTTTCTAATGTTTTGTTAAAATTACAAACGTGGCTATCAGGGAAAGTTTGTAAACATAGGCACATTTTTCATTACAGATTATTACCAACACAGACGGGCTTTTGTGAAATAGTGCATGATTAGAGATAAATGATAAAATCCTGCACACAGGAACATTGTCTGTAGAAGTGTCCTGCGAACTTAGAGATAAATAATACCAGAAGCAAATGCAGATCATATCTTTTCCCTTTTGCCAAACCTTTTGCAGTTGTTGTTAAAGACTTTTTAACCAAAGTGGTACGAGGTCACTCCTCCAGATCTACAGGCTCCATCCCCTTTCACAGCGCACACAGCTTCGCAGTTGCTGCAGCCACGTAACTCTCAGCCATCCTTGAAGGCGCTCCTTGTTTTTCTCCTTTCTATGATCACGCTCTTAGCTTTTCTCACCATTAGTCTCACTGGAGTGTTTATATTCTGTCTTTTTAAATATTTATCAGCACAAACACAAATCACAAATATATTCTCAAATATAAATCTCATGAGTGCACAGTTAAAAGATGAGTATGCACGCTCAAAACAAGACACAAGGAGATACATGGAAACTAGCTGTTTAACATCAAAGCTGTTAAAAATACAGCATGGTACACTGAAAGCTCATGTGAGCAGTCACAGCGCAGTGACTGCATACGTACATAATAAAAAGATGTTTTATATGTATTTTCAAATAGTAATTATAGGATTTTGAAACTGCATTATAAAAATTAATCTTCCAAATCTTAATCTAGTATGAAATGCACGCATCAGTACGAACAACTATGCTTAGTAAAAACGAATATGAGATGCTAAAGTAGAGGAGCTGAGCATATGGTTATAATAGTCAATTAGTTCTCAAATATGATGTTAATTTGGTTAGGTTTTTCATTTTAAGCTTGAACTGCTTTGTGCAGATGGGTAATTTTAACATTTCTGTTACTGCTAGTCAGGTTTTTGTTTCCTGATTGTAACTCAGAGCCACACTTAACTGCAAGATCAGCTGAACAGTTACCACATTAACTGCGATTGCATGAACTGGCTTGGAGGGCTTCTGAAACCTTTTGCAAGACTTACATACAGCTTCCAACCATATCAGTTGAGTGTTAATACTAACGAAGGTTTTACTCAAGGAAGCAATGGCCAGCAGCTCAGGATGCTGTGTTGGCATAAAGTACTTTAGAGATGTTAATCTGTGCTTTAGTGAAACAGCTAATGAGGCACTACAGCTGATGGGGAAAAAACCCCAACCAACCACACGATTAATAGAAACCAGATTTTTTTTAAAAAAAAAACCCCAACCAAACTAAAAAAGCACATCAGACCAAAGAAGCTGGATGATGTCAAATGCAAAAAGGCAGAGAAAACAATTACAAATTGGTTATTAGCAAGAATAAGCAGCATAGCTGGGAAAGGCAGACTTTGAGATGAATTCTGCAGTGCCACAGCCAGCACGTCTCCCCCATGAAAGCCAATAGGAATGTTATTGCCAGGGAATCTGTCTATTAAAGTTCTGTAATGATACTCTTCCCTTGCTCTGTGTAGACAGTGAAACTCTCTGGTTGCTTTAAAATTACAAAACATTGTTTCAAACTCAGCAATACTTCTTTTTGCAAGAACATATGGTCATGGGGCTGAGCTGAAAACCAAAGAACCACTGCATAGTATTTCCACTCCTTTTTTCCTTTTGAAAGTTTTGTTGCACTTTTTCCCTGTTCTCTTTTTTCAATAAAGCTTCCAAACCTCTGAAGACAATCTGTTTCCTAAGAGGGCTAATGATACCTGATAACAGCAGAAAACCAAAAATAAAACCAAACCCACAGAAGACACTTATTCATTTAGCCTCGAACAACGTATAAGAAGTATGGAAAATGATATATCTATACAAAATACAGTGACTATAAGGCACCTTCCAAATTCACAGCTCAGCCATTTTCAACCTTAGAAAGAGCTCATAAAACTCAGTTGTTGTACAGACACGTTATTCTCAAAACCATCTGAAGAAAAATCTGACAAGTTCTTGAAACAAGGCTGAAAAATATATTTTTATCTCTAATCAACTAGTCACAGAATCACCTTCATAAGAAATTGGGGGAAAAAAAAAATCTCTGCAACTTATGAGCATCCTACCTTTCTTTTGCGCAGTTTCACTTGACTGTCTGAATGTTCTTGTGTGGTCAAATGATCCTTTACATGTAAACACTGAATGTCTTCTGCTGAACTGACATTTGAAAGGCATTTGTTCTCAGGGGCCACTTGAGGCTCTGTGAAACCACTTCCATCCAGACCATTTTCCACTGCCGGCATGAGAGAGCAAGGAGAAGATTGCATAAGGCAGTCGCTGGATTCCGCTGCTGAACAGAGTTGTCTATCACCGCTGGTGCATGATTCAGAAGAAATCCCGCTCTCTACCACATTACACTCAGACTTTCCAAGCCCGTCTTTAAAAGCATCAGATTTCCGGCGCTGTTGTGCAATTACAGCAGTATGAAGCAGCTGCTTCCCAGGCATAATAATTTCTTTCACATTTGGAGAATTAGAAAGATTTTCTCCCTCTACATCTACTTCTTCATTTAAGCCTTCGTAATTACAAAGCTCCAGGCTTTGGCCAATACTGCCATGAACATCGTCTTCTTTCATCTCCTCTTTAGGAACTGTGTCACAGCCAGGTTCCTTACTTGTATCTCCAATTATTCCAGATGCTTCAGCTGCCTTGTTACTCTCTGTTATTGGTACCATCTGCGTTAAGGAGCCTGCTCCATTTAAATTCTTCTCTTCATCTTTTGGCTTGCTTCCTACGGCAGTGATGTGGTAATTAACACTATCCAGGTTGAGTGCTGAATAGTCATCATCGTCATCAGACACATGGACTAGAGTTTCTGTGCTGGCCTCCAGAAAATGCTCCTCATCCTCATGGTTATCATTTTCATCCACCTCCTTTGAAATGTTTCCCAGCTGCTTCGCAGGGAAGCCTATCGGCTCTCCACTATAACAGCACTCTGTAAATGAAGCACATTTTTCTTTCCGGTCCGCGCTCAAAACCTCATCTTTTTCCATACTTGTCTGCAAGTTATCAGCTACAAGTCCGTGACGACATGCTGTATTATACTCCACAGACTCCAAAGCCAATCCCATCCACTGGGTCACATGCTCTTCCCAGCTTTTCTTTCTGATTGCTAGAGACATGTCATAACAGTTCAGCAGCGGGCTGCAAGGTACCTTCCACGCAGGACCAGAGGAGATGTCATGGCTGCTGAGCACTGCTCCAGAGGGAGAGAGGGTTTCATCATTTTAACATCTGCAAGAAATAAAAAAAATAAAAAAATAAAAAAATCAGATCATTGAATCAACTCCAAATAAAAAAAAAAAAAGAAAAAGAAAAAGGAGGAAGGAACAGTTTAAACAAAAGTGTAAAAGCAAGATAAGACGGCAGGATGAGAAGGACAGGAATTTAGAAGGCTGGTTTGTTTAAAGTTTTAATACTTTTCATACAAAACTTGACAGCACCCATAATAACTTTTTTTTTCTGATTACTCTCCAATATCAAGTAAACAGAAATGGTATAAACAGGCACATGGCCAGGCAAGTGGCTCCGGAGCCAAATTTTGACAGTAACTCTCTTCACTATGTCTGTCATAAGATATGAATTTCCATGGGTATAATTGGCATTATGTCTTATGATTGCTTTGCACACAAAGATATTTTGTATTTCTTTCTCCTCCAGAGATACCCATGAAGTGCTGAATTCTGGCTGTTTTCCCAAAGAGGTAGAGCAGAACTTGAGGGTTATTCCAAATTTACCAACGTTGTAAACCACTTGTCATATGAGTAACTTTGGCCCATTCAGTGGCTCTCACTTTTATTCTTATTGTTTCACTCTCTTCGGGACAAGCTGTAATTGCAAGTGTTACATGAAACTTCAGGGGAAATAAGCTGTTGTGTGGTAATAAAAAAATACAACCCTAGGAAAACTAATTGAAGTTTTTGGCAGATTTCTTACCTTAAATACATCATAAAACCTTAAAAAAAACCACCAACAACCAACCCTTGGTGATTTTATATTTGGAATCTACTACTGTAAGGAAGGTTGGAAACCCTTGTTTAGGATGGGCCTCTCCGGAAGGCTGGCTTATGTGGCCAGCTCTGAATGTGATGCTCCCCTGGAGCGTCAGGCTCCACCAGAACCCACTCCATTTTCCGGGTGGGTATCAGTCACTGAGTGCTGCATCAGGCCTTCTGGATGATGCCATTTGAGATACATTAATCTCGTGACATTGCATGTACAAATTAGCACAAAGAAAATACCTCAAATAAATTTATGCTTTATGAAAAAAAATTAACAAGTTCTTTGTCAAACAGCAAAACAAAACTTCTGGCCCCTAAACCATTAGAGGTTGAAGAAGCGGGTGCTTCTACTTTTCACTGCCTACGTAAGAACTGTCAGCACTTAGCATGGATCTGCTTATTGATTTCAGCAATTATGAAGATTAAGTACTGAGTTTGTTCTGGGTCATTTTAGTCCACTAAGGCAAATTCTGATTGCCCACCAGTCCACAAAGATGCCTTGAGAAATTACATGCCTGAAGGTATAAAAGTACTCATCTTGAAAGAAGTGCGGAATTAGGCCTGTGCAACTGAGCCTCTGTAAATTATGTCTTGACAAACTGACTTTCAGGATAGAGTTGTACACGCTCCTAGATCTTTAACCTTCTTTGAGGATGGCAGGCTTCATTTCACATTCACATTTTCCACCTCTGTGGAGACTGTGCTTAAAAAGAAAATATATTCATAGGGTAAGAGAATTCCATGCACAAGTCATTAGCGTGTGGGAGGCTGAGGAAAGCGGAAAATAACATACAAAGCCAGGCCAAAGAAAATTATCTGCTTTCAGAGGCAAAATTTGGTAGTAAGAAGTTAATACAACTTTAAGATTCTTTCTTCTTTCCTGGTTTAACATGAGAGAAAGCTTAAATATCAAGATATAAATCAATAAATATATATATATATGTATAAATTTGCAGTGCATTTGCATTCTTACGCTTACTTCATTTCATATTTTTATTCTATTATTTCTAAGTGTTTGTGGTCCAAATCGGTAACACTTTAAACTTTTCCTAATGGACCCTAAAGCTCTTCAGAAGCAATTAAATTATTTTTACAGCATTTTGTTTTGACCTCTGAAAAGGGGCAGGTTTACTAGAAAGGGGCTCTACGATTTCTGCTGCCCTCCATTAGCACTGCTTGGAGTTGCACCTGGCTGCAACTCATTGGTAGTTTACCTCCCTCTTCCCCGACTAGAACAGTAGCTCCATCTACTTTACAAAAATTAAACGTGGTTGCTACAGCCATATAGGGCAATTTCTGACAAAAACAAAAAATCAAGAAAAGACACAAGCAATATTAAGTGTAAAAAGCTAAAAAATGCATCTTCCTAATGACATTCACGCATCCCTCTCCCTAAGATTTAGGCTGCACTTAATGTGCAGAAGGCAGGCATGCAAAGAGTTAATGGGTGTGTGTTAATCTTGCTGCTGCTAAACGGAGTTACACGTGTGCAGAAAGGGGAGAACAGATCCCTTACTGTTTTTCATTTTTTGGATGTGGAGAGTTATATTTCATGGGGGATGAAAAACAAATAAATTTTACTTTAGGAACCCTTCTGTTTTACTTGCGCTATCACTGGTTTTGGCTGCCTCATAGACTGCAGAAAAAATGATTAAACAGGAGAATACCAAATACTTTGCTCGAAATGCAAGACAAATAAATATACGACAAGGGTACTTTCATTGTTCTTTAAAATATGAGCTTATGTTAGCACTGAGTATGAAAAATTTACCTTACATACGCCTCTTCTCCAGACAGCTTCAGCTACCAGTCCCTGAAATCCCCTCAATTCCCATGGCACATGGAGGAGCCTACAGTTTGATGGAAGCTTACTTTTCTTCCGCTCCCCCTCCACTCCTCAAAGTCTGCTTTATCTGCCACAATTCAGCTCAGAAATTCTTTCCCTGCTATAATTGCTTGACAGTTATGGGCCAACAAGGAACTTTTTTCTCTCTTCTGCCTCCGTATTCAGAATAACCCATTTCCTTTGCACTCACATGCAGGCACATGAGCTGTGCTTTGGAGGATTCACCACTCCAGACTTTGGAATGAGATTCATAACTGCGTTCTCTTCTCTGCCAAAGGACAAAGTGCACTGCCACTTTGCAGAAGAAAGGGCTCCTGCCTTGATCACTGCTTTTCCGCTACTGCTGCTCACTTTTTTCTTCACATGCAGCATCTTTTGTCTGCTGAGAAATCCCCCTCTCAAGTCTCTTTGTGCTGTACACCAAGGGAAGAAGCACCCCCCTCTTTCTTCCTTTCCATCACTACCATCCCACAATGAGAGACCCTCATATCTGATTTTTCCAGATTTTTACGACAAGCAGATGAGCTCTTAGCAGCCTGTTAAAATGTTTTGCAGAGTGAAAAGACCTTTTCTACCTGTCAAAGCATCTCTCAGTACGATGTAGTCCACTCCGCTGCTCCCATAATTCAGACGTATGTTTTGCATTTTCGCGTTTTTCAGTAGCGTTAAGTTTTGTACTGCTTAGTACTATTAAGTTTCTGAAGAATAAAGTTTGAACCAAAATATGAATGATGGACAAAAAAATCTGGATCCTGGGTGTGACTTTATATATTAAGGAATATTAGCATTATTGAGGCAGCAGGCAGTTCTTGACCAAAGGAAAGGGAAGTGAGCAGTGGGCAATCATGCTGTAGCAGAATCCCCTTCAAGCACCCCCTGTGATGCCTCACAGTGTTTACAAAACAAGATGTCATTTCAGATTGATTTTGTAATAATTTACTCCCTGTCTCCTTTCACTGCAAAATATAACGGAAATGAAAAATAGGGCAAGCTTTTATGCTTGTTTACTTTTGGAAGTTGTGTATCGAGTCTCAGGGAACCGACAGTTACTTTGCAGCAGATAAAGCACAGAGTGAAGTGATGTATAAGACGAAATGGTAGGCTCTCCTGTAATTACATTGTCTAGCATTTTCCTTCAAGGAGAATTCCTGTGATATTTTTCCGAGACGCTCAAATTAATCTGTTTCCATCAGGCTTTCGAAATTCAGACAGAGAAGCGCCCTTTCTTTATCTCATGAAATTCCATTCAGGTTTGGCTGTGCCGCGCATTTTTCCAGACGCATTTTACCTTTTTTCGCTTGCCTCTTCAAGAAATGATACCCTACAAGAAATATCTTTAATAAAACAGCCCTGATACCTACGACTGACACCCTGCAGAAGTTGTGCAAGCTGTATCAGAAGACATGGGAGATGGAGCTAGAGTGAGAATGGAAAGGGAAGGCGGGAGACCCACTCGGACTGTCTGTATCAGTGCTACTCAGACCTGTCAGAGACCCTTCTGGGGCACAGGAAGGGAAGAAAAACCTCTCTGGTACACGAGTGGGGAGGCAGTGGCACACAACCAGGGCCCTCTCGTCCTTTATCTCCTCCTCAGCCTTCCAGGACACAGGAGCAGAGCCTGCCCTGTTTTTCCCAGGGTGGAAGAAAGGGGTAAGGAGAGAAACATAGAGCCATCCAGCTGCAATAGCCACCCCACGAGACGGGACAATGCACCCCATGTTGCCATTAGGATGGGAGGACTATGGCAAGAGCAGGTCCTCCCTGCTCCACTGCCATTCAGGAGGACACCTCAGTGGCATCCCCGGCTGGCCAAGGCAAGGGCAGCCACTGACACAGGTCTGACACCCCTGCTGCCCCCACCAGATCTGCCATACTGACAGTGCATTGTACCACGCACAATCTCCTCCATGTTACAATAAATAGAAAGGCTTTGGAAGGGAGAAAGTCGCAAAGAACGAGGGAGAGTTGACTAAGTGATGGGAGAGCTTCAGAGAGGGCAGCCCAGGCACAACAGCCCCTGCTGTCCTGCCAGGGGAATTCAGTTTTTGCTAATGCTTTACATTTGATGCAAGTATTTTCTGCGAAAAAATGAGGCAAAGCATTAGTTTACAAACTTGCACAGAGATGAAAGGCTGTTTCATTACATTTTTTACATAGCAGGCATATGTAAGCAACGGAGATCAAGCAGAAATATTTATTGTGTTATCATTATTTTATCTTCGTAGGTCTGTGACCCCAGTCAGCAAACTTTGTTTAAGGAAGTCTGAGTGAACAGGGTCTGTTTCCTATAAACTCATCTCACATCTTCCTGGTCTGGCTTACATTCAGCTCGTTCAGTAACTCCACACCAAGCTCTGAGACAGAATGCTGTTTACAAATAATTTGAGATAAAACATAAGCCTCTCGGTCCTCGCTCAGCTAGTTATTTAAAAATATCTCCTGTTTCAGAATTTACAATCCTTCCTTCTCTTAACTTCCTGGACATATACCACCTTTTGAATTTTACTGAAGCGGAGGCTCACCTTGTCTGCAGTTTCTATATAAACAGCTTTCGTAGTGTGTAGGTACTGACTATGCTAAACCCTGATGCCCTAGAATAGAAATATAAGGATTAATTGTCATAGGGAAATACCAAATATCTAGCGAATACCAAATTCATTTTCCCTAAGTTCTTTTATATATAAGAGATAATCATGTAGGATCAAATATTAAAAACTCTTTGAACTCATAACTGCTTTGAAAATATTTACAACTTTTTTTCTAAAAATAAGAAAAGGCATAGTACTTTTAAGACAAGTAGGTCTTCAGAATGAAATAAAACAGTTGAAATCTTGCCTATAAATTTTAACCGTAAGGTTGGCATGTATATGGATGTGATGCACTTAGATGTTATAAATGTGAACACAGGCCTGTAATTTAGCTGTTGCTGATTTTTGCACAGATAAACGCAAACATAGCCCAATAGTGATTTTTCACACGGTAGCTGTCCTTTTCTTTGAGAAGATACCTTACTGTTTGTTTTAAGCCATGAATTACTGGACAGAAATAGAAGTACAGTCTTTGGGTAGCAGTGAAAGGTGGTAAGTAATTAATACTTGACTGAAATCCATGGCCTAAGTCTCCTTGGATCCAACACAAGAGTCTGGGCTTCTGTGAAAGTATGTGCTGCTGCTGCTGCCAATAATCTTGTTTTTCAAGAAAAGCTAAGGAACAGGTATATCAAAACTGACTCAGGTACATTCTATATACGGTTCTGCTTTAAGAATTATATTTTAAGGACTCAAATCAATGCAATCCCTAGACCTACAGAGACAGTACAGCCTACTAGACCCTGCTCAACTAAAACTTTTCTCTTCTGCTTCCTTCTACAAACCTTTCAAGACAAAATGTAATAAAAGTGAAGTGAATGACAAAAAATGAAAATCCTAACTCCTCTCTTTCCTTACACTTTTTTGGTGGATTTTCATTCTAAGAAAGTCATACTAGCAGTAATTTGGGACACATAACACTTAGGATCATAGCTTGTCTCTTAATGGAAGTTGCTTGTTAGTTACCTGTGAGATAATTAATGTAACTATTACTAACGGTTTGACTCAGCTATAACTATCCAAACTGAAATTTTTTCAGGAACTTAATGCTCCAGCCATACAAAGCCAGACAGATAGAGTTTCTGAATGTATTTATAATTCAGTCTTAGGTGGATAAGAACTGAACGACACATTACATTATTTAGGATTATTAAAAGCCATAGGCTAAGTTTTTGCTAATACTCTAATAAAACAAGTGTCAATCCCAGAAGTTTTCTAAAATAAGGAGAATAAGTAACAGCTATGGACAAAATACAGCCATTTTATTTTACAGAAAATGATGGGTGTTTTTTTATTGAAATATTTCTATGCAACATGAGTGTGATACTCTACCACATGAACCATAATACAAAGTGCTTTCTGGAATTATACCTCTTCCTCGTTTTCTGGTAAAATACTTTAAAATAATAAGCAATATTAAAATAACACTTACGAAATCCTCTCAAACACTAGTATTGGAATGAGACTGCAGGCCAATACAAACCAGAAAGATGTACTACATTGGACAGCGTGGCCTTGGTACCAGTATTTATTACAGAGGGAGAGCCTTTCTAGGGTAAGAAAGAGACTCTTTTTCCACTTTTTCCTTTCTGATTATGAAAAGGAAGAGGAAGCAGAGGGACAAAATCCCCTCTTCCTTCTAAGCTTCATGGGTAGTGTCACTGCACAATGAAAAAGCTGGAGGAACAGGAGTCACCCTGCACACCCAGCCTTGGGGTGCTGCAAGCAATGGTGGGATGCACCAAAAGCTGGTTTTGAAATCAAATCAAATCAAAGACCACTTGTCCTGAATATACTTGCAAGTTTGATCTCCACATGCAGGAAATTGACTGGAAATCTAGCGGAGAATGAAAATTAAAAAAAAAAACCAACCCCAAAACCCCACAAAAAAGCAGAAAAACAAAAGTGAGATTATATGATTTTTTTAAAAATATATATAAGGTATTTATTATAACCTGTGCTTTTTAGGTTATTAGAAGGAGAAAATAAGTGAAATTACACAGTTTGTTGATGACACAGAGGGACCCAATTGGAGTGGACAGCTATGAGATAAAATTGCATATGAAATTCCCTGTCAATAAATAGAATTATTTTTTTTTATAACTGCATACCATTATAACTATAAATGCATAATAAAAGCCTCTATGATATCTGCTACCAATCAGGAAAAAAACCCCAAAACTAAGAATCACTGTGACTGGTGATCTGGAACTGAACTTCAAGCTCAATGAAAATTAGAAAGTATGTAACAGAGTAGGCAAAAGAGAGACTGAGCATTCAGTGGCCTAATAATGTTTTCTCCATTCTCATCTTGCCATGAACTGAAACCTGTATGCAGTTATGATAATTTCATCTCAAAAAGAGAAATGAAGCAGTAAAAGGTACCACAAAAAACAATAAAGAAAATGAAAAGTATGGTATAGCTTCTGTCTGAGGAGCCATGAAATAGGCTAAGATTTCCTGTCTGGTAAAGACAGGATTTAAAGCCATATAAAAATGAACAATATTATGAAAAACCTCGTACTACAGGATCTTGAAGATGACCAAAACAGAAACATGAAAACAGAAGTAAGTTTGTGGGGTTTTTTTTGCTTTTGCATGTAAAGAAATAGAAGTTACAATGTATAGTAAATATAAATTATACACTGCAAAAAGTTCATGACTTATGACAGAAGAAAACCCACACAAGAAGCTAATCAAGCCATGTACCTGAAGTCATTCTTGTGACTCGATAAGGATTTCCTATTTCCTGTGGGGATCAGTTTCATTATCCTTTTAGCATGTTATTTTCTTTTCTCCTTTATAGATTCTGGCATATGTCAGATATGCTCATCATAGTTTACTGTCAATGAAAACGTGTAATACTGTTAAGGTTTTTAACATCCCTTCTTTAAACGACATTTAATGTGTTATAAGCACTGTGATTCTGTCCAGCAGTTGTTATAAGATCTCAATACATTAGATGCCCCAAACTATAAAGTTAAGTTTGCAAGTTGTTCATTCAGGGCCATCCAAAGTCTTGCTTGTTTTGTGAAAATATTATTAGTTCCTAAGGTATGAGCCCAAACTTTGTGCATATGTCTTGCTTTATTGTTAGAAAACATAAAAAACCATTGAGTTGCTTTACTTTGTATTCCTCCTCAAAAAGCAACTGCATTACCAGTGCTCATCATCATATAAAGGGCTTTTACTTGTAGCCAACATGTGATTACAGTGGGTTTTAGCTTGGTTGCATTTGTATTTGGTTCATTTCCAGTTCTGAGCCTCATATCAGCTGAGCCTCTTCCTCGAGGATGAGAAAGGGGAAATGACAGAATCCAGACTGATCCACAGTTATCCAGGCTCAGTTAAGACCTATATTATTTACACCCAATTTAATTATCAAATCAAAACCAATTTAAAAGATAATTTTAAATACACAACTTTATATTTTTGTATTATTTGGCATTGAATAGTCAATAAAACACAGAAATACTATTTTTCAACTATTTATAGTAGAATTATAATAATTTACTGTAATTTTGCTAATGGCTTTTTAATATATTAGTGATTAGTATTAAATTCTTATTAGCTGTTATGATAATCAATCACCTTCACCACAGCATGATTCCAGAGCGACAACAGCCATTGAATATATAACTGTCCACTAGAAAGAAGAGGTTTTAAGCCAAAAAGCATTACTAGCATGGATTTTTTTTAGAAGAAAATCAGAGCCATAATATCCAGCAATTGTGATTTTGAGTCTGCTGATCTTCAAAATTTAGTAGACTGAAAGATATACCATCTTGATTTCAACCTAATACAAACTACTTACTTCTTTGGAATGAGAAAAAAAAATAATCTAAGGTGTAAAGGTTTGGATTCCTCTTTTCGCATAGGTTTTTCTTTCCCTGATGTATTTTTTTTTTNCTGATCTTCAAAATTTAGTAGACTGAAAGATATACCATCTTGATTTCAACCTAATACAAACTACTTACTTCTTTGGAATGAGAAAAAAAAATAATCTAAGGTGTAAAGGTTTGGATTCCTCTTTTCGCATAGGTTTTTCTTTCCCTGATGTATTTTTTTTTTACTTTTTTCCTTTTCCAGAGTGGAGATCGTCTATATGGAAATTTCATTGCTCTTCCAATCCTCCCCCAAAATCATTTCTGCTCTCCACCCCCAAGAGAATAGAAAAAATAACATAGCTGGCAGATTCCTTACACCTCCTTCCCCCTCCACCCCCCCCTGCCCTTAACCAGAAGTGCCTTGAAAAGATGAAATGAAATGAGAAAAGCCCATCCCAGAGGATATGGCAAACCCAGAAAACTGTGGCTATTATTTTTGGTCCCAAATTAGGATAATTTTTTCCTAAACCTCAATTTTTTTCAGGGTAGAAGAAATTCCATTTTCTAGCCAACTCTAGTGAAAAACTAATTTTCTAGCTACAGGAGGTCCTTTTGAAAACAATATAGAATAACCAGATTGTATTCCTGATGCCTTTTATATTTAAGGTTCCAATATAGCGTTTCCATTTAAAGAAAAGTTGCTGGTGCTCGTTATAGCCACGAGCTATGAAATCTGAGGCACTATGGACAATGACTTTTCGCAACCAGTCTGCTTACTGATCAGTAGGGAGCATGCTTTCATTCCTGGTGTAGACAGAAATAAAAAATATTTTTGACATTGCATATACTTTGTACATAAAGAGTTGAAAATCATTTTTCCCTATGGATAAAAACAAATACCTTCTCATCAAGAATCTAGACAGAACGACTATTGAGATGGCTGTGCTTTTTGGTGGGAACAAACTATTAACAGTATCATTTGGAATCCCATTTGGATGCACCTGTAAAAAAGTACTGAAAAAAGTCTTCCTTGCCCATTACATGCCTGTGTCTTGCAGAAGAAAATTCATGAGGAGAAGAAACAGTTTCATATTTTGTGACAGTCCTAAAAAAGATGCTAATAATACAAAATTAAGGTTGTTGGATGCTCTTTATTAACTGCTTTTGGCTAGGCAAATTTATCATTGATTCATCTTGCCCCTTCCGTTTTCTCTTAGCTCTCTTAGCAGAAGAACACTTTGCAACAATCCTCCATACTACTCTAGATTTTCCTCACTTCTCAGCCTAATGAAAATTTATTTTGAAATCTTACCACTGATTTCCCCCTTCATCACAGTGAAATTTTGGATCATGAGGCAAACTTCCCACAAGTTCAAGTTAGATGTTCAAGTTAAAACATTTATTTATTCTAGCATTAAAGATTATTTTTCGTGGTTGAGATCTAGTGCAACAGGCTGTACAAAACTCTCCCGATAAGACAAAGTACCTGTAACATCTAGAGCTGATAAAGAGTGAGCTAAAGGGTGTGAGAACAACTAGTGATTCAGAAGTAACAGAAGTTGTTTACAAATTTTCATGAAGTTCAAGGGCATTTAAGCTAAACCTACTGGATTTGGACACAAGGTGTAGCAAAATAACTTGCATGAAATATCATGAATCAGAGTAAGAAAAAGAAGAGCCTAGAGAGAAGTGAAGGCTAGAAGTAAAGAGTATACTATATGAGTTGAATTTGTCTTAATGTAGATATATACAGCCGAAGGCAAACCCCTGTATTTGTATTCAGTGGCTGATGTGCAATGTGCCAGAGATAAAACTCCAGGCATTTCTAACTTCAAAATAAGCAATTTTGCTCATTGAAGATAAACAGGCTATTATGGTAATAGTGGATTTGAAATTCTCTACCAACAGACTATTCTTAAAATCATAGAATCACAGAATGGTTTAGGTTGGAAGGGACATTAAAGATCATCTAGTTCCAACCCCCTGCCCTGGGCAGGGACACCTCCCACTGGACCAGAATGCTCAAAGCCCCATCCAGCCTGGCCTTGAACCCCTCCAGGGATGGGGCAGCCACAGTTTCTCTGGGCAACCTGGGCCAGTGCCTCACCACCCTCACAGGAAATAATTTCTTCCTGATATCTAACCTAAATCTCCCCTCTTTCAGTTTAAAACCGTTACCCCTTGTCCTATCGCTCCACTCCCTGATAAAAGAGTTCCTCCCCATCTCTCCTGTAGCCCCTTCAGGTACTGGAAGGGGCTGTAAGGTCTCCCTGGAGCCTTCTCTTCTCCAGGCTGAACACCCCCAGCTCTCTCAGCCTGTCCTCACAGCAGAGGGGCTCCGGCCCTCTGATCAGTAAAATGAGTAGCTTCTAAAAGTATCAACAAATATCAATGGTAAAAGATTAAATAGAAAAAACCCAAATGTTCAAGTGCTGTCAGCAGCCCAGAAACATATTAAAATTTAGTATTGGTAATTATTTCCATTAAAATAATATTCACAATCCTACTTTACATAGGATTTGCATGTGAAAATTCTATATAAATTTTGTTTGGGGTATAATTTTTNAGAGTGGAGATCGTCTATATGGAAATTTCATTGCTCTTCCAATCCTCCCCCAAAATCATTTCTGCTCTCCACCCCCAAGAGAATAGAAAAAATAACATAGCTGGCAGATTCCTTACACCTCCTTCCCCCTCCACCCCCCCCTGCCCTTAACCAGAAGTGCCTTGAAAAGATGAAATGAAATGAGAAAAGCCCATCCCAGAGGATATGGCAAACCCAGAAAACTGTGGCTATTATTTTTGGTCCCAAATTAGGATAATTTTTTCCTAAACCTCAATTTTTTTCAGGGTAGAAGAAATTCCATTTTCTAGCCAACTCTAGTGAAAAACTAATTTTCTAGCTACAGGAGGTCCTTTTGAAAACAATATAGAATAACCAGATTGTATTCCTGATGCCTTTTATATTTAAGGTTCCAATATAGCGTTTCCATTTAAAGAAAAGTTGCTGGTGCTCGTTATAGCCACGAGCTATGAAATCTGAGGCACTATGGACAATGACTTTTCGCAACCAGTCTGCTTACTGATCAGTAGGGAGCATGCTTTCATTCCTGGTGTAGACAGAAATAAAAAATATTTTTGACATTGCATATACTTTGTACATAAAGAGTTGAAAATCATTTTTCCCTATGGATAAAAACAAATACCTTCTCATCAAGAATCTAGACAGAACGACTATTGAGATGGCTGTGCTTTTTGGTGGGAACAAACTATTAACAGTATCATTTGGAATCCCATTTGGATGCACCTGTAAAAAAGTACTGAAAAAAGTCTTCCTTGCCCATTACATGCCTGTGTCTTGCAGAAGAAAATTCATGAGGAGAAGAAACAGTTTCATATTTTGTGACAGTCCTAAAAAAGATGCTAATAATACAAAATTAAGGTTGTTGGATGCTCTTTATTAACTGCTTTTGGCTAGGCAAATTTATCATTGATTCATCTTGCCCCTTCCGTTTTCTCTTAGCTCTCTTAGCAGAAGAACACTTTGCAACAATCCTCCATACTACTCTAGATTTTCCTCACTTCTCAGCCTAATGAAAATTTATTTTGAAATCTTACCACTGATTTCCCCCTTCATCACAGTGAAATTTTGGATCATGAGGCAAACTTCCCACAAGTTCAAGTTAGATGTTCAAGTTAAAACATTTATTTATTCTAGCATTAAAGATTATTTTTCGTGGTTGAGATCTAGTGCAACAGGCTGTACAAAACTCTCCCGATAAGACAAAGTACCTGTAACATCTAGAGCTGATAAAGAGTGAGCTAAAGGGTGTGAGAACAACTAGTGATTCAGAAGTAACAGAAGTTGTTTACAAATTTTCATGAAGTTCAAGGGCATTTAAGCTAAACCTACTGGATTTGGACACAAGGTGTAGCAAAATAACTTGCATGAAATATCATGAATCAGAGTAAGAAAAAGAAGAGCCTAGAGAGAAGTGAAGGCTAGAAGTAAAGAGTATACTATATGAGTTGAATTTGTCTTAATGTAGATATATACAGCCGAAGGCAAACCCCTGTATTTGTATTCAGTGGCTGATGTGCAATGTGCCAGAGATAAAACTCCAGGCATTTCTAACTTCAAAATAAGCAATTTTGCTCATTGAAGATAAACAGGCTATTATGGTAATAGTGGATTTGAAATTCTCTACCAACAGACTATTCTTAAAATCATAGAATCACAGAATGGTTTAGGTTGGAAGGGACATTAAAGATCATCTAGTTCCAACCCCCTGCCCTGGGCAGGGACACCTCCCACTGGACCAGAATGCTCCAAGCCCCATCCAGCCTGGCCTTGAACCCCTCCAGGGATGGGGCAGCCACAGTTTCTCTGGGCAACCTGGGCCAGTGCCTCACCACCCTCACAGGAAATAATTTCTTCCTGATATCTAACCTAAATCTCCCCTCTTTCAGTTTAAAACCGTTACCCCTTGTCCTATCGCTCCACTCCCTGATAAAAGAGTTCCTCCCCATCTCTCCTGTAGCCCCTTCAGGTACTGGAAGGGGCTATAAGGTCTCCCTGGAGCCTTCTCTTCTCCAGGCTGAACACCCCCAGCTCTCTCAGCCTGTCCTCACAGCAGAGGGGCTCCGGCCCTCTGATCAGTAAAATGAGTAGCTTCTAAAAGTATCAACAAATATCAATGGTAAAAGATTAAATAGAAAAAACCCAAATGTTCAAGTGCTGTCAGCAGCCCAGAAACATATTAAAATTTAGTATTGGTAATTATTTCCATTAAAATAATATGCACAATCCTACTTTACATAGGATTTGCATGTGAAAATTCTATATAAATTTTGTTTGGGGTATAATTTTTATACATATATATACACATACTTATGTTCACATGTACATACACATGTGTACACAGATAGATAAAAATAAACCTGCATATACAACCAAGCTTAAAGTCCTTACTAAGTATTCACACTGGTTACCACCTTTGGAGATATTCAAAACCNCCCTGCCCTTAACCAGAAGTGCCTTGAAAAGATGAAATGAAATGAGAAAAGCCCATCCCAGAGGATATGGCAAACCCAGAAAACTGTGGCTATTATTTTTGGTCCCAAATTAGGATAATTTTTTCCTAAACCTCAATTTTTTTCAGGGTAGAAGAAATTCCATTTTCTAGCCAACTCTAGTGAAAAACTAATTTTCTAGCTACAGGAGGTCCTTTTGAAAACAATATAGAATAACCAGATTGTATTCCTGATGCCTTTTATATTTAAGGTTCCAATATAGCGTTTCCATTTAAAGAAAAGTTGCTGGTGCTCGTTATAGCCACGAGCTATGAAATCTGAGGCACTATGGACAATGACTTTTCGCAACCAGTCTGCTTACTGATCAGTAGGGAGCATGCTTTCATTCCTGGTGTAGACAGAAATAAAAAATATTTTTGACATTGCATATACTTTGTACATAAAGAGTTGAAAATCATTTTTCCCTATGGATAAAAACAAATACCTTCTCATCAAGAATCTAGACAGAACGACTATTGAGATGGCTGTGCTTTTTGGTGGGAACAAACTATTAACAGTATCATTTGGAATCCCATTTGGATGCACCTGTAAAAAAGTACTGAAAAAAGTCTTCCTTGCCCATTACATGCCTGTGTCTTGCAGAAGAAAATTCATGAGGAGAAGAAACAGTTTCATATTTTGTGACAGTCCTAAAAAAGATGCTAATAATACAAAATTAAGGTTGTTGGATGCTCTTTATTAACTGCTTTTGGCTAGGCAAATTTATCATTGATTCATCTTGCCCCTTCCGTTTTCTCTTAGCTCTCTTAGCAGAAGAACACTTTGCAACAATCCTCCATACTACTCTAGATTTTCCTCACTTCTCAGCCTAATGAAAATTTATTTTGAAATCTTACCACTGATTTCCCCCTTCATCACAGTGAAATTTTGGATCATGAGGCAAACTTCCCACAAGTTCAAGTTAGATGTTCAAGTTAAAACATTTATTTATTCTAGCATTAAAGATTATTTTTCGTGGTTGAGATCTAGTGCAACAGGCTGTACAAAACTCTCCCGATAAGACAAAGTACCTGTAACATCTAGAGCTGATAAAGAGTGAGCTAAAGGGTGTGAGAACAACTAGTGATTCAGAAGTAACAGAAGTTGTTTACAAATTTTCCTGAAGTTCAAGGGCATTTAAGCTAAACCTACTGGATTTGGACACAAGGTGTAGCAAAATAACTAACATGAAATATCATGAATCAGAGTAAGAAAAAGAAGAGCCTAGAGAGAAGTGAAGGCTAGAAGTAAAGAGTATACTATATGAGTTGAATTTGTCTTAATGTAGATATATACAGCCGAAGGCAAACCCCTGTATTTGTATTCAGTGGCTGATGTGCAATGTGCCAGAGATAAAACTCCAGGCATTTCTAACTTCAAAATAAGCAATTTTGCTCATTGAAGATAAACAGGCTATTATGGTAATAGTGGATTTGAAATTCTCTACCAACAGACTATTCTTAAAATCATAGAATCACAGAATGGTTTAGGTTGGAAGGGACATTAAAGATCATCTAGTTCCAACCCCCTGCCCTGGGCAGGGACACCTCCCACTGGACCAGAATGCTCCAAGCCCCATCCAGCCTGGCCTTGAACCCCTCCAGGGATGGGGCAGCCACAGTTTCTCTGGGCAACCTGGGCCAGTGCCTCACCACCCTCACAGGAAATAATTTCTTCCTGATATCTAACCTAAATCTCCCCTCTTTCAGTTTAAAACCGTTACCCCTTGTCCTATCGCTCCACTCCCTGATAAAAGAGTTCCTCCCCATCTCTCCTGTAGCCCCTTCAGGTACTGGAAGGGGCTATAAGGTCTCCCTGGAGCCTTCTCTTCTCCAGGCTGAACACCCCCAGCTCTCTCAGCCTGTCCTCACAGCAGAGGGGCTCCGGCCCTCTGATCAGTAAAATGAGTAGCTTCTAAAAGTATCAACAAATATCAATGGTAAAAGATTAAATAGAAAAAACCCAAATGTTCAAGTGCTGTCAGCAGCCCAGAAACATATTAAAATTTAGTATTGGTAATTATTTCCATTAAAATAATATTCACAATCCTACTTTACATAGGATTTGCATGTGAAAATTCTATATAAATTTTGTTTGGGGTATAATTTTTATACATATATATACACATACTTATGTTCACATGTACATACACATGTGTACACAGATAGATAAAAATAAACCTGCATATACAACCAAGCTTAAAGTCCTTACTAAGTATTCACACTGGTTACCACCTTTGGAGATATTCAAAACCCAAGCAGAAAAGTCCCTGAGCAACCTGGCCCCGCTTTAAATGAGAGGCTGGATCAGAGACTTCCAGAGGCTCTTTCCTATTAGGAAGGGAATCAAGATCTAGCTCTTCTGGATATTCTGGATATTGCTCTTACCCCTGTGCTACTCCATTTTTGTCTTTTTTCCTTGTTCTTTTGCAAAAGGAACAGAACACCAACATAAATAAGAGTCTTTTGATTTTTCTCCAGACAAACAAACAACAGAAAACGGAACCAGATGACTAAAGGAAAAAAGGAGAATACTCTAAGATGTATCTCCTTTGTGAGAAAAGAGAAAACGGGTTGTGAGTTCTCTTCCTCCTTCTGCTACTGCCCTCCTCAGGGAAGCTTTAGATTGAAGATAGTTTTCAGCAGCAAAATTAATGTTAAGACCAACAGAAAAATACAATATAAAACTCAGCGTGACACTTCTGACAATTAAATGAATAAAAATTAATTAACTTTTGAGACTTATGAAAGAGTCAAAATAAGCATCCTTCTATTGTTCCATCAATTAAAAAATAATTTAAAAATTGATTTTAAGCTGAGCAATTTGAAAGAATTACTATGATTATTAAGGATTAGTAAGAGTTACTATATTACCTTACATATTCAAAAACTGCCTACCCAACCAGTTGTCTTTGCTTTTCCTTTTCTTTTGGCAGGAAATACATTTTGCTTTCTGTTACAGAGATCTTAAAAAATTAGGCCCAAATATTCAAACTTATTTTGTTCAAGTTCTCTGATTATGGAATTTAACATGGTGGTCAACAGGTATAAGGTACAAAAGAAATTAAGTTTGTAGGCACATAAATTTGAAGGAAAGCTATTTGAATATTTTCTATTGAATGAATGTAACCGCTTGAGTTTATTTTCCTTGAGGCTGCAGACATTAATTCATGTGCTTAATTGTTCAAAGGCATCATCTTATATAATTATTTTAGCTATTTTCTTGTTTCAAATGAAAAATATCATGAACATTTCTGAAGGGACAGAGCAAGGTCAAAAACTTCAGATGCTCAGCACTAGATTCTATACTTCTAATTTTCCATGTTCATTATTGCTATGTATCTATAAAATAATTTTCAGGGGGTTTTTTTTAGGACAGTAAATTTTCCATGAATACTGCTTCTTGAACAACAATAAGAGGATAGCATAACAGAGAAGTTAGACCAAGTAGAACCAGGAACTGAATAGCAAGAGTCATTTGTCTTCGGGAATATTAAATAAACTTTCTAAATCAAAAAGGTGGGTAACTATCTGTGTTACATGTTCTTACAGTCTATAAGAAATGTCAGAGTTAAATCTTGAGAAAACACTTCGTGGGTTCTTTTTGTTGTCTACCCTATAGTTCTACTGTCTCAGGTGTCAAGTATTTTCACCTACAAGTGAGGTCAGACGAGGTCATTATATCCTTTAAAAGACTGGAGACAGTGCTGCAGAAGGCCGTCCTTGATATGGAATAGTTATTTTTATTATTTGGTATATTCTCTTCCGTTCAACTAGAGTATTCGCTAATACTAACTGCGTACACGCATACTTGCAGAAGCAAGTATGGGAATACAGGGCAGTAAAAGCCACTAACGCTAAATCCCTTGAGACATCAAAGTTCCAGCACAAATTTCATGGGAATGACGCAGAGACTGAGCCATTCAGATTCCTCCCAACCCTTCAGTCCCACCACCTACCTACCACAGCTCTCCCAGCTCAGGGCACTGAACTGGAGGAAGGCTTGTCCATGAGCAAATGAGTGCTTGTGACTTTAAAATTCACCCCAGGACATACCCAGGGACAACTTGCTGCCTTGTCAGCTGTTCCCCTCTCCCCTTCAGATCCATGTCCTTCACAACCCAGGGCTGCTTCTGACCACCACACTATGAACGACTTTATTCCACCCTAACGTCAGTTAAAATGTACAATTTTTAATCTACTGCACAGGAGATATTTGACCCCATTCTGGAGTATTTACTGGTCCTTCCTGTCCTTTCACGCCTCAGAATCTTTTCATTACTCACCAATCATTTTGAAAAAATATTCAGTAAAAACACAGTTAAAAACATACTGAAATATGTAAACGGATGACTCCTGTTTAGTTACCACTCTGGCCAGTAACTATACAGAGCCTTAATGATGCCCAGAAGAAAGCAAGCATCTCTCATATTACTTATAAGCAACAGCTATCCTTTTAGATTTTCAGGAAGACAAAAGATACTACATAGATTGCCATAAAAAATGCTTCTGATGGCCATAACAATTTAATAATTAAATCATGCCTGCATGTAAAATAGCAGCAGTTCCATTCAAGCATCAGTTAAAGATAATATCCCGAATTTCCCCCTAAACTCCTTAACAGCAGATTCTTGTTATTTTTAATAGTTAAACGATGACTAGGTTAAGAAAAAGACTGAGTAAAGTCATGTATCTTTACCAAAAATTAGAGTCAGCTGACATTTACTGAATCTTGCTTTCCCTCTTCTAAATGTTAGCAAGCACACCCCGAACTGCGTATCTAATCATAGGTTACTAAAAATAACCTAATTTAGCTAATGCCAAGAAATAAACCTTGGAATTTCAGATTTAGAGTGTACATATTTAAGACTGGATTGTCAGTGATCCCACAAATTTCACCTAGGGCTGAGAAAAGGCTAGAGACCAAGCCCAGCAGAGGTAGAACTGATATATCTATCTAAACCACTTCTCATCATCATTACTGCTGGAGAGGAGGGAAGAGAAGAGAAGGTGGGGGGAGAGAAAAAAAACATAGCCAGAAATGCCCTCCCTGTTGGCAAATGAGGTGAAAAAAGAAATCATTCGCACATCTAGCTTCCCTCTTTAATGTCCATTAAAAAATGCAAGCAAGACCATGCAGCTCTATTTATATATGAATGCAAATAAACAAACTTCAGCATATCAAGCATATTTTAAAAGATGAAGAAAAACACACAAGAAGATTTTTTTATAGATCTGGTGCATTTTGATAAACAGAATTGGCACAGTCTACAACGAAATGTACATTTTCAATTATTATCGTTTTTTTTACCTCCAGTTTTAGTGCTGAGATCCTGAACGCAGAAAGCTCCAGTGCTGGATGCTGCTTGTTTCTTTGCTGATTTTTCTTTTCTTTTCCTGTTTTTCTTTTCTTTTAAATTTTTTTTTTTTGACAGTTTAAAGTACAGAAAGATTCCAAGAGAGCCTTACCTAGATGAAGAGAATCTGGAGTTCGGACATGACCTCCCTAAAATCTTTGGTCAATAAAAGTGAAAAAAAAAAAAAACAAACCACCACCACAAAACCAAAAAAACAACCAAAACCCAAAAAATGAAGGAGCAAATAAACAAACAAAAGAGCCCAGTCCCAGTTAGCTCCTGCTAGCATAAAAGTTCAGATTTCGCTACTGAGATCATTGCTCTATTCTAAGCAGTTTTGCTCAATGTGTGATTCTAACAAAAACACCCTCTTGCAGCTGGAGGGAGCCTTAAACTAAGCACGAGCCTGTCAAGCTTTTCCCAGTGACTTCTGTCTACTAAATTCAGACTGATGTTTTGTGAAAGGGGCCTCAACAACCAGGCCCAGATTGCCTGAAAAGTATTTCCTGCCTTTGAGAGAGAGGGAGAGGGAGCGAGGGAGCGAGCCTGCCTGCCCGCGCCAGGGAGAGCGTGCACAGGGAGGGGGGAAAGGGAAAAAAAAAAAACAACCCACCACCACAAGACCGAGCATTTCAAGACATTCAGCTGAATCCACTGCTGGGCTATTTCTATCAAACGGGGAAGGTCCGGGCTACAGCTCCATAATGTAAACATACTTCCCCACCCCTCTCTCCCTGTTTGTTTGTTTGGTTTTTTTTTTTCCTTGGAAAAAATATTTTACGCATCTCTCGTGTTCGTGCAAAGGTAACAATTACCCCAGAACGACAGGAGAACGTCTCTGAAACGGCTGGTCTTTGGCACCAGGTAGCGAGAAACAGGCAGAGAACAATGTGGTCTAAACTCAATTAACACATGGCATTGACAAAGGGTCCAGCGCTATTCTGACGAGCAAATAGACAGAGTTAGAGAGGTACCATGTACAAGCGCATGCTGAAATCGTATTCCTACTCAAGAGAATAAGCTGGATCTGAGAAAATGAAGACTACAGCTTAAAGGCAGTCATTCTGCAGGCAATAGTATACGTTGCTTTACCTCTGCTGAGAATCCTCCAGAGTCACACAAATCCAGCTCTGCAAAAGCACAAGGACAGACTCCATCTTGATCATATTAGTATTTTGCTGACATAAAACACTTGTAACTACTTCGTTCCAGTTTGACAGGGTGCCTGAATCACGTCTCCAGAGTAACCCACAGCATCTACATCCTTCGCTCTATACAAATTCAGCGAATATCATCTGTTTATCTTTTCTGCTTTCTTCTGCCTCCTCTGAATGACTTCCTCTTAGCTGTTCCAGCCTGAGAACTTGGATTACCATTTGGTTTTGATTAAAACCAGACGGACAGCTCTGTAGAAGTTTGAGGGTAAGCTAATGGAAATGACTAGTATGGCTTTAATTAGTGCATCTATTAATAATAAATATTAGCTGTTCATATAACAAATTCTATTAATAAACACATGCAAAAAACATCTTCGGTCACTGGTCTCATATTGAGGTGAAATAACTTACTCAATTTTTATTTCATTTGATTCAACGTGAATCATGAGGCTAATGACCATGTACGATTTCCAAACTACAGGGCAAAGCCAACTCTTTTTTTTCCCCCCTTTTCTTTAAAGGAAGAAAAAAGTGTTGTTGCTAACTTTCATCATCTTCCCAGATGAGTCGGTCACACATCATCTACCTTTTGATGGCCCCTTCAGCTAGCATAAACCCTCTTTATTAATTATTGCTCTGAGTAAATGATTTTCCCATTACCAATCAGCTTATTGATTGGAATCTTTGGCCTTTGGCTGGCCTTCAGAGGGAGCTACGGAGATGTGGAGGTAAGACATCACATACGCTACGCAAAATAGTGCCTGGACATTTAGTGACCAGAAAGTCTCTGTGCAGCAGGCCTGCCTCAATTGGGACAGGATATTTATTCTGTAAGGAGATAGGAAACCTTCATAATTACTAACTGCTGATACATGAGCTTTCTACCAGCCTCCAACAACTGCCTTTTAACTGTTTATACAACGCCTTCATTAGCTCAAACAAGTCTTCTCCAGGGCATTTCTTTAGTCAATGAAAAGCCAGCCCTGTAGGGCTGTCTCCAGCTCCCACTAATATGGTCATATCTGGAGCTAATTTGTCAAGCTTTAGTTCCTCAGCATGTGGAACTTTGTGCTAAATTTGCCAAATGTGGTCTTCATTGTTGTACGTGTAATTTTATATATGCATTTTTCAGCCTTAAAATTACAGTATTAACTTTAAAAGTTAGTTGCAAAATTATGCAGGCCCAAATGGAAGCAGCTTTGAAGTTTTTCCCTGTAGCTTTCATGTACATGGATAGTGGAGGTAGACAACCTTAAGTGGAATGACTTACCAGCCTAACCTCTGCATCTTCAAAGACAGAGGTCTTTGAAGCCCCTAAAAGGAAATGGCATATGTGGTGCTAAACTGGACAGACAGAAGTCCAGCCCCAGAGGTAAATAACTTTTCAGAATTATTTTTAACTATATTTGGCTAGCCTGAGATCCGAACACATAACTTTTAAGCTACTATAAAGTGTGATTTATGCTATTTTCCTGAAAGACTTCCAAATTTGGAATTCAGTGTATAAACTACAGGCCGCAAAGGGACACATTTTATTTGCAATTATGCAATTGCATAAATTGCACAATTTTGAAATTTATTTTTATGGGAATCAAAATAAAACAAAAAGCCTTTAGTGTCCTTACGGTTAAAATTTACTAAGAATGTTGGTTTTTACAATACCAAAGAAGTGATGAAAAATTGAAACACACTCTTCCAAAAAAAATATTCCAAGACAGAATTTTAATTATTTTTTTTATATTCCTAATTATTTTTCTTCAGCTAAACTTCAATTAGTTTTCCATCAGGAAGCTTTGATTTCAATAAAATAGGGTGGATTTTTTTGCAGAAGCTGGTCACAGGAATAAAACAGATTAAAAAAATGTGTAAATGAGGACATATTTAAAAGTTAAGAAATCATTAGGATGTGGTCTGGTCTGTGCAATAGTTTCACAAAGACAACTTTCAAATGTTCTAATTCTTGATGAATAATTAAAAAAGAGAATAAGAGGACATCGTAGACAATGTCTGTCCATTTCCTGTCTGTCTAGGAAAACTGGGGAAAGTCTGTCTCTTACATATCTTTTCCTGCTATCGCATCTTCAGAAAGGAGGAGAATTACCAGAGTTTGAATACTTGTTCTAAGATGCTTTAATAAAACTTCATAGTGGTATCAATAAAAAAGCATATAGCAGTATTTTATGGTGAAAACAGAAAAGGAAGAACACACGGAATCAGAACATCCATGTCTGAAAACGTTAATAATTCTCTTGGGCCTTGGCCAATCAGTAGAACTGAAAAAGTAAATAGAGGAATAAAGGAGTAACAAGAGAAAAAAGGTAATTCACTAATGAGACAAGTTAGCACTGCTGTGCTTTATATGTGGTGATAAAATATGCTTCAATTGCAGTCACACTGACTATACTAAAATGTTAGAATTTATCTCCTTGCTATTTCTGAACTTGAAACAAACGCAGAGTTGGGTTTTTTTGTTGATACCTCTGTAACTGAGAAAACCATATGACTCAAAGCTAGGCCATATAAATCAGATATTCAGACAACTAATTTCTGTTCAGATAATGTTAGAGGAACAATTATAATTCTATATTATTATTATAACAACTATATTTTATTTCTAAAATAACTATTAAAGTAGAATACTGTAGAAAAAATATCGTATATATAATGTTATTTATCCACAAATATATTTTTTGTCATACTAGTATAAGCTGAGTACACTCCATGACATATTATGGAAAGATAATCTATTTACATGATCCTATTTAAAATGAACTACTAAAACAATTCCATACATAAATCAATGAGAATTAATATGAATCGTGTAGCTGGTTTATAGAAAATCATTAACGCACAATATAGCTATGGTTTATTGCATGCAAAATTTGAACTTCTTCAATGAAACAGAATCACCAGGTTTGTGGCTTGACCCAATCTGGTTTCCTGCTTAAAAAGCAATCCTGCTGAAAAAGTAATGAGCGTTAAAAAAAAAAAAAAAAAGAAGAAGAGCACCTGAAATCTTACTGTCATCAGTCTTAACAATATGCCTCGTCGGAAAAGATTGAAGATTTGCTGACATCTTCCTTTTTTATGACTACCATTAACTTCCTTGATTATTAACTATATACTTTTTATAACTAAAAAGTATAGCTAAACTTGAGATATTTTCTCTAATGAATAAAGTATAAGAAAAAAATATATCTATTTTGATTAAATACACCTGGAAACTCCTGAAAGTACAGCAAGACAGAGGCAGACCACTCTATTTTTTTAACCATTTTCAAAGTTTCAATATTTGATTTTTCTTCACAATAGATTTAACTGATTTCATGAAGTATTTAACACTCTTACATTTCACACTATCAAATATACTATTTTGTTCATGCCAAGGCGTTTCATGAAGAAGCTTTGGATTTGATGAAATTTTTATGGGTAAAACACAAGAGGGGGCAAGAGAAAGAAAGAGGGAGAGAAGCATTCATCAGGCAAACACAGGCGGGCAAAACAAGAGGCTGGGTGCAGTGGGCAAGTACGAGAGAAACCCAGACTTCATGTACTTGTTCTGTTCAGGGACATGAATGTGTCTCCTATGTCCTTGCTAAGTCCCACAGTGTACTGGACTACAGTATAAACACGTTGCATGAAGAAGTCTAAAAAATGCTTTTTACAATTCTCAGTTCCAATAAATTTACAAATAGTTATGTCAGCAAAGTGACACTCATTTGAGTATGTTAAGGCTATATCTATAGGCAAAACTCTTCACTGCCAAGAATTTATGAAGAGGATATAATTGGAAGTACTTGAGAAATGTCCTCATCAACCTTAAGATAGCCACTTTTCAGGACTCATACTCACTAGGAGAAGCAACAGTATCTGTGTATCACTGAGTAATAATGTGTAATTAAAAAAAAAAAAAAAAAAACAACCCACAAATAAAAATGGTTCCAAATAAACTGTTCACTTGGAATTTGCTAATTACATTTCTGCAATTTGGAATACTGAATTCTAATTGTCAAAGAACCTAAACTTCTCAATAATTTAGACAGAAACATTTAGATCATTGTTTAAACACCTTTCATTTCGCATGTGCTTATATACCTTCCCGTTCTCAGTGACACAATTATCACTAAGCCATCAAGGGGAAAGAAGAAAGTTAAGGCCATCTTTGTTTTTATTCAAAGATCCTAATTTTTCCACAGAAGATAAGCTCTGAAATATGAAGCTGCTCCTGCGACGCACACAAGTGCCAAAATAATATGTCAAATAAGGATTAACATTGATTAAAGGAATGAAATTACTTTCAGAATGGGTAGATGGTAATCCTTATGCAGATTGCCTAGATTTAGTACTGTTTAATCTATTTCCTGTTTAGGAATTTTTGACCATTCAAATTCAGGTTTGAATGATCAAAAGAAGAATTCTGTTTATAATACATTAGGGTATTTAAAGTGTGCTTGTCAGAGTTGCTTACATTTTCCATGATATGGATTCTTAGCCATTGCTCCAAACAAATCTCACTTATTTACAGGCTTCACATTTCTGTGTTAGTATTTTAAAAACTTTTCTTCATTAATTTTCATATGAAATCCGTTCAGGCTACTCTGTTTCAGTAGGGGGAAGCCTTTTAGAAACACCAAAGGTGGATGCAGTTAAATTGTCCTAAGGGCAATTAAACTTTCTTCAAATTATCTCTCAAGTCTACCCTGTTAGCAGACATGCTGGTTGATGAACATACCTTTTCTTGTGTTGGCAAATTGATGACAAAACCTGAAAGAGTACAATTACTGCAGTCCCCATAGAAATAAAAACTGTTACAGTCTACAACTTCAGGTTTCTTGGTAAGTAATGCTAAAGTTCAGCAAGACGTTGCAAAGCTATGTAGTCAATACTGTTACACAATGATGCAAACTGAAGTTAAACCGCAGTTTGAAGAGCTAATAGAAGAATAAGTGGTTCCAGTCTCACTGGAATATGCTATCCAGATCTTGGCCTTGCTTCTACCTTTTAGTAATCAATCAGCGTATCTGTCATAACTTGGCAAGAAGCTCAGAAAGTTGTGTATTGCTGAACTATATCTTACATTTCCTGTTTTGAAGACTCCATATCTTCTATTCTAGGGATGTTTTTCAAGCAATTATTATTTTTTAAAGGAAGTCCCTGCAAAGACAATTTTTGTTTTAAGGATCACATATTTCAAGCAAAAGCAAAGCACACAGATGTAAGTAGCTGCCCTCTGTTTTCAAGTACAGTACAAACGTATTGTGGTTACAAGATGAGTTAAAAACTCTTGCATGGGTGCAGGTGGTACATTTTACCTCTATAGAGATGACAGGCACTGATAAAGCAGGATGCGTGCCTACACGTGATAAATATTAAGGATGTGCCATTAAATATTGGGTATGAGTGGACAATATGCAGTCAGGTTCTTTGACAGTCTTCAGCTCTCAGTGAAGACAATACTTTCTTAAATCTCATTTATACGAATGTTCTTGGAAGGGCATTGCAGTGCATTTGCTTGAAAAGTCACGTTTTGTTGCTGTTATTGTTTTTTGTGATAGGATTGAAATAACTGCACTAAACTCAGGGGAGATAGTTCAATTTATAGCAGTTAGGACGTGGCCCATTTGTTCCAGACTTTTGCAAGCTATTTGGATTCACCCTTCCTAATTGTTTTCAGATCTGTGAAATGACAGTCTCTCAATGGTTGTGTCTGTTCAGCATAATCTACATGAGACCTTTTATACCTAGAATCATTGAATAATTTAGGTTGGAAAAGACCTTTAAGATCATCGAGTCCAACCATAAACCTAACATTGCCAAATTCGTCCATTAAGCCATGTACCTAAGTGCCACATCTACACATCTTTTAACTACCTCCAGGGATGGTGACTCATCCACATCCCTGGGCAGCCTGTTCCAATGCTTTACAGCCCTCTCAGTGAAGAAATTTTTCCTAATATCTGATCGAAACCTGCCCTGGCGCAACTTAAGGCTGTTCCCTCTCATCGTCTACTGATTATATGTGGTTGTTTATATTTCAATGTATATTTATATATTTATTTATATTTACTGTTAATTATTTTATTTTAAGTGGCATCTAGGAACACAAAAGCTGTTGATCCACCTCCTAAACCCTCCTTCTGTGGTTGGATGCATAACAGCATTCATTAACATCCAGGAGCTTATCATTCTCTCTCACTGTAGTAAAAGGTAAATTTGCAGTGGATGAATGGAGAAACACTCTGCCCAACTTCTGGGAGTGCTTGCAGCAAGAAACTATGGCAGTGGACTTCTTCCTAGGACTTAACCTAAAAAAATTACCTGAGTACCAAAAGAATTTAACAAGTACAGGAAATATTCAGTGGAAAGTCTTATGAACCATTAGGTCAAATCCATTTCAACAGTGCTATTCAGTTCCAGGAGACAAAAACCTACATTAGTGAAATAATTATCATGGCTATGTCTAAAGGCAATGGATAGGAAAATTGAACTCTTCAACCTGTAGACTATTTGCAAAAGAATGGATTATGAACACACAATTAAAAACACCGTATATTCAATTGCTGTTGCTGGTTTTGTTTTTTTTACTCAGTATAAAGGCATGAAATTCTTATACTGCCACTGTTTGCAGTATTGTCTTCTGATGATGCTAACAGTATCTTATGAAGTTTTCTATATACATTATAAGGCTACTAAAGCCACACAGCTATTACCAAAAAGAATTGGGAATTGATAGACCATCACCTTTATGCGTGATTGTATCCCTTAACCTCATCATTGTTCATGAATAATTTCTGAAAATACTGAAGTTTTTTCTAGCTGTTTCCAGCTTCCCATGTGACTCTGAATGAAATATCAAACATTGAGAAACAAGGTTATAATTGTAATATATAACAAAGGCCATTTCTAGATGATTCAGTTACTGCATGCCTATCTATGAGAAAAGTTATTTATAAACATCTATAGAACATTTACATGGTAACTAAATACACGTTTAACAATGAAACAAGTATCTTGATGATCGGTATTAGCAAGAGACGAATATGCTATCTAGTCATTATAGGCCATTACTAATTTTCAGAGCTTAAAATAAGAAAATTTAAATGAAAAAGCAATGAAAAAGTCCTTTAGATTACGTATGTCAAGTCTCCGGCTTATAATGATCCATCTGCAACCATCTACTGACTTGATATGCTATAACTGCTCCAAACCACTTGAGAGACTGAGGGACATAGAGCTGAGGAGAACCATGCAAATTAATCTCAAGATACTTCTGTAGATATATTAACTCAAAGGATGTCCAGTTAGGTTAGATTATGTGGTGGATAGCTGGCAGATTCCATCTTGCAAAATCCAAAATCTTAAAATATTTGTTACTGCAGTACTGCTGTTACGGAGAACATTATACAACCCCATAGATGTCTGGGGAAATGTATGTTTTATTTGAATGCCTAGGGAGTACTTTTCACTTGTCATGCCAAATATCCCATTAAAAAAAAAAATAATCCCATAAAAAAAACCCAACAAAACTAATTTATATGTGGCTTCAATAACATTAATCTGCTTTTCCTAATCCACTGAAGCTCACAATTTTAAGATGCACACCTATCTGAATATGTGGTGCTATTGTCAGTTTTAATCCTATACAGCATAAAATGACAAGATCCGGTTTGTTTTGCATTTGGGTACGTACACACTGTTTAACATTTCTACAGAATGTATAAAGTTTGTGCAAACTCTGCCTTTATTTTCTCTTTTGCAAAATGCCTTAAAAATTTGCTCTTTCAGTGTCACATTTCATTCCATTAGTAATCCGCTTCATCTTCCTAGTCAACAAGAAAATACTCACAGTGGTGCTGTGTTTGTTCTTAAAACAAACCAAGCAAGCCTGTTTGGCTATTTCCTGAGAAAATTCTTGGGAGACATAAATATAATTATCACTGTTTTCTTGTAGAAACCACCGATTACTCAGAATAGATTCAGACTTCCCAAACAATAGGGAATTACTGGATTACTTCAGACAGATTCCTTCCTGGTGTCATTTTATTTAGTGTCATTAACCTTAGCTGTGCTGTGCTGCCTTAATCATTAGAAGAAATATATTATTTGATAAGTGGTCATTTATGTGACAATATAAATCATCATATATGATGGCTGAGCAATCAATCTATGCAAAACACAGCATTCATTCAGCTCAAAATTTTTAGTTTTGAATATAGCAAGAACTGCATGAGTACCTCCAGTGAGAGATGCAGGCTTTCAAAAGGATAAACTTACATTCCAGAAATACTTTTAATTTGGGCCAAATACATTTATAGCTTTAATATATTTATAGGTTTTAATGCTCTCCTTATGGAATCAAATTTAGGAGTTACTGCCTCAAAGATGAAGATTCCTGTGTTTTTTAGAGAAAGACCATGAAAAAAAAAGGAAATAAATATTTTTTGGCAGAGCAAGATCCTTCTGTAATTTGTATTTTTACATAGCAGGAATCTTTCAAAAAAATGGGTATGTAAAAGAATAATAATTAAGCACCAGACACATTCTTTTTAGGTAGGAAATGAGAATATGCTTATAACTTCAGAGTGCAGGTAATATTGGTACATGATTAACTATAAATTAAATTTCTTATAGGATATGCAGTTATTTATAGCAGTCAGATTTGGACACTGAGGCATGTACTGAACACTACATTTATGAGTGGCAACTATGAAATCCTAATAGACAAAGTCAGAAAGTCTAACTTCACATTTTTCTTTCCATTGAAAAGAACAGTACAATGTAGAAGGGTCTTCAGAACAATTATCTACCTACAGTACTAAGCTTAGAATTTATAATGAAAGTTGTCTCTCTACAGACATAAGCAGTTTTCTTTGACAAAGAGGTCGTCATTCTCATTTCTGTGAACTACAATCTCATGTCAGTACTTTATTTTTCTAGTATCATATGGACAGTCTAACTCTTTATGCCAACAATAAAAGCTTTGAAAAAAGCCAAGATGCCACACTTCCCTAAAAGATAGGTAATGCAAAAGTATGTTTTCTTAACTTCCTGGCTTTTATGAAACATATTATTCATTAAGCAAAGGCAGCAGCTGCTCAACAAAACACCACAATATGAAAAATCTCTGTTACATCAACATTACTAAAATTTAATATGAGTTTGATCAAAGAGAACTGGAGTCTGTGAATGACTGTACTTGTTATCAGGATTTTACACAACAGAAGGAATTGCTTCTAATGGTTTTGTCAGTAGCCGTGTAGGCTCTGAAAAGTGGTAATATTGAAAAGGTCCCAAATCCACCCCATCTCAAAAACTTCCAAAGGCATACATAGAATGAGCTGGTCCTTAGTACTGGAGGAGAAAATGTATGCATAAAATGCCTTTTAGATGTTTTATCTAAAATGGAAGTTTCTCAGAAAAATAAAAACTTAGTAATATGACAGCAACTAAAGGAGACCTATAGCCAGAATGCAAGTCACCTCACAGCATAATCCATCTAGACCTATGGTTATTAGCTAACTCAATTTAAAAAAAACCCTTCAAATATCTCTACTAATCAAAGAAATAATTACTAAATTACCAATCAAAAAATACAATAGCTATAAATAATTCACAAACAAATTAAATATAATTTTAATACCAAGAGCATATTGACACCAAGTCATGGACCAGAATCTGCCTTTAATCTTGAAACGGCGAGGTATGTGGAATGTGGATGAAATTTGGCCACGTATAGCAGTCCAGTCTCGGTGTATGCCAACCCATGGAGTTGAAAGGCATGCAAGTTAATTCTGGGGTTAAAAGAAAGGCTGTCACTGTGTAACTGCAGGTGTGTGCAGGGTTGAGTGTTGTTTCAGATTGGTTTTCAGTTATGGAAAGGCTGATTGTCCACATCCTCACATCATATGGGGGCACAACCCCCCAGCCATATGCCTCACTGAAGGCTTGTCATCTCACCCTGTCCTGGCCCCTGGCCCACAGCTTCCTAGAGAGCTCCAGAAAAACAGCTTTGAGGTCTTCTGCAACTTGATTTGCTTTTGGAAAATTCAGTCTAGGTCAGAATATAAAGGAATCCAGTCAGGCACCTCAGTCTGCTAAGAGCAGCAAACAAAAATAATTTAGACCTTTCACACATGAATCTGGTTAGTATTTTAAACTCTACAATGCATGTGTTTCCTAAACTTTAAGGTACTTTCAGCTATGACTAATGACATACCATTCCTTCCCTCCTACCACTGATTTTTGAAGTTTTTAATGTACCGTTTTCACTTACACAAAGACAGGCAGAAAAAGAATTTGGTTTTAGAATTTGCTTTAAGATGAAACTCTGTTAAACTTATAAATATAGAAATTCCAGATGACACATACAATAGTCTCAGAAATGCCATTTAATTCCCTATTGATAACTTTTCTGTTTGTTTTTATGAATATTTTTACAGTGTTCCAAAAATTACTACTTATGTTTTCCAAAAAAGAAAACCCAAATCAACAACCATATAAATCAGCACAGGTTTCATTCCAAGAATTGCTTTTATTTATAGACTAGAGGCTCCCAGCTGTGTATAAAATTTCTGTTACTAAGTACCATACTTAGTGTTGAGGTCATACCAATTACAAAAGATGGAGAAAGATTGACATTCTAAAAGACACTGGCTAGATTTCAGATAGGAAATGTGATCCGGGATGTGTCTGCTGAGAAAGAATTACTGAAAAACTAAGTGTGGTGCAAATGTAGGTTTTTCATTTTTATTAGGAATTTTATAGGTGCAGATTTAAAAAATACATAGGAAATAATAACCATAAAGATAAACAGGATTTTGTAGGGGCGAAATACTTTAGTATAATGCATTACTAATATTACAGATGTAAAAATCTTACAGTGTGCAAAGTTAGGCATTTAAAATTAATATAAATGTTCATACACAAATACGTATGAAATTGCATCTTGTTCTCCTTTAATCTTACTATAATTTTATTAAGAATTCTGATGAATTAAGGAAGGTCCCAATTTATGATTCACATTATCTGAGGTACCACATTGAGGACAACTTTTCCTCCATTTTTAATTAGATGTATCAAGGGCTATTAAACAATGAGACAAACATAGGCTTGAGTTTCTGAGCTAAACTGAAGACTTCTGAGGAAACTGGAGGGCTAACGAGAACTACAAGAGGAATGCTCCTTGTAAGGTGGTCCTGTTCTTGTATTCTTTCATGACTTGCCACAACTAGGAATCTGCTTCTGGCTGCTCTAAGACACAGGATGTTGGGCCAGATGCACTTTTGCTCTGACCTACTCTTGCAATACAGTACCACCATTCTTATGTCATGTTTTCCTTTGACTACCTCCTCGTTCTACAGAATATGCAATTACAAATTCAAGAAAATCTAGCATTTCTGACAACTCTTTGACTGTTTTTATTTCCCCCTTAGTGAGATAAAAGAAACAGCTGAAACTTAGAATACTTTTTTACATTTTAGTTGAGTGTTGGTTTTGTCCACTTACTAACTTACTAAAAACTAAGATTTCACTTTTTTTATTAATGACTTTATTTTTCCTAATTAATCTGAGAACTTGAATACAGTAAGGACTGTGTCTGCTGGAACTCAAAGAAGAGATGAACTTCCTTGACTGACTAGGCAAAGGTGCAACCTGTGTAACGAGGTGTGGATGAGGTTTCAGAGGCAGGAATGTGTTTGGCTGGTGTTGAGAAGTTTCCCTGTTGCTGTGACCCAAATGAGATGGCTTGACTCACCATGGATCTGTGGTGAAGGTAACTCCTCCTGCCCCTTTCTGTAGCGGGGCTAAAATTATTCACCCTCTCCAAGGAATTCATGACACCTTCCAGGGAATAGTCTCTCCAGTGTCCTCTCCTGCACAAAGAGCAGCATCTGATCCACAAAACAGAGCTAGATGCTGGGAGAAAAATACCTTGTGGTTTGTTTTTTTTTTTCCCCTCACTCTCCTTCCCCTGATTCCAGCAAGTATTAAAACTGCAACTACCTACAGAAATACCTCCCATTCATCTCGGTTGTCTGCTAATATTGAAACCTGAGAATGACAGACATTGAAACCTGTTTGTTCTTTAGACCCCACTGCCTCCCTACAGCACAGTTTGAAATAAGCTGTTATAAAGACAGCTAAGAGCGATCTCAAAACACGTGCATGCACATATCAAGCCAAACGTACAGAAAGCGATGACGCAAATGTGAAAATATTTTTATTCTAGTCCTTCTAGTTGCCAGATGGTAATTAGAAGGATACTGTGATGAAAACAAGGAGGCCATCAGTAGCTGCAGCAGGTTTTTCAAATGTGGCTTCTATCCAGAAATAGGATAGGACTGTATGGGGACAGTGCATCACTTAATGCAGATTTTGTTAGTGGATCAGGGCATATGCTCACTTTTTTTAATAAATATGAGCAAAGACATATCTGCAACATGAACATGAAGTGGGTTGGAAGTTCACAGCCATACACTACATACTAACGCAATCGCATTTCATACATCTCAGCTTATGCGGAGCTATATATTTCTTAAAGTTGTCTTTTTTTAAAGAAACAGAACCCAGCAAAACCCAAACCCCTCAACATTTAAATTAAAAACAGAGGGTCTGATGGTTTCCACATTCATCTGCCCCCAGAATCTATATGGAAAATAAAATGCAAGTAATGTCTCTCCATGAGCTGAAATGAAATATATAACTGTTGAAAAAAAAAAAGTTAATGATTAAGAGTTAAATTTATCATTTCTGCATAGCATTTAGCTATTTCACTATTTCACACAAATGGCAAGCTGCTCCATTAACAGCAGGGATAATTAAGTCTGATTACTTACAGTATTGTCTTTTACACTTTGATTCTTTATGCCTAAAAGGATTTGAGCTCTTACAGAATACTCTCAGTAGCTTTCACTCTCCTTCAACTGCCTTTGAGCCCAGTATTTGTAAACTGGCAGCAAGCAGCTGTTAGGTTAAAAAGTTAAAGGCAAGACAGACACACTCAGAGTTGCATAGATCTCACTTATTTAAGAAATCAACCTTAAAAAGAAAGGAGTTTGAAGAAAGGGCTGGGCCTAAACAATTTGTTTTTGAAAAATAAAGAAGGTTAAACAACCAAAATGTATGGAGAGTTAGGAAAAAAGCAGGAAAAATTGCTAAAAGACTAAATTTTATCCACATTTTTCTAAAATGGAAATTTTAAGTTCCTTTACTCCATATAGATGTTTTTTTAAAACATCGTTCTTCATTAGTTGTCTTTAACATCTAATACTGTGAAAAACTAGAAGGGATGTGTTTTGATTCCATTCATATAAAATTTTATGTCCAGACAAGTCTCTCTTCTATTTTTTTCATAAATGCCAATGAGCCAAGACTACCAGCTATTCACAGAGCTTTACACACAGCACTTGCTGTACTAGTGTCTACATGATCTTGTGGTCTATTTAGTCTGGTCACGCACCACAATGCTTATGTCTACATTGGTAAGTAGTGTCGACCAAGAAAAGTAAACCTGTAGAGGAAAATAGCTGAGGAAGTGAGATCTACATTGCATGCATTTCAGAAGTTTTGTTTCTTTGAACTAGCGCTAGTTGGGTGCCCCGGGCTGGATGTATTAGGTGTGCTCCACGTGATGCGGTTTAATTCCATCCCCAAGGGAGGATGCTCCTTGAGCCTGCTCTGTAATGCAATGCAAAACATAGTAAATAGGGATGACTGGGAGATTTGCCTCAAAATATGCTCCTGATTTGCACTAATTTGCTAATGTAGATGTATTAGGAGCCTGGAAAAAAAGAAGAAACCTCAGTATGGGCATTTCTGAAACAACTTGTCTGAAGGGAAGTTTTTTTGGTTTTATCAGGAGGAGGAGGGAGCTTAACCCTTACTGATCTTGATTAGACATTGGGGTGATTTGCTAATCTGTCTTTAAAGATGAGATTTATTGAATTCATTATAATTACCATTATGAGATTTTTTCACTAAAAAGGCATTGCAGATTTTTAGTAGAAAATAATATCACATACAGCTTTTATCTTGAAGGTTTTCCGCTTCCCTTTTTGCAGAATAAATATTCTATTCATCCCTTGCTGATGCTTTCTTCCTCTTTCCATTCTTGATATTTTCATTGGCAATATTTGGTTCATGCATGGTATTTTAAAATAGAGTACATTTCTCCAAATTTAGCTTAGTAAGAGATTTTTTTGCTCTCTCTCAGATTTACTACTTTTCTTAGTCTGACTACCATGATTGTTCAGAGCTTCCCAGCTGCTACTCTTTCTAGAAATGGCAAAACTGACAATGATAAAGACTGTTTTCACAGCTTTTTTCAAGACCATATGTTTAACTTGAGCAAAAACAGGATAAGCACAACAGCAGGCTTTGAGTTTGTATAATATTTGAGAACCAGTGATTGTTCCTCAGGGAGGACTGATCTCAAAGTATGAGGGACAAAATAAATAAAACATAACTGAGTAAATAATAGCATTGTATCCAATTTATTTCTCATTATGAGAATGAGAGTATTCAAAGATTTGAAGGCAATAGAAACTTCAGATAAATAGAAACAAATTCTGTTCTATTCCCATACTTGATCATTTATAAGAGCAACTCCAATTAGTGTTTCTATGTAAACATAAATGTTTAAATTGCAAGGAACCTCCCTACTGAGCTAATTAGATAGCTGTGGAATTTGGTCTTTTGAACAGAAGTTTATACTGATAAAACAATCCAGATTCAGAACAAAATGAACATTGGCACACAGTGCAACTCACCATTGCTTGTGAAATCCTATTTTACGTAGCTTATCATTACCTGATTTACTAATTAAATTTCTCTAAAGGACAAAGGAGCAAGGAGAGTCTAGAAAAGGAAAATGCATCATTGTATGAAAGTGGTGAAAAAAAAATTTAAAAAGATATTTTATCAAGTGACTTGAGAGGATAAGATAATGACAAGATACCTGAAAAATGGTGCCGAATTATACACACCAAATATTTTGGAGGAAGATCAAAGAGGAGTAACACATAAGGGAAAAAGATACAAGTTGGTTTTTTTTAAAAAAAATAAGCTAGAAATTGGTAAAATGGAAAGGAAAGAAAAAAGAGCATATTCTGTGTTAAGAGTTGTGCTCACCTAAATCTAGTCTGAATCAGGCCTGAAGTTTCAGCTGATGACATAGTCAAAGTAAAGGAAAGGAACTGTTTTTGCCCTGCCTCCCATGACACACTCTGGTTTAAAGGAAGCATTAGAGAAGTGAGATATGCTTTACTAAGAGGTTAAAGTTAACCAAAAGGAGAATTTTGGATAACAGGTTTTTTGTCTTCCGAGTAGTGAAAGAATAATGCAAGATTACCAATGTTTGATAGGAGCCCAACTTCCATGCTCTTTACCCCATACTAGATTTTAAGATTAGTTTACAAACAGCAGAAAAGAGAGATTAAAACCAGCTTTTCTGAGAGAGATGTAGTCATCTGGAATGTTTTCTGGATATCATACAAGTTTTTCAAACAAAACTTCTATTTGCTTGCAGTGATAAATATGGCGAAGGCATGTGTTATATGCTTTTGCATGAAGCTTTTGTTGCAAGTTGTTTCCTCCATTCACGTGTTTAGTCAACATAAACATAGAAACATATATCATGGTAAGGTATATCGAATGGCTTCATTCCACTAAATTCTACAGTGCTTTTTTTATTGTTGCTGATGTCTTTCATAAATCAAATTTTGCATTAGAAAAGGCCAATCTTTCTATAAGCGACATGAACTCTTGTCCATCTAACCATGATCGATGGTTGAATTATTTGTCCTGGCTAGACTGATGGGCACTCTGTCTTTAGTGAACTCACCCTTTCTATATTTATCATCATGGTTTTTAAAGAAGCCATTGCCATAAATTCTCAGTGACTCAGATTCCTTTGTGTGTTAAGGAGAGATGTTATTTCTTTTCCTTCCTCACCGTTCAAGATAGTAAGCAGTCATTCAGCACTGTTTGCCATAATTACCTAGAAGATACCTAAAAGCAAAAGTAAAGCGCTTAACAGGGGTAGTGCAAAGTTGTTATGCTAATCTAAGGGAATTTCAAACCAGAGCAGGAATGGAAACATGAGATACGCTTTTCTGCATATCTAGGTAACCTATGGAGTCCATTAGGTATTATTTGCAAAGATCAAAGGCATTTTCTAAGTCCTTTTCATATCTTGCAGTTAGAAAAAAACCATATAGTTATTACTAGCCTTCTCACAGAAGTTCATCTTTTGGAAAGAAGGTGTTCTTGATACACAGTGACCCTTGTGATTAAAATAATTTGAGAAAACTCATGAAGACAGGTTCTTCATCAGTGTGCTAGCCCTCTATTACGCCACAAAACCATCAAACTTGAAGAAAGGAAAAGCAAAACCATCAAACTTGAAGAGAGGAAGGAGCAAAACTAGAGGAAAACAAAAAAAAATGTTGGGTGTATTGACTTGGTGATAGATTAACTGCAGTCAGTACGATGAGCTAGAAATGCTAAAGATGTTTGTATACAATAGATATAATTCTTGAAGTGATTTATAAAGTAATTGGTCTTGCAAATGGCATATTCATTTTATCAACCCGAAAGGGTGATAATAAAGAACCGTTCACTTTAGTCAGCACTACCTTCTTGGATATACTTTCCCTGTTCCCATCCTTCCTAGCTGAACTTCAAGGAACAAGGGGAGAAAAATCTAATTCCAACGGACTGAAGGGAAGATATACAAATCATTATAGGTAAGCCTGACAGAGAGCTTTGTTACTAAGCAGGGTTCCCAATGGAGAACAACTAGAAAAAGTACTTAGGAGTGGCAAATGAAAGAAAGACAGACAAGTTCCTTCTGAAAGGAAGGTACAGTGATCCAAAATAAGGTCCAGTCCAACTAACCTGGAACTATACCATTTGAAATAGTGCAGTGTCTCAGTAACAGCCTTGTTGTTAAATGAAACCTATATTTAATGTTCTACATTTCCCTTTGTCANAGATGATCAGTAGAAACTAATAGGGAGCTGCTTTTCTAAAGAAATATAGGTAATGTCAGCAATGTGTTGTGTTGTTTTGGTTTTGTTTTTTTTTTTTGGGTTTTTTTTTTTTTTGTGTTTTTTTTTTTTTTTTTTTTTTTTTTTTTTTTTTTTAATTTTTAGGCTGAGTAATTCAGAGAAAACTGACAAATCTGTAATAATTAATTTTTTGAGAGGTAAGCATGCCAAGTAACACAAATCCTAAGATTTGTAACTCTTAGGACTTTAAGTCATATTCCTCAATAAGAGAGAAACCCTCTTAATAGCCAGCTTAGCAGCTGTCATCAAGGACTGTGATGCCTGAATGACTCTTCTCAAACAGGTTTAATTCCATTGTCATTTCTGAGGACATGACAGATAATACTAAAATCTGGGAACAACAACACAGTTTTATACTGTAATTGATTCATGTCACGATTATAAATGAATGCAGTAAATGATTTAGAGTGACTACAACTCAAGAAAATAAGTTACAAAAGCATATTTTTTGTGAAGTAGACCTATTCAGTTAGCAACGTGCATAACAATTTCTCCTTCTACACTTACAGTTCACAATTTAACCTCATAAACAGATGGAAGCAATCATATATCATATGTGGTCTCAGACAACTAGAAAAATGAGCTGGTCTGCGGGATGAAAAACCTTGAGAAAAACTGATTTGTTACAAGCTCAGTTTTTGACTCCAAACAGTTTCTCAGCTCATGAGATTTTACTCACACTGCAGTAGAATTTTCCCATTCCAGCAGAATTCAAAGTGGAACTCAGCATGTATAAAGCCTATTTAAAATGGGAAACTTCTGGAAGATTTTGAGATTCATCCTGGCATATAATGGACTAAATGAACTCCCAATATTTTCCTTTGAAAAATTGAATTTTTTGGGGAGAGCTTCCATCCTGAAAGGTTTCTTTCCTACCTTGATCTTTTTTTTTTTTTTTTGGTAGGTTCCAGGTACCACTATTCCCATTTCAGATTAAGTCTCTGCATCTTCAAAGAATGTGTTTATTAAGTAAATATTTTGGGAACTTGAACTTGCTTCCTTTATTCAGCTCAAAGAACACCTTAAGCTCTCCTGCCTATTAGAAGGGTCACAGCAGGTTGCTACAGGATCCTGTGTAGGTTACCTCTTCTTCCTGTCCAACCTGTATACACAGGCCACGTGAGCCTAGATTAGATGGAGATCTTTATTCTCCATCAGCAACTTGACTTTTGTAGCCAGACTAAAAGGGAGAAGCTGAGTCAGTGTAAAGATTAAGCAGAACAAGGGAAAAATATAGGAACAGTAAGGAAGCTTCTCAAATCTTCAGGATTAATCAGCGATTAAGGGGCAGGAACAGAAGCTTTTCTTTTTGCAGATGCTTCAAGGATTAATGAAACACAGTGCAGTGTATAGGTCAAGGAGTCAATCACCTATCAGATGAGTCTGGTATCATAGTTTCTTCTAGTCATTAGTTTCTATCATTTACTTTATGCTGCAAACTTAGGTGGGGGAAAGGAGAAACAAAGCCTAAATATGTCAGACCATAATTAGCGGCAACAGATACCAGACCTACTTCACCTTATCATAACTTATTACCAATCCAATATAGAAACGCTTTGGCATTCCTGATTTATTCCAAGCTACAAAATGCATACTGGTACCTAGCGTGCAACATTCACACATCTTAATGGTACAAAGACTTCAATATTGTTCAAAACACAAGGCTAGGAAGGTAAGTTTAGAGAATAAGATACTATTACCAGTTTGGGACATAAACAAGATCTATAGAGTTTGGTGATAGTACAATATTCAGGATCATGTCTACATTCATAGTTTTTTGTATTACTGGAGCTTTTAGAGAGGTAAGAGCAATAAGCATGTAGCCTCCTATGCTACTAGCAATGATTCAGACAATAAAATAATTTCAAAGGAAATTTTTTTCTATTATATCAACTACATTGAAGATACACTACAGAAGCTTCATGCATTTTCCTTATTCAACTGAAACTGTCTGTGGACAGTATGTTCCTGTGCCACTCAGGGATATAAAATAGTTATTAGTGGAAATATAAAAGGGCACGTATAGTCAAATTAACTCCAGATTTATGTGTCTTTACAAACTTACCTCTGTGACCTTTTTCTTTTATTACACAAAAGCAATATATATAGCAAATGGGAACAATATACAGAACAAGTTTCTGCATCTCTGCCTCCTGAGTTAGAGTTTAGTATTTGATGAGTTTCTTGGCACAGAGAGTAAGTTTTGCTGACTAAGATCTGTGACAGCAGGAGTCTGAGAGACTGATCCTAAGTGAACACTTGGAGAATGTCAATAGATACTGCTGCATTTTAAGGGGGCATGAGAGTTTGACAAGGAAATTATTTGATGACAGTGTGAGAAGAAAACAGCAGAAACAATATAAAAGTCATCACAAGAATGACAATTGTAAATGCTGCAAAAGCAAAACCCAGTCAACTGTTGCTAGTAAGGTTTGTTCTGAGGTGAAAACAAGATTCTTTCAGGAAAGATTGCTGGCTAAAAAAGAGCCTCTCTTACTAAATATAAGCCTGTCTTCTCTCTTGGATTCCCCATTAATCAATGGCACTTGACTCAAGAAATGGGAGCCAGAGACACAAATTGCAAAGCAGCAGCAACGTAGCAAAGAAATACTTGGTTCCATCTTTTTTTCCTAACCAAAGAAACTCCAAATACAGATTATTAAGACTGGTACCAATTAGTAAGAACTGGGTACCAGTAATGTAGGCTACTGGTATTCAATCCTGATATTTTTTTCAGATTTTTCATAAGAGTTCAGTATGAATAATATTCACGTCCAATATTTTGCAAATAACCACCAAATGGTGTATTTTATTTCCTTTTTTGCATTAAGCTTCTATGTTGAATAAGAAATTTTTTTGATGCAATGCCGTCTTTAAAGCCTAGGATGCCATTCTGTAATTTTGTGCATTGCAATTGAACATATGAGTTGTGGTGCGTGACCGGTGTATTGAAACATCACCGATTTTAATGATGAAAAGTAGTTACTACCAGGCATGTGCATTTGCAGGGGAAAAAAAAAATCTCAAAAAATACAAAACAAAAAAAAGACACACAGAACTGCCGCCCACCCCCCCATTCCTCCCCAAACACATCTATTTCAAGAAGAGCATAATGTTAAATATCCACCCTTTAACTATG
>VXBO01004317.1:642792-694766 GCA_013400135.1 Rhinoptilus africanus
CCAACTGATTCTCCACATGTACCATGTAACACTGCAGCTGCTCTGCCACTACATCCTACAGACATATATGAAATCACACAGGAAAAAACAATGTAAACGTATTTTAATTATTTTAAATTTACATGAAGAGAGAAACAGTCAGGCGTGTGCAACCCAGACTACTCTCTGTTCAGATATCGCAACAGTTCTAATATCTGTTAACAGGTCTATTCTGTGTCTGAAAGCGGAAGTTCATAGCATATGAAATTCATGGGTGGCACTCTTTGTGGATTAATCTATGCACAAGTGTAGTCTCTGCTCTTTGGGAATCATAGTAATTGGATGCCACCTGACTCTCCACATGTTTGTCTACACCTAAAGACTAGACGATGAGGGCTACCTGCTCCAAAAGCAAACATTAGGCTTCAGATTACTCTGCAACTGGACTTTGTAACCTTAACCGCAGATAAATTTCCACCCAGTCTAACAGTCAGATTCAGTAAGCTCCTGAAATGAAACAGAACCACCAGAATACATTTGAGAGAACTGCTAAAAGGATGGGGTCATAACCAGGATATAATTTACTGCCAAATCAAAAGCAATGATTTGAGCAAGGATGAGAATCTAGCTTTAAAAACGTTCACACAATCCACCCACATTAAGAAGATTTTGCTGCAAGACACACTGCAGGTTGAGGTTTGGGCAGATATTACCAATTTAGGCAAAGGAAGAAAAGACGAAGACAGCTTTTGCTGACTCTGGAAAGGAAAAATTGACTAAAGGCCAAGACTTCCCTGCTATGCAAGAGGCTGGACCATAAAGCCCAAAGCGGACATGACTACCCACTTCCCTGGATGTGTCAGCTGGTAGCTATTTATCTTTTGATTTAATAGACTTTATTATAAGTAAGTGGTCTTCTACTAAGTGAACGCCTCTCATTTATTTTTCCAGATTATACTCTGAAAATAACCACAGCCAATTCCATGTGGTAAAAATAGCAGCTAGATTGTAGGATTTATATAGAATCCTGTTCTCCCTGTGCACGCTAAGAAGTTCTCTGCCTGAAACCAAGTAATAGCTTCACAAAGGGCTCTCATCTGTCCTTACCTGTTTTCCTGTCATTCCTTCTACAGCAAATCACTGCTGCTCTGCTACTTTCTCAGACTGACCAACTTCACAGTAATAATTTACTATCACGTTGTACATCGTCCCCATCGTTTTCTCTTAATCATCAAGACGACCACTGTTGGCACTATTTTTTTGTTGCATCTACTCAAACTTAAAAGGACAAGATCCTCTTTGAGCAGAGTGCAAATGAAATTTATGAATTGAGGGTAGGGATTAACGTCTTATAATTAATGAAAGGCATGGCATAGAATCTCTCTAAATAGTATTTTTTCTGCATGTTTTACTTGCAACATTTCAGCTGTAAGATATTATATCCCCAGGTATAGAACTTGCAATACCTGGCTAATAAAACTGTTTAAGAAACCTGATTGCTACAGCAAGGTCTGATTACACTGAACTCCAAATAGCCCAAATAATGCAGTTGATCTATTACTCTCTGATTTCACTGTTATAGCTTCACACATTTCATGAGGGATATAAATTTGGATGTGTAGGTGCATAAAGTATAATGTGACTGTTATGGAATGAAGTTTTCTTTAAATTATTCCACAATAGGATATGATGCCTTCCCTAAAACCTAGAAAACATCAGTAGGACCTTGAAAAAAATCAGTAGACCATGAAACGCTGATCAGTCTTCCATGTGTCACAACAAGTTTTCAAGTATCTTATCATCAAGTCTTGAAGTCTGTCTTCAAGTCATGCTGAACTAGTGGCATTCTTTTAACCTCAGTTTGCCTATCAGTGTTCAAAATCCAGTCCTTGTTTTCTCTTCCTCATTCTTGCCAAGGAGCTGTTAGGAGCTGCAGACAAACTGACCTGCACCATGTCGATAACCTACAAGAGGCAGTCAGAACTCAGCCTTCTAGGGGTTGTGTACGTGATTTACTACATCAAAGATCAAAAAGCTTTTAGTCTCTTGCACCACTGGGAAATGGCTATGTGACATCCTACGGATGAAGGGAAAACAAACAGTAATTTATGGTTATTATTTTCTTGCCTTACACAGAATCCACACCTAAGTAGTTCACTTTCTGTCATGGTTTATATCTTTATTTGGAGTAGTACAGTAGCTTCATATAGCCAAATCTTAGAGAATTACCCTATCAAGGGGTAGCCACCCATCACATCCACTACTGTGTCCTGCATATAAAGAAGCAGAGAACTCCCTGACCATTTGACATTAGGAAACCCAGGAGCTTCTGTGAGCCCTTCTGCTCAACAGTATTACTCCATGGCATCCTAACTATTTGTATTCCCGAAATGAAATTAAAAAAGGGGGGGGGGGGGGGGGGGGGGAGACAAAACCCCAAATAAAACCCCTGTACTGTGTCTCACTGGGATGGAGTTAAGTTTCTTCATAGCATCTTGTATGGTGCTGTGGTTTAGATTTGTAACTAAACCCGCGTTGATAACACACCAATGTTTTGGCTGTGCTGAGCAGTGCTTGTACAGCATTGGGGTTTGCTCTTTTTACCCTGGCTCTGTTTCCCCCCCGCCCCCAGCAAGCAGGCTGGAGGTTTGCAAGAAGTTGGGAGGGGACAGCTGACTCAAACTGGCCAAAGGGATATTCCAAACCGTATGACATCATGCTCTGAAATGAAAACGCGAGGAAAGGAGGAAGAAGGGGGGACATTCATGGTTATGGCATTTGACTTCCAAAGTAATACATGCTGAAGCCCTGCCTCAGAGGAAGTGGCTAAACATCTGCCTGCTGATGAGAAGTTGTGAATAAATTCCTTTTCTTTAGTGTTTTGTCCTGGAAGGCTGTCTGCTCTCATCCTAAACAAAGAAGAATCACAATACTGTCTATGTTTCAGAATTTTTAACATCTTGTTTTCTCCTCTACTAAAAGTAACACAGGTCACTAAAACTGGATTGAAGACTAATCATGTGATGGCAGTACCTTCCTAAAATTAAGTCGCCTATCTACTGCCTCAGAAGATGTCTGCCCTAAAACTTGCGACACTGCTTGCCATCAGATCGAGTGACCCTCCGTACACTGTGTCCTTCTGAATTACCTGGGTAGATTTCACGTTGCTCTGAAATTCCAAGGTGAGCTCTGTGCAGACCTTCGGCAAAGAACATTTTGTTACCCTGCATTTTTGCAGCTGCTGCTGGTCACCACAGACATGTGGGACAGCAACTTCCTACCCATCTGTTTGTCTCACGAGCTCAGGAAAAAGGACTCTAAAGCATTTAAAGAAAAAATAATCCTCCCAAAGCAAGTGGTCTACAGCATTACTCTCTTCCCCAACAGTATATTAATTGCCCACAATACTGACAAATCCGATGCAGCATTCCCTAGCAGACTAGTTTTCAGAGCTGATGCCATAGGGTAGTGAGCTGCTGAATACGTCTTTTCAGTGTATTTACAGTCACCAAAGGCATATTCTTCCTTTATCCCACTGAAAATGGTGTGTAGGCTTTCACAAAAGAGATGACTAACAGTATGGTGAGATAGGAACCACGGGAGCTGGAGTGTGGCTGCAGAGGCTGGAGGCTGCAGTCAGGTATGATATATCCCAAAGAGCAGCAACACCAGAGCCCTAGTCCTGCAATAGGACAAAGCAGCATGAGACTGCTTAGATCACAGAATCATATAATTGTCTAGGTTGGATCTTTAAGATTGAATCCAACCATTAATCTAATACTGACAAAACCATCACACTAAACCAAGTCCCTAAGCACCATGTACCCATCTTTTAAATACCTCCAGGGATGGTGTTTTCACCACTTCCCTGGGCAGCCTGTTCCATTGTTTGATAACCCTTTCTGTGAAGAAAATTTTCCTAATATCCATCTTAAACATCTCCCGGAGCAACTTGAGGCCACTTCCTCTTGTTCTATCTCCTGTTACGTGGGATAAGAGACTGATCCCCACCTCGCTACAACTTCATTTCAGGTAGTTGTAGAGAGTGATAAGGTCCCTAGAGATGATGACCTCATCAGATGATGCTGAACACTTAATATAGAGGACATTTCATGAAGACACAACGGCAAGTACATAGTAAAAAGACATGTGTATGGACAATGTCTACCCCACAGCCCTTAGTTTGTTGCCGATTAGATCATCCCCCCCACTGCCATCTTGTATCTATCTAATCCTGCTCTATTGGTTGCCTTGTAGCAAAGCAGATGTAGACGGTAGGAATATCTTTCAGCACACCAGGAATAGAAGGTAGGAATCCTCACATCTGAGGGCAGGGAGAAGTAGGCTCTCAACCAGGTAAGTAATTCTTATCAGCTTTCGAAAATAAATTGAAAATACTTTTGATAGAATCTGTTGAATGCTTTTGAGGGAGCTTAGAAGGAAAGAAATTAAAACAGAAGATGGAAAATGTCTTTTAAAAAAAGATTCCTTCAATTTTCAACTTGGCCTGTAAGTTACGTACAAATAGAAAAGCATTAATAGGGTGGGAAATGCATTCCTTACTTCAGCATATAACATGTGTTAATGCTTAAGTGACTTGGGTCAGCCACAGCTTCTCTCCCTGGACGGATGCAGGTACATTCAGAACTACAGCATGTCAGATGTTCCACAGAATAATGCAGCCCACGCATAAAAAGCACAGCAAAAATATGCATGGAGCATTGTTTAAAACGCTTCGCTTTCTCCTGCGTTATTTCCTCTAGCTTATTATACCAATCACCTGGAGCATAAATCTGTCATCTTCACCATCTGTTCTTTCTTCTACAGCAGCTCCCCATTGCCCTTGACGGTTGCTCTTGTATACAATTCTTTATCAAACCTAATTGGAAACAGCATTGAAACCAACACTTACCATCTTCCCAGGCATGCTGCTTAACCCTTCTGCATCCAGAACAGTACTGAACATTGCACGTGAAGGTGCAATCCTTTGAAAAGCAAAGGATTTCCTCTCCAGTGCTGTACCAGACAAACTGTCCTCCCCATTGGGCTTACAGGGTTATTTAGATGTCCCATGGAGAAAACAAGTTTAGAATTTCAGAATTTCAAGGCTGCCAGTTATGAAGAGAGATAGAAACATCCTACTGTATGACGTCTTATGGAGCTGACAAGAGAAAGCAGAATTTGGTCCCTTACACCTCTTGTATGCATCACAGTCACCTAGTGCGATAGGTTTGGGAGTTATGGGTAGAATTCTAGATATACCTCAGAAATAAAATAGGTTCAGACAGGAGGACTCACTCACAGAGTCCAGCCCAGGCACAGAGTCCCTCCTCCCATTTTAATTCTAGCATCAGTTATGGCAGTGTTGCAGGGGAAACAGAGTATGTTGTTGCCGTTTTAGTTAAAAAAAAACCCAACATAATAAAAGGATATATTTACCAAATATAGCAGGTTAATGCTTGGAAATTGGATGATTCACAGCGTGCACTGCAGAACACAGTGGAATCACAAAGCTGTTCATTTCCAGGCATCACCAGTTTGCTTTCATTTGTGCTCCATGATTACATATCTAAATCTTTGAAAGCTTTAGATTTTGAACAGCTGAAGCTTTAAATGCTGTATTTAGAGTAGCTTCACATGCCTTTAAAGCAGATGTTTCACGGTAGAAGTAGAATAATGTGGGTTTCCGCACAAAACACACTTGCATATTTGTACATGAAATAACACAAACCTTTAATTCCTTGATTGGTTTAAAGGTGTGACTGCATATCATCGTTATGTCTTACTTCATCTGGAGGGTATTTGACTGTCAAATACATAGAAATTCAACCTTTCTAATTTTATAATTTCCAAATGAGGTGTTTTGGGGCTACATATTGTATCATCATCTGTAATAGTGAATAACTTATTTGCTAAAGAAAGCAGAAAAATCAGTCAATAAAATCCAAATTCACTTTCATATGATTATGAAGTGCCTTAAAAGTGACTCATAGAAACCAACTGGCTTTACAAAGTCAACATCAGATGTATTCCTAAACCACAAGTGTGGATAAGTCTATGACAATATCCTCCAGCAATTTATAATTTCCCTCAACTCATGCATTACATCAGCTCTAAGATATTCCTATATGAGTTTTAAGTTTAACTAATCACCAGAAAACTGTATTCACTTTCTCCAAATCACATATTTTCTCTCAAATCGCAAATGCCAGATATTCTGAATGGCAAAAGTATTTTTCAGTCAAACGAATGTATTAAAATTAGAGCTACTGCAGGTCCAGCTTCCCACAGTACCTTCAGCTCAGACCCCTTCTTTTATGTAGATTTGAACACTACGAGTATACAGGTTGAGGTTAAACTTTCAGTAGTGTCCCTGATCAACAGAATGAACAGTCACGTAACTTGTGGAAAAAAAAATAATAAATTAAGTATTGTGGGGTACTAATAGCTATAAATGTTCTATATATTTAACATTATTCTGTCTGAAATGAGACAGAGAAGGGAACATAACACAAATACCCGATTCCTTACTTTAGTGCTCTAATCATTAGGCTCTTCTTTAATAAGGGTGACAGTATACAATCGCCAGTTACACATCAAACACAGCTTTGAATGAATTCCTTTCTCAAATGTTTAATTACCCTTTCTCTAGATAGTTAACATAAGTTAGCATAACGCCTATCCAGATACCTGCAGGTTGCATCTTTTTGTGTGTCTGCCTGTCTGCACGTATAGCCGTATCACTCATCTAAATATGACTAAATATTTATTCAAATTATTTTTCCAAAGAACCCCTTTAACACATTCACACAGCTACCTTGCTCCTAACCTGATATATAATGAATATTTGACGTAACACATCCAGTGGTAATCCTGGTCACTTTTAGTTGAATACTCAAATAAATGGATCACTTTTAAATCACAGACAAGCAGGCAGCAATTTACTTCTCTTTAACTTAACTGACTGTGCCCAGGCTTCCACCCTGTTTTCAGAAGCTGTTTATCTCCTTCCCACAGCAGTGGTATGAAATTCACAGGGGTGAAAGTCCTCTGCTTTTTTCCTTGTGTTTTCATGGTTACTGTATTGAGTTCTGAGTTTAAACAAGCTCCAAAACATGTTGAACACAGTTTTCATGGGTTCTCTCCAAAATTAGAGACTGGCCTGATCCAACGCCCTTGCAAAAGCTTGAATTCCCCAAAAGGATTCTGCATACCTCCGTTTCTTTACCCAATGCAAATGCCCTTCATAAAAATAAAAAATTTTAAAAAATATTTTCACTATAAGAAGAATTACAGGTGTATTATCAAAACTATGAATACTATTTAGCAAATAATAGCACAGACTAACTAGTAGGTCTGCTTTAATGATTTGCATTCATCAGTTAGAGGATCAGATTGTGTTCTTAACAACAAACTATAGAAGCATCTGTAAGAGCCCCTTCTGCACAAGAAACTATAGAAGCATCTATAAAAGCCCCTATAAGTGTTAGTTTCTTGATTCTGCTTCTGGTATCAAAGAGTCTCTTTGATATACTTTGAGGGCTTTTTTCCAATTTTCCAAATTCCAATAGAGGAACTTAGTTCGATTACTACCACTGAAAGAAACATCTGTCTATACAGGCAGGTTAAAAAAAAAGCAAGCAAGCAGCATGACACTAGTACCTGTAAACTTACCTTATTTTTAATAGCATTTTTCATGTTTCTTCAGTGTGTGAGTTGTTTAAGTTAAAAACACAACATTTTTGCTTGTTTCCTAGTTAAAACTTGCTATAACACTTTTTAAACTCGATAAATAATGCATAGCAAAGCAAGCTTATGGCGGGTGAATATTAATGGCAGGAATTAGAGCACAGAAACTGATCTATAGTCAGAGAACACTAAAGCACAGAGTACTAAGTGACATAAGTAGGCTAATTGGATGCTTCTTACAGGAACTGCTTTTCTGCAAACATTAGATTCACCTGACAGAGATTTACTTGATGACTCTTGGCATGAGAAAGAACAAAAATGCTTCTCTTTTGAGTCAAAGTAACAGATCTGTGTCTTGACATCAAGGGGAATAAAAACCAAAAAAACCCAACCAACCAAACAAGAGTACCGTAGTGATATTTTTCTTCCTCATTTATTTCAAGAATTAAAACCTTTCTTTTTTCTCTCCTCACAATCCTTTTACCATCCTTGACAAAGACAACTCAGGTTGTCAGAATAAGATAGCATTTAAGAAAACTGTAGAAGTTTCTGCTATCTATTTTACATTACAGTATATTGATCAATGTCTTCACATGCTCTAGAAGTCCCAGTTCAAGAACAAAATACTTTCCCTACTAATTACAAAGGCTAGAAGGCTAGAACTTGTGGATTTATTTATTTTCACTAGTTTATTTATTTATTTTTTAGGAAGTTGATAGCTATATGTCTTTCTCAACCCAAGGCACTATAGAAGTGTAGATCAGCGTTAGTAGTATCTCAGTTTACAAATACCTATCTCAATCTGAGTGCCTCACTGGTCTGTGAGTGGTAACCTGTGTAGATCACTCAGATCCCACTCAGCAAGAAAGGAGAGAGAGGAAAATACAAACAGCAAGAGCTGACAGTCAATCCAGAGTATTTCCTAAAGGTGGGAAATGCCATTCTCACATTTGCCAGCAACCTGTTCAAAGGATCACCCAACTCAGCCTGATCAAAGTCCAAAACCAAAGCGAATCAGCAGAAAAACTCTGAGGAAAGACTTGAGTAACAAAAGGTCAGCCTAAGGAAGTGCCAGGAGTAATCCCATACTGCGCTACAGCGCTCTCAAGCTTTAAATCCATTAATTCTATGTTTGATAGAACTCATAAATACATGACTGGCAACTGCATGAAATCCAGCAAATTATAGCATTATATTTAATAGCTCCAAACCACCAACTCTTGATCTTATACATAGCTATATCCTCTATAGCATTCAAGGGTGTTCTGTTGTCAACAGCTATTATAGAGTGAATGAAGAGTGTGTAAGTCTTGTTTACATTACTGATGATTCTGGAGGCTTTCCTTTTAAAAGCCCAAATTAATATAGGAAAGCGAGGTTGAGGCAAAGAGTCACCCCAGACTAGATTTATGAACAAAGCAGCTGTGCTGGCAAGTGTGTTCATTTACTGAAAATCTCTGGACAACAGAGCTTGAGATTCAGTTACTTACACCTCGGGTTCTACTGCTCTTTTAGATGCCAAAAGGTCTCTGAAACTCTCTAGAAGATTACTTTTGTCCCTTCTGGGGCAACAGTCCTTCTGTTCAGGCAGGATACCCTTGGTACCTCCCAGTGCATGCCTGAGATCAAGCTGTTTCACTGGTACAAAGTCAAGGTGCAAACCCAGAGCAGCAGAGAGCTGGCTGAAAAATATTATCCTAGCTTATACTATTTTCTAGCAAGATACAGATAATTACACCTGTGTGACATTTGCTGATTTCAGTAGAGCTCTCAATTAAGTGAATATAAGGTTAAACAAAGTTGGACAACTTTCAGTAGCATTAAGGGAGTCTAAATAGAATTTACACTGTAGATAAACTAGAGTAGTTCTGTAAAACTGATTGCTAAAACTGTTAGAAGTCTTTTGACAGGACTTTACTACAGGGAAGATATATGTAAAATAAATTTTTAAAAAGGGGTAAAACTATGAGTACATTAAATGCATTATTATAGAGATAATGAATAGCTACCTCGTTTCTTCCACATGCATCAATGCAGATTGTGATACATTGTCTTACCATCGTTTCAAAAGCAGATCTTAGGTGGTACAGAACAGTATTGTGATTCAAAGATGTCTTTGCACTTCAAAAGACTACAGAATTATTCTCACCTTGTATAAAGACGTGTATCAGAATTGTCATACACACGACAGAAGTGAATCCCAGAATTTTCTTTGGAAATATATGTATCAATATCTGAATTCATAGCTTCACACTCTGCTATGCTAATGTTTGCACTGTGAAATCCAGAAGTCTAAATATATTTGTATATTTATGTATGCTTCAAATAGTACACAATTTGTCCTACATCTAACAAAGCACACTGATTTATACATCTATAGAATAGACAACCGTACATAAAGTTTGGGATGTAAGGTCCTCATTAGCTTACAGATCATTAAGAAACAAGTTTTAAATCTTGTGAACTTGCCCATTCATTTGATTTCTGGTGACTATACATCCATATATAATAGAAAACGAATTCTTTCCATCTTAAGCCAAGAAAAGATTTTCTTTGTTGGTAATTTTTAGACCTCGAGTAGCACGTACAGTCCCTTGATACATACACGCATATTTGTACTATATCAATGCTTTTACCACAGAAGATTTACTTAAAAGTTAGCTACTTCATTATTATGACTTTAAATTAATCAATATGAAATTAGCTTATGCCAGAACAAAGACAGTAGAGTGGACGGGGGTGCCTGCTATATAGAGAATAGGTATGAAGGAGGAAATTTGATTTCTTTCTGCTGCTTCCCTGTTATGGCTCTACATGCAGTATTCAACTACAGGAAGACCTCACTTTTTTATTACAAGTTTCTATTTTCAGAAGAAGAGGATTCTCCAAAATATGCTTTAGCTATATGCTATACAACTTATTCCATACTCTTCTACATAGTTACTGGTCTTTTGGCATTATGGCATGGTTTTCTATGCAAGAACAGGCATTGCATTTCAAAGGTTCCTGGTTTCAAACACTTAGGAGACAACCAAGCATTGGAAAAAAAATACCACACACAGAAACAACAAGTAACAGGGTAAATGCAGTTTATGCACTTCTACTTGCCATTAGCTACTGGGTGACTGGAGATTTCCAGATCAATCACTGCATTAACAAGTAATTTTGGCTCTAACATTTGTAATTGCATTGTTTTCTCCCTAAAGATTAATCAAGTGAAGGGCAGAAATAAGATGGAACACAGCAAGATGGAGCAAGGAGATGCTCCAAAAAGGTTTCTGCCATGCATCTTAATTTCTGTATCATTCACTCCTGAGAAAGTGATTGTGGAAATATAAACTGAACTGAGAATATTCAGCGTAACAGAGGGATTTTTTTCTGGTGGTCTGCAGCAAGTATTTATGAGGCCAAGTATCACCATAAGAATTCCCCCATTCATTCAAAGATGCCTTTATCAAAGCCAGCAAGTTAACAGCCTTATTAGCCATACTGATTACTAGCCAGTTTGGTACGAGCAGGTAGAGGTGAGTTATTAAGAAGATACCGTCAGTATCTCTCATTCTGTGAAGACTGCTTGCCCTCGAGGCTCTGCATACAGCTTACACTAGATTATTAGTAAAATCTGTATTCCTATAAACATTGTTTCCACTTTTCACCAGACCTCAATAGAGACCAAAATGGCAAAAAAACATCACTCCATCATGCTCCAAGCCTTGCCTGTGGGGCAATTTTACCACAGCCAGCGTGGACTTATTTGAGAAACCCAGCATGCGGGAATTTTAAGAGCTCAAAGCTGCTTCTCTGATGAAATAGTGGATGAGTTGCTTAGGAAGATAATATTACCAACAGTGTGTAAACATTTCTGCTACTAATTCTCCCCTTACCTTCTGACAACATAGCTGAAACAGGTTTTTACTGGACTCCAGATTAAAAAATAAAAAGATAGAAAAAACCTAAAACCCAAACCAACCCTCTCCATTCTCCCCTCCAAATTTGCATTCTGCAATGTGCACTTTTTAAAAATTATTATTTAGTATTAAAAGTGCAATAGAATGGATTGCTGAAAGTGGTGTCATCATGGAGACCTCACTTTTGACAAATATACTCTTTTACCCCACTGTAAAACCTATTAGTGGCAGGATAGCATTTCACACCAGAGTAAACAAAAAGCGGTAACACAAGTTCGTTCCTTGCCAGGCATGGAATGATTTCTCCCTCCTCCTACAAGATGTTTGCATTTGGCATACCTCCATGAATTTCTAAGCTATGGAACTTATCTTTTCACTGTATAGTGGGATTGCACTTTGGCCAGAGTGAGGGATAGGAAAAGACGTAGAATTAAGGTTGTAGGAGATCCTTTACTATGTAGTTTACCAATATAAAAAATGAAATATTAGTATGTGGGATAACTATTTCTGGATATATGTTTTAGACAGAGGAAGGCTCTTCCTTTGGCTTCCCCTCTCCCTGTTTCTTCTTTCATCCTCTTTGTTTCTCACTCTGGAAAGCCACTTTTAATCCAAAGTGTGCAAAAGACTTTTGTGTTTTCTGCTTTGTTTCAGAGGGGGAGAGTAGTAAAAATAAAATAATAAAAAAAAAACGAACAAAAAACCAAACAGAGAGTAAAGCAAACAGAAGTGTTGAAATTGTTCACGCTGTTTTGGATATGGATGACATTCACGTACAAAAAGCAAAGGACAAGTTATGGTTCATTGTCAAGTTTCCAAGGAATCAGACTTCATTTCACTGCACAGTTCTGGGATACCATTCCCAAAGCTTTTTTCCAAGCTACAGGAATGGGAATGGAGGGAACTTGCTCAATTTACAGATGTGTTAACCACTGGAGTACGGTGAAATGAGCTATAGGATCCATGGGGAAAAACAGAGGTCCAAAGGCTATAGGAAAAATAAAATCATTTTAGCAACAGAAGAAGCATGATGGTGGAATAAAGCCTGCTAAGGGTAGCAAGCAGTCCTATCAGTGTTGATTATGTCCAAACTCTATATAAATCAAGAAACAAAACAACTACTTGCTTGCATATACTCAGGTACAGCTTTGTTAGCGTGAGGTCCCAGTGGAGAGCACCGTTCATGTTTCTGCATTGCACGGCACCTCCCTGAAACCAAGCAGCTGAAACTTAATAAGCCTCTGCTGAAGAGCCCAGGAGGTAAAAGGCGGATCTGGCAATTGTAGAATGAAGTTGGTCATCTAAAATTCGCATATCCCCAAAACATGCTCAGAATTTGTATGCCACTAGAGATGTTCTGAAATGAACTTGGGTGTTGAGAGAGAAACAATTTCCTTATCAACACTTTATTTCCTGTTTAAAGTTTCACCTGGCAAAGCAAATTGTTTATTTTATCAAATAGCAATAGTATACCAAACTTTCAATAGATGCAGTGATATAGACGAACTACCGTTTTCTGGATTTACATAGTGGAGCCCCAAAACCCACAGGCAGCAAAGCCAATCTGCCTGTCACGCTGTTTGGCACATATCTGTATGACACTGCACATGCTGAACCACAACGTGTTTAGGTCAATCCACAAAAAGTCCTCGGTTTGAAGGGTAAAAGTAGGGCCGCTAAGCTGTCCAGTAATTTTTGCAGGACATGGTTGCCACTGAGACACCCTCCTCCCTCCAAAACTTTGAAGAGTCATTTAGATATCTCTGTGTTAAAATTGTATCCCAGGCTTTGGGCATAGCTTCACATCTATTGCTGATCACAACATCATCTACTTTCATCAGCCACCCCTGAGGCACAGGATGATGCCGTTACCTCATGCCAAACTCCTGTCCAGCTTGTCATAAGATGGATAAGTGGATGGAGCACTGGCAGCTGACAATTCCTTGCTATCTCTCACTGTTTTAGTTTTGCCTTTCACTGGGTTCTGATTGTGACCCCATTTGAACATGACTTATTGACTCCATTTAAACTTCTGCAGCTGAACAGCGTTTTTTCTTAATCTTTGTTCTGCTTCTTTCCCCAGTCTTAGAAGATGTTAAAACCACTTTCAGGATGGCTGCTGTTGGAGGAGCCATGAGAAGACATGGAATCATAAAATAGTTTACGTTGGAAGGGACCTCCAAAGGTCACCTAGTCTAACCCCCATACAATGAGCAGGGACATCTTCAACCAGAGCCAGAACCGGCTGACAGATACGGGATGCCACCGAACACAAGGGGGTGTGCAGGGTTAGCAGTCAACAATGAAGTTAATTCTGATCACTGTATCCCCCAGAGCTGGAGCAGTTGGAGGAAGTGCAGGAAAAGCAGCTGGCTTTCCTAATTTTGTGGAGACATGGATGCTCACCTGAACATTAATAATTGTTACAACTTTTCTGACGTCTGAATCCTAGTAAGTTGTCTTACTAGGATTCAGACTAGGACTCTGGTAAGAGTCTAAATCTTTTTACATAGTCTTATCCACCTGTCACTGAAGTAATTTATGCTGTATGTAGCTGGTTATACAAATAAATAAAAATATACTTGTCCAACAAAATTAAACTGTATTATATTTTCTCAGGCAGTAATGTGGAGAGCAAACAGTATCTGAAACATGGAATAAATTTCATAAATTGACACCTTTCCCAGCACTTACCCATGTTTTTAGAATCAGAGAGTAGGGGAACACTTTAAGTGCAGGTTAAAATGATTTTTAGTCACTTATAGTTACAAGTAGGTGCTCTATACATCATATTGACAACTTAAATCTCCCAAGTATAAATGTCAAAGACCCTTGCCCTGCCTAAAAGCAACTTGCTGGATCAAACCAGGGAATTTCAATTAAGGATGAACATGCAATTACTTTAAGGAAGAATAAAACCAAGCTCTCCATTAGGAATATATGAGCAGCTGTTTAAAAAAAAAAAAAATACTGTCCGTTCATTCAATTAACTCCTAACCTTGAAGGCCACAGATCATTTCATTTGTCACCACATCGATTAGTCAGCTCTACATTGAGAGTGCTTCTATGCCATTAGGTTATTAGATCCACCTAATTTGTTTTCCTAGAATTACATGAATACGTTTGACACATGAGCTAATTAAGAAAGTTAGAGGATTTGTATCAAACCCTTTCTATAAGTATAACAAATTGCTATTATGAAAACACTGATTCACAAATGAAATATGCATCCCTTTTTCAAGATATATCATACAATGGACAATATTTTGAAACTAATACTGTAATTTCTTTGCTGCTATGAAACTGTAAGATACAAGGAAACAGTGTTAAGCAACAAATGAATCCTAAGTATCTTCTCTCAAAATCATAACTAATTTAATCTATTAAGTACAAAAGCCCCCTCTTCACTATTTTTAAATGGTTTTGAACTATATTTCTTCTCCAAACAGTAAAGCAATCTTTGTATCTACTCTTTGTTAGAATGGCAATACTCTAGCTCTAACGAGATACTTCTTTGCAGAGCCAGCTTTACAGTATTTTAAAGATCACTCATTTTTTTTTCTCCATATAAATTAAACTGGTACTGCAATACCTAAAGGAATTGTACTCACAGAAAATAAATTAGAAATGCTTCCTTACTTTGTCATGAGGTGTATAAAAGAGAGCATGCTCCTACCTTAGTCAAAGATGCTTGCTTCTGCCTGACTGGAACAATTTTACTTGCATCCTAGTAAACTCTTGAGCAGTAATCCTGTTATGTCTCTACAGCAGTTTCGTGGGGGTGGGACTTCCCTGTAATAATGAATTCACCAGGGAATCTTTCCTTTCAGAGAATGCTGCTGCAGACAAGGAAACCACTCTACATTTACTGTCACAAGCTTTTGGATGATTAGGTTTAGATGCAGGGAGTAAATACGTGTACACACATACGGTCATGCGGAATAAAATATTTCCTATATGCTAAAGCTTTGACAAATAGTCTGAAAACTGCAGTCTGCTTTGCAGGGAAAGAGTATGTATATGTATAGAGAGTATATGTGTATATATATATGTGTGTGTAGAGATATACACTTTATGTATATCAAAAAGGAGAGTCACAAAAGGTAAATATGATAAAATTGCTTATTTAGTCTATATGGGTGTGGCAAAACAGCGTGGCTGAATCTATTAGTGATTCTAAACATTTAATCTGAGAAGCAGAAACTCATGAGTCAAGCATGCCAATCCTTGCCTAAAAAATTTATTTAACTGTTTCTTAATCCTAAATGGTAAGCTGCATAAAAAGCGGATGCACATCCGCCCCACTGGCAATCACTAATTTCCCCCTGTACAGTGACAGCACAGATTTAATGAAGAAGCTCTGTAATATGTTAACCCAATAACGTCAAAAATAGCTTCCTACAAGCTCTCTGACAAAGAGCGGTGATGTTTATAGTGATTATTATTAAGATTTATGAGGAAAAAAAAAAACCCTTAGAGAATATTTGTGGTCATCTGAAATAAGAGACAACAAACGTGAGAGCAAATTGGTATGTCAGCTGAAAAAGAGACAGATCTGGGAGGGTTATGGCTGTGAATGTGACAAAAGGTGAAGAAGTGTCCCAGTATTCACCAACCACTTTAGTGGAGCTCTAAGAAGGACGGTCATACAACTCCATTACTGGACTAAGTGCGTATATCAGCCTTTATTAAATCATCCAGCACTTCCCTCACCTCATTTACAGATAAAAAGCAAAACACAGCAAAACTTATGTCTAGATCTAAAAAAAAAAAAACAAAAAAACTTAGTTCAAAAAAAAAAAAAAAAAAAAAAAAAAAAAAAGCAAAACCAACAAGTTAAAAATAGGACGTTGATACATTTTAGATACCCAAATGAAAAGCATCTCTCCCAAGCCTTAGCTAATGTCTAGACTCAGAAAACCTCTGAAGGAATCAACAACACAAAAATAAAGTTCCCTACATACCTCTCGATTTGATTCCATACGTATTCATGGGTGTTCAATTGATGGCAAGGTTGATAATTTTGCCAGTTAGCACTTTTAAAATGCAAGAGTGGATCAGAAAGTGCAAGTTTCTTTCCCCAAATCCTTCAAGTGACTCCATTTGTCTTGGCACTTATAGCCGCCTTGTTAACCACCTCACAACAGGTACAATCATACCTTCTGTATAAATTCCAACTTTCATCCAGGGTGTGGAAGACAAATTCAACTCCCTTCCCTTTAAATGCAACATTTATTTCCCAACTCTGTGCAAGTGCCCTAACCAGCAAGTCATGGAGGGGTCTGTGTGCTTACCACACCTTCTTTTGAAACTGTCCCAACAGGGATACAACTCCCAAGAATCTGAGATACTTAAAAGACAAACCAAAAGAATAAACATCATCCTAGAAAGTTCAAACACAAGCACAACCTGAATAGCAGGTAATGACCTTATCTAGAGTAGAATTTTGAAGATTTTATTTCAAGAGAAATGAAAAGAATTTACAGTTGCTTAACTCAAAAGGGCAGAAGGTGAAGGAAGACCATGGAGGGAAGAGTATGATAATATTTAACTATGTCAAAAGCAAGAACATCGATGTTCCCCATCTTTATAGCAGATAGTATAAGAACCAATGAGTTTAAATAGCAGGGAGAAAGATTTTTGTATGACTAACATGGATCTACCAGTAAAGATGGAGACTCTGCAGTCTTCCAGCTTGCCTAGGAGGCTTTAAGCACAGATTAAAAATAATTTTTAAAAAAGTATCAAGTAGAGTTGATTTTTTGTTGGCTTGGTGGTATGGTCTGCAAACATCTACACAAGGTTTTCAGTGCAAGTTCTACATATTGAACACATAGAAGGATGTTGCTGTCAGAAATAATTTTATCCAAAGCACAAGTATAGAATTTTTTAACTTGTTAAAAAGTTCAAAAGAATTATTTTTATAGGAATTATTTTTGTCATAGAAGTATGGATGTCATCTTGCTAGTGAAAAGCTCGAAAGCAATATAACACTAATCTATCATTTCTATATTCAATTTTAAATATGTTTGCTTCATTCATTCAAAAGCCTTTACCTTCACTTTAGAATGAATCAGAGAATACAGCTATTTATCCAAATTAACCTTGTTTCTTTCTCAATTTGATACAGAAATTTGGAGCATTTAAGACTGCTTTTCATAGCTGTAAGAACAAAACCTATGTGTCAGGTGTACTAGACTTCTCTAAGTACTTTGGTTCTTCTCTTTGTATGAAGTAATTGCACCCTGTTACAATCTTAGAATTTAATTACTCTGATCTAACAGACTAATTTTACTTAAGATTTTCTTTTATTGATCTACTATACAGACGAAATGCTATTTCACCTTCTGGCTTACACATTGCTTGTATTAAATTACTGTCTAATTTGTTTTCATCTACTTTAAAGATTACTTTGTTGAAAAGTGACGCCAGACAGCAAAGGTATTGCCTTTTGAGTAAATAAATTACACGCAGCCCCCTTTTCTACTGTTCGATACCCAAACCTGCAGTTATGCTGTTGCTATTTGATAGTTGTTACTAGTCAGTAATGGATACAAGTCCTCTGTACAGCTGTTCTTTAATCACATTAACTGGTACTGCTTTGTAAGTGGAAAGTGTCCTTTGATAAAGGAAATTAAATTTCATAAAATGCCATCTTTCTGCAAACACTGATTTGATTTACTGGCATTGTGTTGGAGAACTGCAACCAGTGTTTAGTAATACCTGCACGTCATCAAACCCATGAATGCTTCAGTGAAAGACGCAAAGCACTTTGGTTATTGGAGAGCGCATTTCATCTACAGGCTGTAAACAGGCGCTCCAGCTATCAGAAACAAATCTGAGCAGAATCATAGTTCAGTGGCATTTAACACAAATAAGATGCAAATCTTCGAGCATCAGTGTTTTCTACTTTTCTCAATATGCATCCCTAGAAAACATACAAAATCTGATAATTTACCTTACTTTTCCATGCTAAAGCACAGATCATGTGGACAATTCCCATCCTTCATGGAGCTTCCATGGATTCTGTATTTTGATAAAATACTGATGATGTATGGTGTCTATCACTTTTTGCTCTGGTGATATATAGGTTTCTGTGTGCAGTCAGTTCTTCTGATCAGTAGGAAAAGAGCAGAGCTCTCATCACTTCTCTAGGGTAAAAACTACCAACACCAGTATTCATCAGGAAACTACTTCAGATTTTCTTCTAACAAGGGCTGTCAAAAGAGAATCGAGGACAGCCCTCAGCAGAACCACTTTGGTGTATCTAACTAAAGAGACTGCAGAATCATACTCAAACATATTTTGAGAAAGTCTATTAAAAAAAAAAAATGCCATCCTGTATCATAACATAAATACCTTGAAAAAGTATTTTCATTGCAGAAGTTTGGCTGCACACTATGCCTTAGCCCAACTAATAAAGTCTAGAGAGCCTAGATTAACACATTTACCATAAATATAGTTCCCATAAAAACAATAATTCGAGACAGTAGTATAATTGTGAGGAAGAAGATAGTGAAAAAAGTACAAGATCAATCTAATACAGTAAAAGTAGACTGGAATACATCAAACAGTTGATGGAATACATCAAACTGCGAAACAGTTAATATATACCAATGCACATATTTGTTCCATTAAGTGGTTACACTCTTTTGAGATTATTTAATTTAAAACTACACTCTCTGCTGCTGTGATGAGCTTAATTTGTGAAATAAAAGGCTGCAGTAAGAAAAAGTTCTATAAGCTGCTATAGAGATGGCTAGCAAAAGCTTATGCATTTTCCAGTTGACTTACACAACCAGCTTTGAGCATGATTAGTTAATGCCGGCCGAAGCTTCTTTGAAACTTCAAGGAAAAGACCTGTTTTGCTTTCTACAGTTTTTCTGGAGGTGCATCACAGCACCGGTGTGCTACTTAGCACATCGAACAAACCGCTTTCCAAGCTTTTACTAAGCACAAAAAGTGTTTATGCCAATACAATTCCTAATGCATTCCTGTTGCTAGGATAACTTTGTTTACAGCTTGCAGATGAAGTAATTCTCATACATTTTTCTGAGGATCCCCTGTTTTTTCAGTGACTAAATAGTTACATCTAACCTCCTTGCCCTTTGTGCGTGGGCAGTGCTTCCTCTCTTCGGATCATGTGCGGTGCTTCAATGGCAGCGTCAGTCCTCGCCAGCACCAAGAGCATTGTGCTGCCATCCTATTTATACTGCCAGCAAAAATAATTACTTCTCTTCTCTTCTGAAAACTAGGCGCTGAAATGGAAGCAACTCAATACACTTTAACACGACGTCTTTCCACAAAGGAGTTTAGCCTCCTGTGTCATTTCAGAAAATTCAAAACACCTTTCTCTATGTTTAATGAAAAGGCTAATATGGTTTAGCAGTTTTTAAAATGAAGAGGAGAGTTTTTCTTCTTTTGAGCATCGATTGCCTTGGAAATTTTCCTTTCTTACTAACCCAAAGCTATGCATGTTAGATTTCAGACTGGTAGAGGAATAAGGAGAACACTGTTGTATCTTAAGTACCATTAAGCAATAATGAATTAGAAGAAATATTGAGAGTTAAAGTGTCTTCACTTATTTATCCAGAACTCTGAATTTGGCTGGTTAAATTACCTATATTATTTGCACAAAGGTGACATATAATTATGCCAGATATGTTTCCTTTGATTATATAACTCAACATTTCAACAGAGAACTGTGTCCCTTCTCATGACACTAAGGAGGATAACCATCATGCTTAAAATGCTGCTAAAGCAATTTGCAGGAAAGCATTCTCACTACACCTATTCTACACACTACATGCTGCCAAATAACGTACTAAAAGAAAAAAAATAAGGGAATTCTAAATATCTCATGTTGACCTATGCTATTTTTTTTCTTTCTTTTTTTTTTTTTTTTAAGCTATTTATTCATTAGAACATGAGCCAGAACCCATCTGAAAACTACCAGGCTCAGATAAGAAGAAATAATTTCTACGTATTAAGTTATTTTACACAAAACCCCCAACGTTACTAGAAAGAACAAACTTGTTTCAGAATGTTTACAAGTCTGCATATTAAAACATTTACTAGTGGGGACTCCAGTTCAAAAGATCTAGTTTGGATAGTTATCAGAACATAGGTTTCTGGTTTTTCCCTCATCAGTGCTGAGCAGCATAGGCATTAAGAATTTTTGCAATGGACACTGAATGTAGCAAAAACGATCTGTCAAAACAAAAAATTGAGGTTTGTGAGGTTCAAGCTGGAATTTAGAAACAACTTGTTCCTTCAAGAGGCTGATGAAACACTGGAGCAAATTACCCAAGGACACTGCACAGTATCCATCCTTGAAGTTTTCAAAGCTCAATTTCAAGCAGCACGTTCAACATTTTTTTTTATTCTTTTGCTGTCTGATCTTATATGCAGCTTCATTCTTCACTAAGAAGCTAAGAGAAGCTCCTAAATCAAATGGGTTTAAGACCTTACATTTCAAAGATTATCCCTGCCCAGATAGAGCTACAGAGTCAGTCCAGTTGTAGGACCACTTTTGTGGAGGAAACAAGTGATTGTCCACAGGCTATTGTTTTCCCAGTTTACATTTCCTAGGTGACCATCCCTGTAAAACTAGGTAGAATGTCAAAGTTTTTAAACATACATCAAGTTGCAGAATGCAGACTGAAATCCAGGTCATCCATTGAGAGGAAGCCCCAGACAGGAGTAGGAAGAAAGAGACTTCTGACATTTTATGGAGAGACAGAGAGAGAGGTTAAACTCCGGAGAGCCCATCTTCCTTTCTGAAATCTGGTTTTCATATGTCCACAGGTGGTATAACTAAGGGTGAAGAACTCTGTAGTTATTGAATAAAACCATGAGCCCATAATGTTGATGAGGGCTTTATCACTGATTTGAATAGGTCCAGGTTTTCAGACATCATGCTGTATTACAGAGTACTTGTTCTTAAATAAAGTCAAAAAAACCCCACCAAACCCCACAAGAAATCCCCATCAACATATACCCCCCCCGTCCCCCCAAAAAAACCTCACCTCCAACAAACAAAACAACCCTGTGACAAAAGTAAATTGAATAACTATCTCATGGAACAAATCTAAACCCATGGCCATATGGCAGGAGTAAGAATGGACTACATTTTTGCTATCTTGCTTCAAAAACACTGGAAATTGTTCCTCATAACTCTTGATACTGCAGAAGTTACTGCATTTCTCATGAATAACTAAACAGATTATAAATATTTTCACTTTGATATTCATAGACTGATATCAAAATACTATAACGTTCCCTGAGTTTCCTGTTTCCCATGACTTCCATCTCAAATCTTTCTTAGTGACCTTTGAGAAGGGGATTTTTTTTTTTGCTCTCCTAGTTTCTGTGAAAATAAGTGTAGCTAAAACCAGAATTAAGACCAATATTTAGAGACTATTTTGTTGTTTTTCCATCTTCCCCCCCACCTCACCCCACCCTTTCTTCCCATGCTTATTTGGGAATTATCTTTCTTCTTCTGTTCACATTCTGATGAACTTTCTTGACTTGCTTAGAAGTTCAGGTTTTACTATCTTTGTGCAAAGCTCTTCAAATACTTTTAAATTATTATGACCTAGCTTACTTGGGTTTAGTTGTTATCTGTTCATCCATAATTCTGATAAGTTTTGGTTTGAGTGTATATAATTTTTGTTTTAAAAAAGTACATATAATATCTTAAAAACATTCATTCACAGTTATTCTGAGGGCTGGGGGAACCAACCGAATGAAGCCATAGGAGGTTAACACAGAACACTAAATGCTTAAAATTACTTAAACGATGCAATAAAACTAATTTAAATTAGTAAACCAATATTTTTTCTAGCATGCCATGGCAATCTTCCTAACAGCAGTAAGTTAAGAAGAAAATATAAAAATTTACACAGTGTGCAGACAATGCAAAGACGGACAAAACTGTACCGGAGGGTGGTGAGTTTTGTTTTGATTTTGTGGTTTGTGTGGTTTTTTTAGGTTTGGTTGTTGTTAGTTGTTTTTTTGTTTTATTTAAAAACAAAAAAAAATAACCAAGCAAAACCCCAAATCCCACACTGTATACCTTAGCTAAGAAATAACGTATAAAGAAGTGGACTAGAAAAAGAATCAGGGATCATAGTATAACTGAACTCGCTTGTTCAGTATAATGACTGTAGCAAAAGTAGACTTTTCAGAAGTACAACTTGCTGGCATGACACTCTGGAAAAAACTCACTTTTAGAGGTAATCTGCCTCTTGGAAATAGCCTGAATGACTTGCATGAATAGGCAGCGGTTTGGATTAGTAGGCTGCTTACAAGTGCTTACAAGAACCTCATGAAATTCAATAAGGGCAAGTGTAGGGTGCTGCACCTGGGGAGGAATAACCCCCTGCACCAGTACAGGCTGGGGCTGACCTGCTGGAGAGCAGCTCTGAGGAAAGGGACCTGGGAGTCCTGGTGGACAACAGGATGACCATGAGCCAGCAATGTGCCCTTGTGGCCAAGAAGGCCAATGGCATCCTGGGGGGCATCAAGAAGAGTGTGGCCAGCAGGTGGAGGGAGGTCATCCTCCCCCTCTACTCTGNTGCACTGGAGATTGTACTGGGCTTAGAAGTGTTTTTATCATAAATCTACACAAGGCAGAAAATGAATTCTCATCAAGTTTAATGTAGTTGATATACTGGAGGAGAGCAGAGTTGCTGCTTAGAGGGACACAGGTACATTAGAGAACCAGACCAACATAAGAGATTGAAAGACAAATGAGAAGTCTGGCCCCTGGCAAAAAGCATCCCCATTCACTGCAAAGTGAAGGCCAGGCACAGACTGATCTGGTATCCAAAGAGGACCCAAGAGTCCTGGTGGAAAGCAAGCTGAACAAGAATCAGTAGCGATCCTCTGCTGCAGTGATGGCTGTGTACTTACTGGGCTGCAAAGAAAGAGCACTGCCAATGGGCAAGGGAATGGGTTATTCCTCTCCACCTGGCACTGGTGAGGCTGTGTCTGAAGTATTCCCTGCTGGATTTTGGCCTGCCCATAGGAGAGAGAGTTTGTCAGCTGAAGTACTGGCAAAACAGGAGGGTCCCGTGATGGGTCATTAACGTGGGGGCTGAAGCACATGATGTACAAGGAGAGTCTGAGGGAACTGAGCTTGTTTAGGTTAGAAAAGAGATGGCTAAGGAGAAGCTGGTTGCAGTCTGACTATCTAAGAGGAGATTGCAAGATTGCTCAGACCAGTAGAGCAAAAGGTAAAGGTGACAGTCACAAGTAGGAGCTAGAGAGATTATGTTAGATATAAAGAAAAAAAAAATCTAAATAATGAAAGCAGTTATGCACTGAAGCAAAGGTCCAGAGAAGATTTCCCAGACAACTAGGAAAGCCTGATCTGCCTTTAAAACTAACCTGTCTTTGGGAAGGAGCTCGTAGCTCCAGAAGTCACTTCCAACCTAACTTTTCCTAAGGTTCCAAGGTCATACTTCAGAACTGCTTTACTACCACAGCACAGAGGACACTCTAGGGTTTCACTGAAGTGGACGAGGTTCCCTTCCCCTCCCCCAGGATGCTAATATAACTATAGAAGATTCGCAAAGAAAATTGTGTCAAGTTTACCGCTTGATTTATTAGCAAACATTATCTGTTTGTTAGACACAAAGGGCAACCTTAATACTTTGTCTACACCAATGAACAATTCTCCTAGGTACATAGCCTATACCGAGGAGGCCTGTCTCCATAACTTCCACCAGATTTTCAAAAGCTACCTCACAGTTTCGCAAAATAGGTTTTGCCTACGTACTCTCCCATCTACTATGTTAAGAGGTTGAATGGGAGTCAAAATAACAGGAGTGAGTAGGTTGAAATTTTTCAGAAATTGTAACTACCTTTATTTAAAATTTATCACAGATTAGGGAGAGCTATAAATCACTAGACAATTGCTTCTGCAGAATGTTTATTATTTTTTACAAGTATGTCAAGATAGTGTGCTTAATGGTACCTGATGCAGTGGTACCTGGAAAAAAGCTATCCTGTTGATAGAAACCAGTGAGCACAGAAAAGCATCCTTAAGATGCAGGAGTCACATCTATTTTGAAGTGGGTGTGGGAGAACAAAAAATTCCAGTAATTACTTAAAAATAAAGGTGAGGTTTAAGAAACAGCATGGTATTAATTGTCACGAGCAGATCACTTCCAGCGGTTTCTGTGGTAAAAATGGAATAATGCTCCCTTCCCCAGCAGAGGGGGATGACTGAAGAATGATTGAAATAGAGTTTGCGCAGAAGTTTTGAAGATGTAAAATAACATTTTGTTAAGCTATTTATCACAACACCAAGTTTCCCTTTTAAGTTATTGACATCAAAGCAATACATGGGTTCAAGGCTAGCATTGGTATAAGTATTTTGAAACTAACAAAGCTGTGGTAGGTAGAATTTACAATTTACCCTCACAAGAAGAAAATAAGACTGGGACCTAATTTATTTCCTACATGGATTATAAGACTGAAGATCAAGCCTTACAAGTTTTTCACACAACACACACACTCACCAGTGAGACATAACGTGTCAATGGATTTTCATCACATTTTATTTTAAAGTTAAAGCAAACAAATATTCCAGAAGGCAGTTACCTCAGTAAGTAGTGAGAGACCATACTACTCTGATAAAGACATGACAAACTATCACCCCTCTCTTTGATTTTGGGGGAGGGAAAAATGGCAGAAGTTAATTAGGTCCAATCTCAACAACATTTTCTATTTATTTTTGAACTAAAATATCAACTCGGTCTTTCTGAGAAAAACCCATTAAAAAAGTGGGAGGGAGGGGAAAACCCTCGCAAAGAGTTACATGACGTAAGCTTGCATCTCAAACAACAAGAATTACACTAAACTGAACATTCATTTATTGTTTTTTGTTTTCCCCTGTTCTATCCTCCACCCCCACACTTCCTTGCAGGCATGGGAAATTTATTTTTTTTAGTTATTGTATTTTTTAGTTATTGCAAATTATGTCCTGGACATTTTTTTGGTAAGAGAGTCAATCTGAAATCAATGTTGCCTTTTTTTATGCTAAAATAAACAAACAAATTAAAAATATTAAGCACTAGGCTTACATTTGGGATCAGGTGTTTTGCTCTTTCTGTCTTTTTTTCAACAAAGTATCAAAGTAGCTGCTTGTGTTGAGGTTTTGAGCTTGGGTAGGTGGGGTTTTTTGTTTGTTTGTTTTTAAGTGGAGAAATCCTGAAGTCTCACAGTTATGGGAGTACAGCATTAAGGGGGAATTAACAAACCCTGAAGTTCAAACCATTGATCTACATAAATCCACTGCCAGGGAAGCCATGGTGAGAGGCTGAAGAGAGGCTCCATGCCTCCGCATGTAGGGATATGAAAGATCCAGGCAGATTTGCTCCAGTGCCAGAGGTGCAGAGTGCACATAGGGCAGAACAGCCCACAGCACCTTGCAGAAAAGAAACATCACAAGGTGTCTTCCTTTGATATTCACAGCCCATTTTATCTATGGGAGGAAATAGAGTTGCAATGTGGCGCCAAAGTAGGAGGCTGTGATCCCACATTAGCTACCGCTCATCATAAGTAGGTACCCACATAGGCCTCAGGTGTTATTACTCTCATTGTTGTTTAAACAGATGAGTAAGAATTTCAATAAAACAAACAACAAAGAAACAAAAAAAAAAAACCACCCAAAGTTTAGATTTCTTTCATATGCCAAGAAAAAAGGCTTGGGGCTAGAAATAGTAGGCCTAGTGTTTTCTCCCCCTCCATATTTCTCTCTGATCCCAGAATTCAACCATTTGACACCAGTGCACAGAAGGATTATTAACTATTTATTTTTTAGAAATTATAATTTCAGGTGCCCTGTGGTGAACTCCATGGTAACGTGACATCTTGTAACTTCAGAACTTGCAAGACCAAGATAACAGACGAGGCAAGCAAGATAAAGAACATGAGTGGATGTGTAGAAAGAAAAGGAAACTTTTTTTTTTTTAATTTAGTGACAAGGACTGAAATAAGTTTTATTCCACATGTATTTGGCCTGCATATTCTACTTACAATTTACTCAGAGGTTTGTCTCTCAAATGCACATCTGGACTTTGTCCAGTCAGCTGCATTGTTACTTGCTCTGCTGTTTATTCCAAATTTATTTTCACATAACTCTGTACAGTGCTTCCTTTTCCCAAGGGAGTTGTTCCTACCAGATGGTATTTACATGTCCACCATTTCAATAGTTTTGCCACAACTCTATTTTCAAGTGTCAGAAACAAACTTTGAAGATATCACCACACATAGTTACGCTCATATTACAGGACTGTGAAGCAGAAGGGGAAAGAGGAACTTGCTACGCATTTTTCAAACAAGAAAAATATACTATGATTACATACTGGAATCGAGAAAAATTTTCAAGTGTTTTGTATGTCCCTCGTTATGTCACTTGCAGGTCTTTTTACCTTCTGTCCTAGGACATTGTATTTCATCTGTTCTTGCTAGAAAAGATCCTGCAGTCTAATCAGAATATACCTTCTGTGATCCCAAGACTAAAGAGATCATCAAACATCGGATGTTTCTTTTGAGACTAAACACCTTGCCACATAGCCTGAAAGAATCTGTATTTTTCTAAAGCTTCAGAAAAGTCACAACAGATTAGAAGAGTAGCAAGAAGTTTTAAAGTTTATGTTCCTTGCCAGTAACATTTAATGTGTATATCCTTCCATATATACAGCTACAGCAAAAAATGTAACCCTGGAGAAGGAGAGGAGCTTGTTCAGAAGAGAAACACAAAAAGCATTTTCAGCAATAATTTTTGAGAAGATTCAGCTGTTGGTATTTGTTTGTTTTTTATTAGTCTTAAATCTTGTTATACACATCCTGCCAAATATCTATCTTGCACTCCTTTCATGTAGCAATTCAACGATGCAAATTTATAGCAACATTGGATATTAAAAACATGCATATCGGAGTGCAATTTAATCGGGCTCAGATCTTCAGGTCTTTGTAAAACAGAATATTCCAACAGAAAAATATTTTATACCCTTTTTTTGGTTAGTACTTCTTTCATCCAGTCAGCTTCTTTCTCAAGTGTCCCATCATGCAACATACAAGAAATAGCCTGTTGTTTTACTCATATCTGTTAAATTCCAGTTGGATAACACTATTTTACAGTGGAGTTTTAAATATTTATCTACCAGTATGTTATGAGAAAGCAGTCAAAATGTTAACCACTTTATATTAAAGTTATTAAACACCTTGGAAAACTACTGAAGAAAACTAGATGGAAAAAATCATCTATACGAGCTATAACAACAACCACCCACTGGGACAGACTCCGGCAGCATAAAAAAAAAAAAGTTACACTGAGACATTAAAAATACCTTCTTATAAAGTTAAGAAAAGGTTTAAGAATCAAACCAAGATGACTTTATCCTTATGCCCAACCCTACTGTGGCTCCTTATCTGCATTTCCATAGAACAGCTTAAATCCTCCGGTCCTGTGTGTAATGGAAAACAAAAATGCTACCCAGTGCTTAGCCAGCACTCTGCAATCGCTGTTGGCTGTGTCAGGCCACAAAGCGCATTTCCAAGACACTCACTGACACCTGACAGATAACAATAACTAGAGCGAATGTTAGACAGTACCTGACACTCCAGCTCCCAGAAATAGATCCCCACTGCTGTAACTCCTATCTGAGCGGTGTTACTTTTAATCACACAGTGGTCATTTTTACAACTTGCCTTTTTAAAGCATGTATCTACAGCTATCGAAAACAATCACCATTGCAAAAGCTATGGCAGGTTAGTATCTCTCATAGATTAGCAACACACAACATGCTCTAATCACGTTAGTCTTTCGATATTGGGTAGGCAGGTTTGTTATTTGAACACCAGTCTAACCATCCTTTGCCAGCCAACTACCACCAGTTACATTCAACCAAAATCATCAGTTCTGCAAGTGACAAATAACAGGTAAGCAATTACTACCGTTCTGGAAAATTCTTTAGAAAAATACATACTTGATAAATTCTGAAGGAATATCTAAACCAAGTTCTCTTCATCTGCCCCACCCCTGCAAGCTGTAGAATAGCAAGTAGAAGTCAAAGCAGAGAGTGATTCGTCCTTGCTAGCTCAAGTACCATAAACACCAAGAAAGTCTTCTTTCATACAGTCCCTGTGTTATTTCATTCCATTAATAGTGTTTTCATGGGAAGACAGCAGCTGCTCATCATACAGATGTAATCAGGGCCCAAATCCCCTTAAGAACTGCTCTACCTGCTTTTGCCACTAAGTGAAGATCAAGTTAAAATGGGACTGTTTATAACCAAACTCAAAGTATAGGTTTGTGTTTTCCATCTACACCAGAAACAAGAGAAGTAGCTCTCACCAAGAACACTTTCATAGTCTTCAGAGAGATGATAAAAGACAAAGGCATGAATGTCTTAAAAATGGATTTTTTTTTTTCCTTCTAACAATGCAATACTTGTTTCTTGCCTTTCTATTGACATCCCTTCGTACTGTTGTGCTCTGCAGAACAATGGAGCCAGTTGTAGAAATGAAATGAGTCACAAAAAAACACGTGACTTGGGGCATGTAAGGCAGAACTGACTGTATCACTTTGTCTCAGTTGCCAAAGGGTGTAACAAAATCATGTTTGTTTACTGCTTGAATTCAAAATTTCATTGTGGATCTGAACATACTTTTTCTTGTTAAAGTAAGACACTATGCAAGATGCAAAGTTGCTCATAACTTGTCAGTACTAACTTACACCTTGGTTAGCCCTAATGCTTTCATGATACAAGGCACTGCTCATGTATTGATGAATCATTTCATAATACGGAGGTGACAAATCTCCCTGCTAGAGCAGCAGGTAAAGATTAGTTCCTCCATGTCAAACCAGGTCGGCTGTCATGGCAAGAGAGTCCTGTGATTCAAGATATATTAATATTAAACTGGAACTGAATTTCTCCTTCTCTCCTAGAGCTCTGATCATTACGTACCTACATAGGTGGGCAAGTATTTGGAAACTCATTTTTTATTGCATTTTCTTCCTTGCTGACCCTTTTCCTAATCAGTAAGTCTTCCTATTCAGTAAGTCACCCTGGAAATAAAAGTTGTAACTCAAGTTAACTGTCACAGAATCACAGAATCACAGAATCACAGAATCACAGAATCACAGAATCACAGAATCACAGAATCACAGAATCACAGAATCACAGAATCACAGAATCACAGAATCACAGAATCACAGAATCACAGAATCACAGAATCACAGAATCACAGAATCACAGAATCACAGAATCACAGAATCACAGAATCACAGAATCACAGAATCACAGAATCACAGAATCACAGAATCACAGAATCACAGAATCACAGAATCACAGAATCACAGAATCACAGAATCACAGAATCACAGAATCACAGAATCACAGAATCACAGAATCACAGAATCACAGAATCACAGAATCACAGAATCACAGAATCACAGAATCACAGAATCACAGAATCACAGAATCACAGAATCACAGAATCACAGAATCACAGAATCACAGAATCACAGAATCACAGAATCACAGAATCACAGAATCACAGAATCACAGAATCACAGAATCACAGAATCACAGAATCACAGAATCACAGAATCACAGAATCACAGAATCACAGAATCACAGAATCACAGAATCACAGAATCACAGAATCACAGAATCACAGAATCACAGAATCACAGAATCACAGAATCACAGAATCNGCTGAGGGTGCACTCTATCCCCTCATCCAGGTCGTTGATGAATATATTGAAGAGCACTGGGCCCAGTACTGACCCCTGGGGAACACCGCTCATCACTGACCTCCAGCTAGACTCTGTGCCCCTAATCACAACCCTCTGGGCTCTGTCCTTCAACCAGTTTTCTATCCACCTCACTGTCCATTCATCTAACCCACTCTTCCTAAGCTTCCCTATCTGTCACCTTCCAAATCTGTCTAGGTTCACTCCCCTTAAGTGTCAGAGCATATGCCTATTATACACTGTCCATTACACAGTGGCAGCCACTACTGGATTAGAAAAAAAAAAATGACAAAACAAAAAAACCCCATAAGAAATATTTTTGTCTAACTAGTAAATTGGAAATTAAGAACCCTGAATCAGGAAAAGAAAATAAGAAAGCAGCTTGAGTAGAAATTAAATATCTACAGGGAAATTTGTGTGCCAAACCGTGCCTATATGAAGCTTCCATCGCTCTCAGAGTCAAGACTTCTATCCCGAGTTCAATAATCTGTGAGCAACAGTGTTCACGACTGTTTCTCCCAGTACTACCTGATTATTAAAATCTTAAATCCTTAAAACCCTTCTGAGACTGACTTTTGAAAGTTGAGGATGAGTGTTTTTAGATGATCTACCAAATGCAGGTATTCTTTCTTCCCCAGAGAATTCTAGCACAGCACTTGCCTGTCAAAGTGGCAAAGCACAGATGGTCCCACACCAAAGCTTTTGCAGAGCAGCTCTGTCAGTCAAGGTTCAGCCAAATTTTAAGTGATGTTTGTACACTTATTCCCCCAGCTCTAGTTAAAAAGCGATAATTGTGTTGAAAAGGTGTTCTTGTGAAGTTGTACCAGAAGATGTCTGGAAATCATCTGTTATCATTGCTGTTTTATCATGCTGACAATATGAGAAATCATCATTCTTGTTGCCCTCTTGTCCTCAAGTTAAACTTTGTAATCTCTCCTTGGTCAAAATAAATGAGTTTTTGAAGTTATCGAAAGTCTCAAGGCTCAGATTTAACCATCAAATAACGCAGAAAAGAATTCTCCGTGATTCAGACATGAACGCACAACTGAATGCCTTCCAGTCCAAGCCGCACAAATTGCAATAGAAGGGCGGTAACCTTGTAAGCTCCAGTGAGTAGTTACAAGCATTCTCTTTGCCACCTCCTACTGTTAAATACAGAAGTAGGACACTAAGCCAATGTGTCGCATGTTGCAGGCTGGGTGGTCTGGGAACATCCAGGGTGAGTTACCACAGCTCAGCTGGGAGGCACTTTCTAAGCTGCATTAACGCTCCTCTGTAAGACTGTCTGACCACATCCAAGCTGTCAGAAGGAACTTTGTTCCTTATGACAGTGATTATTTCAATTTCTATTTTTCATATTATCCACCAGGCACGTAGGTCTTTTTACAAATAAGAAATATTTGCATTTATTACTATAAACCTTACCCTCAGGAAATTTCATGTGGAAATAAATTCCTAAAACAAAGCAGCTGGTAAGTCAGATACATAAACAGGTATAGTCCAAGAGACCAATAGAAAGAATTATTTCTACTGAAGTCTGTTTCAACATCACTTCCATCAGATACAGGCAGAAGCATATGACTTGACTGTATTAGAAGGTAAAAAATACTTCCAAGATGCTTCTGCATACTGGTGTTCATGGAACTTGCAGTTGAGATTCATTGCAGAAGGGCCTTAAAAACCATTTTGTTGCAAAACAGCATTTTGGTCACTAACTTAAAAAGCTTCAGAAGCAAAACAATGTAAGTCCATTTAGTTTGGCAAATCACACCAGCGTATATCAGACATTATTCTGATCAAATGATGTTATGTACATTTTATTCCACCAAGACCCTGGAAAATGAAAAACATCAGAAGAGTCGATATTTCTTGACTGGCAAGAGTCTAGTCATTCATCAAACACGGAGTTGGACAGATACTATCTTCATATCAGCTATGAAGATAATATCAACATAGAAAGTTATGAAGCTCTAGATTATGATTCCATAATGAAGGCTCAAGGCTTGTAGTGAATTATTACAGATAGCGCTGAAGTGTGAAAGCTTAAAAAGAAAAAAAAACTCAGCTGGGAGCTATTAGTCCTTTGTGCCCCCTCCAGTTTCTCTGCACAGTTCTCACCTCTAGATGAGATTAGGTTAATTAAATAGGCCAAACTCTAAGAGCCTATTTGTTTACAAGTACAGTTAATTAAGAAATAGATGCTCAAATTTCATCAGAAGTAGAAATACTTCAGTTACTAATTCACGCTTGTTTTAATGCTTAAGCATTTGCTCTAACAGTACTCTGATAAGTCACTTAAACCACATTTAAAAGCTAAGAAAGAGCAGAACACGTGTGCCAGTCTCACTTTCTCTGGCTGGCAGCAGTCAGCCAGTCACAGGCCAAAAGAGAAGAGAAATGATGAATTTCGGAAGGGAGACCTATACTTTTGCTTTGGTGAGGAGCCGGGACAGAACTGTTTCACACCACAGGACGAATCAGCAACAGCTCCTGACTTTTCTCACGGGGGGCAGGACGAAAAGGAAACCACTATTCTCCCCCTTCCAAAGAGATTTGCCTGTCCTCACCTCTGTTTTATTTTGCCAGTCACTTCGAAGTAGCTGGTGTGCCGTTACTGGCATGGGAGCATTTCAAGAGCGGAGTTGGGGAGGGCGTTCAAAGCCTCCAAGAAAGCAGAACCGGCAGTGACACCGAGTGGCAACATTCCTGCAACACACTTCGGGAAGTCCCTGTTAGGAACTTCTTCAGCAGACCATTTTTAAAGCCTGTGAAACTTTTAACTTAATTCTAAACTCCAACCTGTTACTATTTAAAGCAGGACGAGCAAAACGGAACCGCTACTTTTTGTCTTATTTGTGCTTGAACCTTCAATGTTTCATCGGAAAGTATTCTTAAATGAAGATTAAAAAAAAAAGGAAAAATTAAAAAAACATATAACCACAGTTCATGCTAGGAACAGGCTTAATTAACAACTTTTAAAAGATCAAAACTTGAACCTAGGCATTTTTTTAAGCATTTATAAAGCCTTCTCTTCTGAACGCATCAAAACATCTTGAAATTTGTCGAAAAGTCAAGTCCAGTGGTAAAAAATGTATGTGTAAAGCACCTGTATATTCTACCAAAATTTCCCTCCCTCTTAGGAAGCTATCAATGAATTGAAATTCAGGAGATCTTAATTATTCTATTTAATTGCCTCTCCCTTTCAATCCTGGAGAAGAGTCATCTTTGAATGACACTTGAATCACTGTTAACAGAACTCTACAGTTTGTGAATGATGTTCAGCACTGCTTTAAGCCTGGCCTTACAACACACACACACAGAGAACTATTTTACAAAGGCTGCCCTGTTTTTTAACGTTTTGTCTCTAAAATGAGACACAGGTTTACTATTTTTAGTCTTTTTTTTGCCTTTTTTTCCCCCCCTAGGAAATATTCCATAGAGTTAACTGCTTCTATTCTGTCAGATATGTAGCCAGTGTGACAAGAGCCATATTCATGGCTTGAAATCTCCTAGGACATCATAATACTCAGGTAATACCCAGATGGGTAGTTAGTGACAGAAGAAAGATGGCTTATACTTCCTAGGACTGCAGCATCATACTGTGCTCAAGGAATGGTAATGCATTGGGGACATCTATTACTTGACAGTACAGGAGATAGAATGAGTTTATTCGTTATGTTCACAGGTCCCAGGCAAGGTATTTTCTGGGTAGTTCACAGCATGCACACAGCTGGATTTTGAGTGCTGAGAAAACCCTATTTGTTAGTGAGGAATCTTCTTTTCTCTCCCCAGTATCACCCCACTTATTAGCTGCAAACTCTAAAATATAATCTGTGTTTTCTAGAGGGCATGTACACAAGCCATTTTAAGGAAAGAACAAAAAATGGATGGGCTTAAAAAAAAAAAAAGATTTTTGCATCTATAATGTGTTTCTCACGTCCCTACAATTTTCCCTGGAAATGCTAATTGTTACTTCCTTTCCCTAGCTCGCCACTGAGCAACTAGGGCTCCCAAGCCTGAGACAATGACAAGCTTCATTTAATTTCCTAACTATTCTGTCAAACTAATCAGAAGGCAGACAAAGAAAATAATCTTACTTCACCCTGCTTTTCCCAATATTCTGTAGCCAAATAAACTTGCAGAAATAAAAAAAGCCTAAACCAATTCATACAAACCAGCCTGTATTTTATTTTCTCTTGTCGTATCATCTTGTCATGCTAGAGGCTTGCCAAGCCAGATGCTGCACGCAGAAGGGACAATACTCTTCTTCGGAAATGAAATACCCTCTGAGAACAAAGTCTATTTTAACAACCTGTGGCTAAAGTGAACTCGATAAAGGAATATTTACTGCTTGTCAGCTCCAGAGTTATTTGTCTTTTGCACAAATAATACACTTTGCACATAAATCCTTTGGCTTTCAAATTAGCGTCTACTTCAAGGTTAGATGCTTGTGTTAATAGTATTTTTAAAACAGTGGTTAAACAGATCGGGTTGCACAGTATTTCTGGTAAAGTATTAAAAGATACTATCAATTCTGACAAGTTAAGATCTAAAATGAGCTAGACGTGCTCTGTATGCAACAAGTTTAATCAGTCTTGTGTACATTAAGCAAACTATATCTTCAAACAAGAGCTAAAGAGACACCGAAGACTCTCTTAACGTTCTTTATAGAAGCTTTTCCAAATAACAAGGTTAAAGCTTCCAGGATAACATTTCTTCACAAAACTAAACCTTTTATTTTTTTGTATTTTTCTTAGGGCTAGGGCTTAGGCTTCAGTGCCTAAAGGTACAATTCACTCATCTCCAAAATCTGTACCACAAAGACTTTGAGCATTGTGCTACTAAGAAATCAGCATCACAAGGTCTATGAGCAGGATGGGGCAATCATTTTACACTGACATTTTTGGTCCACTAGTTTTTGCAAAGCAGATACAAATGTTAGTTGTGCCATATGGGCCAGCTGTTTCCTATCTGTATTCCAATCTGTATTCCAATCCCCTTTACTGCATATGCGTGGAAAGACTTGTGCATACTACGCATACAGTGTTCTATTTTGTCCCAAACTTCATCCTTCTTGGAACTTTTCTCACAGCAGCCTACCCAGTGGGAAGCCAGCTGGAAGCAAATAGAATTAAGTTTGACCTTCCATCCCCTTACAGATTTCCCATGACTTTTCTCCTATACTAACTTTTTTTTTCCCCTTTACACAAAGCAGCATCACTCTTGGACAACGGTCAACAAGTCAGCACTGGAACACAGATCACAGACAGTCATTAATAAAGAGCTGATAGAAACATATTCAACATCTCACCTTCAGGAAGGGATAACCTCTTACAGTTAGATGCCTTTAAAACCTCCAATAGCAGCTGAAATACTTAAAAAAATCTGATATCTATTTTTATAATATAATTTATATAGCAGCTTCCCTTGTTTCTTATAACAGTCTGAAACAGTATAGAGAGGTGGAAAGGACTATATATAGTTCAGGACTATGGTAGTTTTTTAGTATGGCAAAATACAAAGCTCAAGCAGAATCCAGCCCCAAACTACAGGCATTAAGATTCAATTTTAATGAACACAACTCCATTTTAGTGAAGCGTTGCATAAAAAGAAGTGCATTTCACACATGGAATACCTTACTTGACCTCTGTTATAGAACAGTAATACTATTTTGATTTTCATTCATTTAGATTAAGAGCAACATGTTGTTCTCAAAACCCAGGAAGACTGATATTGCAAATAAAAAAACACAAATCCAAACATTTCCAATAAGTAGTTAGCTTTTTGTTTTGTTTATCCTTTTACTAGGTTACAAATACGAACAGAATATGGAGCACAGGGATTGTATGACATGAGTTTATTTCTAGTCTTTCAGGCAATTGTCACACATTTTTGGGAAATTGCTTCCTTCTTTCTAGGATTAGAGCCCTCCAACAGAAGTTGCTTCTGTCTACTCGGATTACTAATATCCCAATATCATGGCAGGAATTTATGTTATCAGCTGCTCTTTGTCACCGCAACAGCAGCCCTTCTCTTCTGGCTTCATCACCTTTACAGCTGCCAAAAATTGGGTGCTGCTTTAGCCGAGTACTTACTGCTTACTACCCAGCTGAGTGGCAGTTTGAGAGAGAAAGAGAAGGAAACTCAAATTTGTGTTCCTCCCCCCGACCCTGGCACGTAGGGTATTTACAGTCCCTCAAATTTCTTACAGGTTGAAAATTTCACTAGCTTTCAGGAATAAAAATTGCTATTCCAAACTATTTGGCAGGCAGTCGAATCAGGTGGATGCCACCTTACCATAAAGATAACAGTTTAATTGTAGTTTGAACTTGTCTTAGCATTGCCCAGAAAATTGATAACTACGTGATGCCAAGAAAAGAAGAATCCACAGAGCTCCTAGACTTGTTGTTGAAAGTATGGGGGACAGTATTTAAACGATCACACTTCTCTGAAGGTACATAGTTTGGGTTCATTATTTCACCATCTCCACACATTCATAGTCTCAGCAGCCTTCAGCTTAATTCTTATAATATTAAAAAAAAACCCAACATGTGTTGCAGTAATTTTATTTAACAGCACATCTAGATTTGTGAAAAGACAACTCACCATAAGGTATGTCTCATAATAGGTGGACACCAGAAATCCGAGCGTTTCCCTCAGCAGCCTCTCTTCAACAACGCTTTTCTGACCCTTGAAGCAGGTGGAGCCATAGCTGACTCCTGACACCGTGGTCTTTCACGTGTAGAAAATCTGAAGCTTGACCCCAGATCTTTAACCTTAGATTCAGAGTTTAATAATTTCATTTGTCTCTCCTCAAAGCCCTCAAAAAGACTTTTATGCAATTTTCCCAGTATTTAATACAGGGAAAATCCAGGTTTGAGTTCAAACTCAGAGGTGCTCTCACAGGAAAATGTATCCTCCCATGGGCCTTACAGTTTGTCTGAAGTACATCCAGGAGATACATCTGCCCAGAAATGCCTCTCTTTGCAAACTTATCGCTATCACAAACTGTATTACCATTCCTGCAACCTATTGCAACATTATTGCTAAAAGCAACAATAGATAAATAACAAGCCCTCTCACCTTTCCTCAACACTTCTGTCTTCTAAGCAAACTCAAAGCTTTGCTTACTCCCAAAGCCTTTATTAGTGACTACTCACAGCTGGGACCTCTCTTTAATTGGACCTGGCATCTCTCCAGGTAAAAGGAGCTCTACTAATTGTTTAATTGTTTTGGGGTCTCTTTGTATCTTCCAAGGTCAGAGGTGTTTGCATCCTTCTCTTCCAAGGCTCTATAGCAAATGCTTGTGTGTTGCTTTCAGCCTCAACAGATGATAATTTTTGTGTAGAGAATACATTTGCAACAATTCCATGGCATAATTACAGAAGCTTACACAGAAAGTATCAAGGACCAACTGTTTTGCAGAATATAAGGGGGGCAAAAAAGTCCCCAAATATTAAATGTATTGAAAAAGAAAGACCCGTTTGTAATCTATATCAATGTGTTCCAGAAATTCAAGCATGGGTTAAAATCCAAAACAAGTAAATAATAAAAAACCTTTGTGAAACAATATGTAAGTAATATATATGGAAATTATTTCAAATTACGGACATTATTCCAGAGAACAGGGTCACATTTTTAAGATAACATAAAAATACTAATTATAGATTATTTACATGAAATATGTTGCTGTTTGCTTTGACTACTGGGTAACAACTTCTTTATGACTTGTTTTGTACTGCATAATTTTGTAGATTTCGGAAGAGGTATTTTGTTTTGCTCTATTCTAAATGTGAGCAGAATCATGCTCTTTTTCACTCAGTTTTACATGTATCTTTTTCTGTTTACTAGTCCTCAGCCCATTAGATCTGACAACTATTCTCACTCACAAGAAAGAAAAACATCTGTTCAGTGGTTGATCTTTTCACTGGCAATTTAATAAGCTCTGTATCTGTTTCTTTCTTGATACAAGAAAGGAAATAGTTATTCTTTTCTGCTTACTTTCCTTTTGTATATTTTCACTATTCATTGCTGAATTTCTAGTACTCCATTATTAATGCAATACTTACTAAGTTTTGGTACCGGGCTGCCAAGCTAAATTGTGTGCCCTTGCTGTATACTTTCTTTATTTTTTCTAACTTTGGGTAATGATTTTATTAACGGTTAATTGCCTCAGGATCAGCTTTAGTATTATGGCTTGTGTACAACCTAGATCCAGTAGAACTAGTAAAATTAAAGCTCTAGACACCTGCTCACAGGCACATAGAAGTAACTGAAAACATTTAATCTGTTTGGTCATTCATCATCATCATCATCATCCACCAGCCCGCCTGGAATATAACAAATAAAGCTGCTGCTTCTTGCATTGAATTTTTTTTCCAAACTGCAGCATCTTTCCTCCTGTTACATATAGCAAAGCCAGATAAAAGTCCTGCTGCACCTGATCTGACTTATGTGAGGCTGGTAGTTCTTGATTCTCTTCAAAAGTACATTCAGAACTCTGTAACGCTTCTCTTGGCTTAGGTTAATGTGCTACAACTGCATCATCACTATTATCCTCAGCTCCGCCATCAACTGTCTTAGCTCTGCAGCTTCACATGAACGTGAATTTGTGTACGAGGGAGACCTTCCTTGTTCTTGTCAAGTACATTTATTACCTTCTGGCATACTGTTTCAGCAAATGTAGCCTGCAATGACAGGGACCATTAGGCCTGTGCTTACACTTTGATGACATGAAAGAATGAAAACCTCAACATATTAGTCTTTTAGCTGTACTGGGAAAGACTATAGGACCAAAAAAAAAAAAAAAAGGATGAGTTATTATCAATGAAGCCTAGCTTTCAGATTCAGGAATCTTGAATTTCTGCATTGTTTTAAGGAATTCTGAAGTACTCCACTCAACCTGGGACTACGTCATGTTCGGGTCAGGTGATGGGATTCATCTTGGGACTGGCTGTTCTTCAGAAGACTGTGGGAATAATTTCAGCCAGCTGTCTGCAGCAGCAGTTCCGCCTCTTGCGGGAAAAAAATTATTTCTCTTTCTCCTCAGGGAATCCTAAGAATTTCCCTGGATACTTACAACAGATGTTATAAATATTAACAACTCCTATATCAACAGAAAGAAAAAGAAGGCTACAAATATACATGAGTATCTACAGTATTGCAAACTAAAATCACTCAAGCATTCTCTTTCATAGAAAAACTTAAAGAAAATATCCTACAATTTGCTTTGCTGAAATTCTTATTTATGGAAATAAATAAAACAAAATAAAAAGTTGTAAGGCCTTCTTTAGCTGTTCCTAAACATTTCAGATTAAATATCTGAAAAAAACTGAAGAATCCTGTAATTCTCTTCTAGATTAACTTGACTGCTACTGTCTCTCTCAGAAATGCATGTTACTTCATACAAATGCAAAAGATAAAAATGGCCACACCACATATGTGACTGACATTTAAGTTATGCGCCCTAATATAGCGTCGCATTTCTGATTATGTGAGGGAATTTGATACAGTTATCTGACTAATGTCACAGGCATTACCAGTCACACTTGACTAAAAGTGAAGATCAAGGATTTTGGTGGCATTGAGGAGCTAGGAGAAGCGTACAACTAGGTAATAGAGCACTAATTTTGTATTTTTGAGCTCATTTCTGTTGTCTTTTTGTTCCCCGTAATTCTCTCTTCTTCCTGTGAGGAAAAAGAAAAGATGTAAGCTGTGCAGTAAATCCTCCTGAAACAGAGCTGTTTGTGAGCAAGTACCTTTATCACTGAGCTATGTCTTAGACCATTTTAGTCTCTCCTGGGTGTACTTCACAGGTGATTACATTAGTTTCCAGGTGAAACTCTGTAGTTCAACAACTTGACTGTAAGATATCAGAAATGTAGCTTCTTTTTATTCTGATCCACATCTGCAGGATATTTGTACCTATCTGCCATCCATGTTAAGAAGGCAGTGATCACATCGTTGATTAAAATCACTCAAAAGAGACCTCTTTTAAATGGATATCAAGCTGTTTTTATTCAAGACGGTCCTTTCCAGTATTTAGGCCATCATCTTTGGGAAGGATGAACCCGGCAAGCTTGGAGAGAGAAAAGGCTTTTCCACCCTTCCCGACTAATGGCACAGCCATTGCAACATTAATTCTTTTGAAGCTGTTTATCCATCTTTGCTGCGTATCCGTCTTTACTGCATTTCTCTGGAAGTTTGTTCTCCATTAGCTGCCACGTTTGACTCACATTCTGACGGCCATAGTCGTCTGTAGCAAGCAGATAAACTGATGGGGAACATGACATTTATAAAAATGGGATCCATAACTGCTGCATTCTTCAAGCTGTCCTACAGAATTGTTTCAGTAATTACAACTCAAGCCTTCTCTGCCTCGTCATTTCTTTTACATGGCAATGTATACAATGATGTACTTCATTTTTGTGGCTCTATCAGTTTATGTTCCTTCTGCTGCCTTTATTTGTCAAATTCTTCATAATTTTGCTCTGCAGAGAGTTGGAAATGTTTTTTTTTGTTTGTTTCCTGCAAATGCCTGAGGTTTCTGCAGTACTGTTTGTTATTCTACTGACTTCACTTGTTCTTTCAGGCTGTTATATTTAAGACTGATGAGGCATTCATTCTCAGTCAAGAAGCTTTTTAAAAGTACACTGAGTCGTATAGATAAATTAATTACTACAATTAAATGCTTGTATGTGTTTAGGAATGATTGTTGACTTTCCCCCCTAAGCACATTGTCTTTAATCAAAGACTGCAGAGGTGAAAATAATCAATTACTTGCTGCCTACTTCTACTAAAAATATCCTCATTTCTCAGACGGGTTAGCTGACTGACTACAAGATAATTTACTGTGCGCAAAACAGGTAAGTAGAGAAGAGTTACAAATCCACACTGGAAAAGGAGGTCTATGGCAATTTCAGATATTGTTTCCTCAGACATAAAAAAAAGTGCTCATAAAGTAAGAAATCCATAGAATTAAAGTTTGTTTACACTCCTAGATTGCTAGCTGCTTTAACTTGTAGCAAGCACAGGTATGTCCCTGAATGTGACTACCACCACAACTCACAAGGTATGTCTCTCTATAGCAGGCTTTTAAGTACAATTAGAATATCAGGCTATTTTATTAATAGCCAGAAAGGTATATTATCTTAGGAGTTACTCTGTGCTGGTGCTGCTGGGTTGTCTGAAACCAGTGTAGGAATTTCTGCTCTAATCCATAGTGTGAACACGCCTTTAGTACAGAAAATACCATCTGCAAAGAATGTCAAAGAAAAAAAAGTCTTTTTAATATAAATTTATCACATAAATCACCCACTAAGTGGAGAACATAGGTAATTAATGGCAGTTCGAATGATACTGCTGGTGCCATTTTACATATGAGTTTTTCTCTGTAACTGATCTTTTTTTAAAAGGTCAGTAGTTTTATAGAGGAGTAAACTTTAAATTTCAATACAGGTGTATCAAACAGAGACAAAACCAACAAATCAGGGATGCAATAGAGGACATTTGCTTAAATATTATTACATTTGTAAATTCAATGATAAAATAAAATGTGACGGTACATCTTTTATCTCTGAACTAAAGCTGCATCTGTACCTTCTGAGAGCAAAAATAAGTTGTAGCAACTTCTAACTAAGCTGATAATTCCTACTGCTACCTTTTTTCCCCCGACTTGTTTTTTGGTAAGCATTACTTGGCAGCATAATACAACTCTGTTACGTGACATTCCACTAGGGAGATGTATTTAATGTATGTCACCTTTGCCTAGCTGATAAAAACGTATCTCAGGACACATGACAAAGGCTATAGAGGAAGGCTGCTGAAGGGAGCTGATATGGTGTTATAGTACCCTTGGAAGGGGAGTCATAGTAACATAGTGCAAAGACTGCTGTCTGAAGTCATGAATATTCACTTTGTTCCCAGGACTACTGTTTCTGAAGAGAACATTAGGAAAGAAGATAGATGGAGAGAGAGGACGAAAGTGAAAAGAAGGAGAGGAAGAGCTGGAACCACAGAGTGGAAAAAGTGCACTTCGGCATGGCCCGCTCCCCTTGGCAGGTCGGAGAAGGAGCTGGCTCTCAGTAACCTGGCACGGCTGCACCGCGCAGGGAAGGAGGATGAGTTTGGATCCTGCAGGACAGCCTTGCTTCAGAGCTCGCACCTTGACAAGCCGACTGTCCTGCTCTCTGCCTCGAACACAGCTGTGCACTGCCGATGAGGAGATTACTGCCTGGTGCGTCGCTGCCTGCCCTCTTAGTTGCAAGACCTACTGGTAATACTCTCAACAAACCTCCTCAGTTACACAGGATAATACTCTGCTCCTAGGGTAGGGCACAGACTGATGTGCTCATCTGTTCACAGAGTATGTGCTAACAGTTTGAGGCTTGTTGGATTTGAACCGAACAGTAGGAGGGGCGATTAGTGTGTTCAAATCTAGGGTTTGCTCCAACACGAGCTGTCTAATGTTTGTTGTCCTTAATTCTGAACTGTTACATTCTAACAGTAGTGTAAGGAAATATTTTTTTTTTTTTATTTTTTTTTTTACATTAGTAAGACTTACTAGACTAACTTATTTCAACAGATTCGTAACATTCGTTTTTGTACTCAGAAAACATTCTGCAGTGGCGAACCGTACTGGGGAAATGAAGCTTAAACACACAATCACTAGGAGAAATTATTACCTGAATTTCACTGGCACAAATACATGATTCTACTAAGTCGTTTCATTGTTCCTGATAATATAATTAATCATATTTTCACTGAATGTGTCACCCATAAGCCAAAATAATGCTTGATAATATCAGGTCTCATCTGTCTTTTGAGCCAAACACGCTCAGATAACTCCTGCTGCTAAGGAACTGGAAAAATCTCTTCTCGCTCTTTATGTAAAACTAGTTAAAGCAGGTATGTAACAGTTGCATGCTAATTACTAGTTACCGCTTAACTATCAACATTATTTTAGAAGAACTGTGTCTACTAAATCTAATGAAAAGCAGTTCTAAATTGAAGAGTTCCTCTAGGTACCTGAATTTACCTTCTGGATTTATTGCAAGGCAATAATATAAATATGTAAATATAATTAATACAAATATATAATCTATAAATATATATAAAATATAGTGAATATAAATCTATATAATAAGTATAAATATTGCAGGCAAGAAATGTAGCAAGGAGGATTAGATGAGACTACATAGAGAGGCCTTCCCCTACAGTGGAGCCAGGCTGTTGCTGGAGTGAAGTTCTACATTTGGAAGCTCAGCTCAGGTTATCTAGGCACCGGGAAACCAGATTTTTATCTCTCTCTAAGAGTTTAAATCACTTTTAAACTTTGTGATCTGGATGAGTTTTGATTAATCGAGAGAAAGGTAAGGTACATTACTTCTCAAGTTTGTCTTTCTCTTCATTGAGCAGCTCATTAATTACTTTATCTGGGATTTCATTTTTTGAAGGCTGTCTTCATATCCCTGTGCCTTGAGGTTAATCCAAGCCTAGAGTTTAAGAGCTTGATTTTCACCTCTCTGTGGAGGATGGTGTTCTGTCGTCCTGTGAAGAGTTACTCACACAGATTGACAAAAACAGTTATCTGCAATCAACTTTATTACACGAAATGTAGCTTTTCTGGCAGTGAGGCTGGCAGTGTGTCTATTATACACTGAAGACTGGAAGCAGCCAGTGGTGGGCTAGGGTTAGTTGGATGGGGGATAGCTGGATTTAGCATTAAAAGCCAGTAAGAGTTACATAGGTTTGGAAACGGTTTAAAACTTCTGCTCCTCCTACTGCAGCAGACTACAAAAAGGGTCCTATAGGAGTAGAGCATGTTGGATCTCACACTGGCATTGCAAAGTGCAGATTTATTAGATAATTGGCTTCATACGATAAAAAATATAATTTCTTCTCAATAATTACGGCCATGATTCTGCCAGGTGCCAAGCGTGTGGTAGTTTCCCTGATGCTTTGGGTACCACTGTTGACAACACAGTAGCTCTTTACAATACATAGCGTATCCTGTCTTCATTAACCGCTGGCAGATGCTCTTGGGTAAAGTTCTTGCAGTGTCATTATAATGCAGAGCTTTTGTAGTTGTTAAAGTAAATTGTATTGAATAATAGATGATTTTTTATATAGTTTCTTCATGCTGGTAAAAGGAAAGGAGGGTCTGGCTGTTTTGCATTGCCTTAGGGGGATGTTATTCAGTAGATTGAACTTTTTTTTTTTTCCTGATTCAGGGAATAACAGCCCCACATGTGACAAACAGCAGAGAGTAGCTTTCATTTCCCTTTAAACATATTTCACTAGGCAAGGACCTTTACTTTCTGTTTTCAAGTCAGTTATTCCTAAATTCATACGTTTAGGCACCCACAGTTTATATTACTGTCTTTATGAGTTTATAACAAAAACCCAACCTTCTGAAACCCTCCAAACCGTCTCAAAAAAGAAATAAGGGCAGACCTCCAGCAGGTGGCAGCCAACTCTAAAATATCTCGAAATTAGCCCACTTCAGTGTATGAATAATAAGACCTAGAGCACAGATGATGCAGACATAAGAAAGCAGTGCTTTGAGAAGCAATTTCACACACTTATTGTCCTACCTTTGCATTCTGAGCGTTATACCCTTCAATTTCTTCATTAAAGAGAGAGCAGCTTCCCTTGGCTTTAGGTGACAAAATTGCACTTCTTTAACCTATGACAGTAAAATATTGTTGCATTATCAGGAGAGCTATCATCTCTATTCTGAGGAAATAACAACTGGTATTTCCCCTGAAAAATTTTTATGTTCAAAATAATGTTTTCCAACTTATTATTGGTCAAGTAGATCAGATATGAACATAAATGCTTACTTTTCCACAACAGTGCTAAAAGAATCAAAAAACATTATTTTTAATACATATATCTCCAAAAGCAATCATACTTTATAAAAATAGTTGTAAAGCATGAGCAAATATCCTTATACAGATACAGAAGGAACACTCATAGCAGGTCTAGTCTAAGCGAAGGTGCTTTTTGCAGCGCATCCTATAGTACAATGGCTAATGTATGTTTTGCTGTTAATTTATTTGTGTTACTATAAAAAAAATATTTTTCAGTGGCATTATTGTAGGACACAAAAATAAACTGGTTATTCAGTTCTGTAGTTAGTACTACATTATATTACATAGAAAGACAATCCGTGTCAATATATATCCATTTGGTGAACCCATTACTGAGATTTAGGAAAAAGTTCTCTTTTGGTGGCCAAGATATGGCCACTCTGTAATCAGAAGGGCTGAAATTTGCCCTCATACATGATGCTGATGCCCAGTTAAGCCTGCCAGCTAAAGGGCTGTTGTCATTGGCAAGAGAAGAGATTCCTGGTAGCTGGGGAGGAGCATATTTTCCAGCCTACTCTGGAAAGACTGCTGCTGGGTCTGGTCAAAAAGTAGCTTTCAACCTTTGCTATTTCTTGCCCTTGTCCATATTCCAAATTCAGCCTGCTAGGCAGGGCACTTGGGGATAGACTGAGTCAAAAACCAGCATATAATAAGAGCCAGTTATGCAAGACCATGATTTGTGTATACTTGATGAGTGAAAAACCATATGCTTGAGCAGGCTCTGATTACAAAATTCTAATTGATTTCTTTAGGAGTCTCACTGTTTGCCTTCCAGCTAGAGCGATGTTGGGACGTCAGGGTGTGAATGCCACTGCTTAGCTAGCAAGGTGCATTGCATTTAGTCCCTGATAGCAGGCTCCCCTGCAGCACTTAACTTGGAGTTTGAAGATTCCCCAGTGCATACTCATACACAAAACTTTGAGCTTCATTCCTGTTCTAGTTCTTCAGCAACTTATATTATATAAACCAAAACTGAATCACTTTTCCTTTTTAACAGGGTGGAGTTTCAAGAAGGGAGCATGGAGTACCACATGCTGCTCTGGAATCCTCAACACAAGAAGGACATGGACCTGTTGGAATGGGTCCAGAGGAGGGCCAGGAAGATGATCTGGAACACCTATGCCATGATGACAGGCTGAGACAGTTGAGGTTCAGCCTGGAGAAGAGAAGGCTCCAGGGAGACCTTACAGTGGCCCCTCAGTACCTAAAGGGGCTACAGGAGAGATGGGGAACAGGTTTAGGTCAGGAAATGTAGTGATAGAACAAGGGTTAACAGGTTTAAACTGAAAGAGGGGTGATGTAGATTTGATATTAAGAAGAAATTCTTTGGTGTGAGGGTGGTGAGGCACTGGAACAGCTTGCTCAGGGAAGCTGTGGATGCCCCATCCCTGGAGGGGTTCAAGGCCAGGCTGGATGGGGCTTGGAGCAGCCTGGGCTGGTGGGAGGTGTCCCTGCCCAGGGCAGGGGGGTGGAACTGGATGATCTTTAAGGTCCCTTCCAACTCTAACCATTCTGATTCCACGTCAATCTCAGGTTTGCAAGTAGAATTAAATCTATATGCTAGACTTAATCCAATTAATTTAATTTAACCCAGAATTAAATCTCAAAGTGGACCAAAGGAAGGAGCTGAAAGACTGTTATGGTTCTGTGTCTCCAGTTTGGTTAGTGTGAATGACTACCAGCCTTGGGGCAGTACAGCCCTTGCATCTTGTAATGAATAAGGCAAACCAGGTTGTCCATGGGCACTTCATGTGAACAATCAGAATTTCTGTTTCGAAAGAAAAATTACTTTAACTTTTTATCTTTTAGAATGTGATGATTTTGCCAGGATTTAAAAAAATTTTTGGTCACTGGAGATTTGCTGAACCTTTGTGCTTGCACCAGTGACTGAGGTATCTTACACATCGTCACCAGACCTTTTCAGTTTGCTTTATAATGACAACCAAACTGAAAATCTTTCCACATTTTCCTGCAATTCTTAGGACATACTAATCTGGCTTCTTCGGAAGATGCTTTTGGGGAAGAGAGGTGTATTACCTGATCACAGATAAGAATGTATGCCATAGCAATTACAATTTTCTTTGCTCAAGTTGCCCAGCTTTGCTTACTTGTACTTAAACTATCACAAGATCTTAGGGCAACACAGTAAGCACAACACATAAGAGCAAAGGACAAGGAATCAGTGAACTCTGTCCTCTCCTGATAAGGCACCAGGGTTTCTTACATGAATGCTGAAAGATTATTTTAATGACTTAAAAATAATAAAATCTGAAAAAACTAAGTGTGGTATTTATGTTAGCAATTAAAGATTATTTAATATGCAATATTTTAAATGTTAGTCTTTTTCTTATTTGACAAGAACTAGTTAAAAATTCCTTTTTTTTTTTCCTTTGTAGTAGTTGACAATACTACAGCATAAGACACTATTTCCTGGGCAGACTACTGCACCTAAGTAGCTGTGAAGATGGAAGAAGCTACCTGCACCTTTAAAACAAGCATCATTTAAAAATTTTCACATTTGGGATCCTACCATTTCTCAGCATTGCAGCTCACCTTTGAAACTGAGAGTATCAAGATATTTTGGTTCTTTTCAACTAATTGAAATAATTCAAAGTCCCATGAGCTTTATTAATGAGCTGTCTTTCTGTACCTGTGAAGCTACACAGTGTGCAGCTTTTCTGTAATATAGTTGAATCAGGCTTTTTTCCCTTTGAATAACAAACTAGTTATTTTTCTATGATTTAGGGCACTCAAACACTCCAAATGTTGAAAACATTGTACAAAATTATATTAAAGGTACAGTTGTTGATTTAAGTTTTCAAAATCTAGGAAGTATTTTGATATATCAAGCATCACAGCACAATTAAGCGTTGATTTTTCAAATGTTGTGTGGGGTTTGTTTTCGTTTCCTATAAGGAAAAAAAATATCCTCATTACTGCAGATACTACATTTTGGTAACTATTGACTTTTAAAACAATGATCAGTGTAAATACATGAACTAATTTGCCAAATCGCTGAGAGGTCACAACCCCCAGGAAGTCATTTGAATCCTATGTGTTTGGCAAGACACAGATTCACAGCACCAGTATGGATATATTTGAATATTAATCACATGACAGATGTTAAATAAATAGTGTGAGGCAAAAGTGTGCATGAGAGACAGAGGGACATGACAGAAGTATTAGTATGACAGCAAGAACACCTAACTAAAATGTCAGAATTTCCAAGGAATTTGGTAAGGAAAGTCTGTAGGGTTGTTAAAACTACAAACTTAGTGGTAAAGTAAATATTTAATTATCTGCTTTTAAAAAAAACATTACAGGGGCATAGTAGGTTTTCTTATGTACCTAAAAAAAACCCCTTAATAGCTACACTCATCTAAGAGAAATAACAAATGAGGAAAGCATTTCAGCAGTTTCTCTGCCTGTATCTTTTGATTAATTTAATATTGAATCATTCATGTGATTCAAGTTTTTCTTAAAGTTAACAGTAACACTACATCTGAAGTCAGTCAGAACTTCTGAGGTCTGTGAGTAGGCACTTGCATTTAAGACATTTTTGTTTCCAAATATAATGACTATATGCAAATAGGATTCCTCTAGAAAGACCTAAATTAGGAACTATTTTGTCGTATCATTGCAAGGACATTGGGAGAAAAAGGTTAAATTTTTGAAGAAACTAATTTATCTTTTATATAGTTTGCTTTTCACAAAACCACAAACGCATAGCTATATGCGAGACAGATACCTGCTTCAGTGCATAGATATAACTGTGCAAACACTACAACACTGAACAGACTGTAAGAACATCAATTAATTTATTCTTTCCAATTGCCTATGTGCATTGTGTTATTTAGTCTAATTTTCTCTTTTTGCCTCTCTCCTTATTTTTTTTTTTCTTTCCACACAGAAAGCCTCTATGTGACTTCCAGTTCTCAAATTTAAGTGTGTCCAAAATAATTTACCCTTTGGAACTGATCCTATTTCCCCATTATGCTACTGACATAGGCAAAGAAAAGCTTTTGTAATGTCAAAAAAAAAAAATCAAAAAGTGAAACGTCAGGTGAAAAACAATATAAAGTTATGAAATTGAAGGCAGAAGATTATACCTCTAAGGATTAGTGCTTCTGCTTAAATAAAATAGAAAAATATAAACATAATTATTAAATACTTCATTAAAATGTTTCTCTTTCTGTGGGCAAAATACAATACCACACTGCAATAGTATATTTTCTAATTCAATGTTAGGTTACAGCATGCATTCAGATTTTTTGAAAAATGTGTAATTCATACCGGTGGTTGCATCCCTTAAAATAGTGGCCATGGTACTGGTATTTCCAAAGTAAGAAACATACACCTGGAAAAGGCAATACAGAGGTGGGAATAGGAGACTGGGTGTGGTAAGAGGTCTGGCTACATTTTTTGAGTGGCAATGCAAGCTTGGATGACTGTGAGGCATTTCTCTGTAGTTCAGACCTTGCATTTTCAGGGTGTAGATGTTAAAAGATCCACCAAAAGCACGCTATGCCCCAAGAAACTCACCTGCGGAGTTGCAGTCTCTGGAGCTAAACCCGTTTGGCTGGTGCAAATTCTTTTCTCTACAAGAGCTAGAATTTTTTTTCATAAAATACTGCATTCACTTTAGAGTTTTTCCAATTTATTAAAAAATCATCCTGAGTCCGTTATATGTACTGAATTTAATAACCAACAAACCGATTCCTACCTGAGATCAGGTAACACTCATCTCTGAATTTCTCTCTCATTTCTAGTAAGGCTTCTAAACAGCTCTTGAAGTTCCCAATTGTGCTATGCTGATAATCACTAATTAGTGGGTATCTGTTTTTAAGGACACACCTAAATCACCCAGCGCAGTCCGGTACAGAGAACAGTGAACTAGTGCTGGTAAAGGTCATGTGTCTGAAGTCCTGTCTCTGCGATGTGCAATGAATAAAACACTAGCCTAGATTTTAAAACCACAGTGATTGCATTAGCACAGGAACATCATTAGCCCTCTCATATGGCCTTAAACAAAACTTTGAGATCTAGTAGTGAGATGCTTGGTATAAGCTGCGGGGGACTCGCTTTCACTTTGCAGCATAGCCAGAGGTTTATACTTGGCAAAGGTCCGTGTTTTTCAGTGACAAGTTAGTTATTAATATTATTTATGTCTGCTTATTGAATTTCAGAAGTGTATTTTCATGCTGGCATTTTTGAATATTCATGCTTTCCATTACAGTCTTTTAAAATGCATTTCCTTGCTTTTAAATGGAAAAGGACTTCAACTGTAGAATTCTTGGAAACTGTTATTGTAATAACCATGATAGAAGTGCTAACTTCCATTTATCACTTATATGCACAGGCAGATTGCTATTTTTATTATGTTTAACTAAAATGTTACTTAGCAAAGTAACATACAGATTTGGTTCATGACAAATCCTTTACTTCCCCAAAGAAACCCTTGCACTTTTTTCTTTAGAAAATTACATTGGTATTATTAATTTTAATCCTAACTTTCCCGTTCAGAGAGGTTGCTTGGTTTTACAAAACAATTAGGATGAAATCAGTAAGAAGTCTGCTTGTTCAAAAATCGCCAAAGCAAATGACTTTCCTGTACTTCTCTGTGCGTGTTTGTCCTATATTCCTATGACTAGAATGACCATGAGAAAATCCTCTTAAACACATCTAAGTAATTTTGTTCCAAATTCTCCCTTAATTCTTCCCATCTCTCCCTTAAGTCTTCCCATCTCTCCCATTCATATGCACAACAAAAATGGGGAAGAGTAAAACAAAAGCGTACAGACAGCGTAATAACGTGCTGGAAAATCCTCCCTGGACTACCTGGATGCTTTTCCATATACAAATCTTGCAGTCTTAGTTTTTCAGTGAAATAATCTTTTCTTCAATACAGGATATTAGGGAGGACATCTGAGAACGTATTTAAATGCGAAGTTGTTATCACTAGGAAGAAGTAATGCTGATAAAAAGTAAATAATCCAAAACTTAAATAGAAGGGAATCTTCAAAGGCATATTTAAAAAAAAAACAACCACCATGTTTTAAGACTGTTCTTTTCTGCATTCACAGGTTCTGGTCTGAAGGGCAAATATGAAAAAAATTGCAAGCAAAGATGCTCTTGTGGTATTTCTACCTTAACAAGAACAAAATGTGACAGAGGTATTAGGATGGTTTGTTTCCACTCAGGCTTTTTTCAACAGTTGTCTCATCTAGCAAAATACTTAAATTCACATTTTACAGTAGAAATGATAAAACAGGTAGGGGATCTCTCAAGAATATCCAATCCATACAAAAAATGTAACTACATCATCCCCACTGGATATTTATCTACTATACTCCTTCAAAGCACCACTGAAGGGAATCTCACAGCAGAGGAAGAGGACTGTTGCAGTTAGAAAGCTTTCCTTAAAAATCTAAATAATTATTTAGTACCTATTTTCCTTACTTTAAAATAAGACAAATCCCCCCTCCTTGTTATGGCAGTTAGGTTGATGGTTGGACTAGATGATCAGAAAGGTCCCTTCCAACTAGGCAATACTATAATTACCACTCAGAACCAAGGAGAATAATTGTTCATATCTTTTTACAATATTTGAAGTCCTTGCAATCATTTTACATATGGGAGGTCTTGACACCCCGTGTCGTTTCTTAGGATTCTCTTTTCTATTAAAAGAAACAATTGAGAGTACTAAATCTGATCTTGGCTTTTTTTTTTTTTTTTTAACAGATTTTGTTC
>VXBO01004317.1:694804-720678 GCA_013400135.1 Rhinoptilus africanus
TTCATTTTGTCAAGATTTTTTTTTTTTTTTTAAATTCTGTTTTCCAAAGAACTTGCAAATATTCCTACCTTGGTATCACACCATTAAATTTTATAAGTGTACTCTCCATTCTGTGATCCAGGTTGTTAATACTCATCTTATGAGCATGTCATGTGGAACGGTGTCAAAAGCCTTATTGATGTCAAGGTGTAACATAACCTTTTATGTTACACCTTGACATCAATAAGTCCCTTTTATCGTCTAGGTCAGTTGCCTTGTCAAAGACAGAAATCAGAGTAGTTTGACATGATTCATTCTTGATAGATCCACACTACTTTTTTAACATTGTCTCACTGTTTGCTATATACTTACAAATGGGTTGTTTTATGATCTGGTGTAGTGTTCCAAAAACGAACCTGGGCTGGCTGGAACAGATTTGTCCAGATCATCCTCCTCTGAAAATACCTGTTCTTCAGAGAAAGCTGCTGTATTTACTGGCCTCCTTCCACTTTTTTCTGTACTGCTAATGGTAAATGTATTAAGCACAGTATAGCTAAACAGCTGTAATGAGTTTTCCTGGTAATACCAGGTGAATCCATCAGGCCTTCTGAAGTTAAGCATCCCTAATTTATCTAAATATTCTTCCTTTTGCCAATCCACACTTCTGTTTTGAAACATTCTGTTTTGAAAATCTATCATTTTAATAATAAATAATTTTTATGAAAAGAGGAAAAGATATTGACTATTTCACTCTTCTCTGTTTCATAAACCTATTATTTACACTTTTGTCTGCCTAAGCACAGGATTGATGCATTTATTTTCTGATGCCTTTCCATTGTGCCAGGAATATTTCAGGAAGTTTTTGACTGCTCTGTTCTATCAACCTGTGTGAGTTTACGAACAAATAACTATTATTACCTTGTGAAACACTCTGGAAGTTTTAGTTGCTTTCAAATATGCTCATCTACATTCCCCTTATAACAGGAGGCCTGTAATAAAATCCTTACTATGTTACCCTTTTCTCTTTTATTCTTTCATAGACACAATGGAATTTTCTTCCACTTACTCCTTCCTCTGAATTCCAGCCCAGACTTTAATTGTACAAAGTGAATGGATTTATATTAAAACAAATTATTGAATCAGAATGTATATTCCCCTAATGCGGCCACATTGCTCATAGAAAAAAGTTTATAAAGGATTGTGTCTTGCTTATTCTAGGCTTTGAAAAGAAGCTAGATAATGTAGCAAAATGATATGAGGAGGAGTTAGTCAGACATGGTGAAACAGGAAAGAGTCAAAAGAAAATACCAGTCTCCATGAGGCAGAGGAAGGAAGGACGGAGAGAAAACAATCCAGATAAGAGAGTTAACATCACAGATCTGGGGGTACTTAAACTGTATGATTATGAATATATAAATCAAGCTCCAAATATTATGATAATTTGTTTTGCCACAGTTTGGTTATAATGATGGATATAATTACTATGTTACAGATTTATCAGTCTCTTTGGCATGCCAATATTACTCGCACCAAAATACTATGCTTTTATTATCATTTGTAAGAAGTTTAAGAAATTTGTAAGTGGAAAAAAAAAACAACCAAAAAATATATTTGGTCAATACTACTCCAGTATTCAAATTAGGTTTGTAAAACATTGAAACATGAGCATGTTTTACCTTTGATTTCCAGTAGGGATTTATATAGTGGTCCCATGGTATTATACCTCATGGAGAACATGTTTTTATATTAGAAAACAGCACGATACTTCTGTGATTTAGTTCTACACTGAAAGAGGGGGATTATTTACCTTTTCTGAGTGACCTTTATCTATCTGCCAAGTTACAGCTGTGTGGCTGTAATAATCCCCACAAGAGTTTTCCTCTCTGAAAGTCGTTAGCCATGCTGGGAGTACAGACTTAATAGGACCTTCAAAGAATAGCTACCAAAATGCTTTCCTATGCACCTAGTTAGAGTACAGTATGAATCTGACATGCAGTGTACACTGGGCAGTCCATAACTACTTCTTTGTAGAGAAATAGGTGGACAATTTATACTTCTTTCCTTCCTATTTCTAAATTTGGGGTTGAAAACCAAGAGGTGTATGACACGAGCTCCACAGGCTCCTTCTCACTCCATTCATTGCGGTTTTTGCCCCACTTTGTTCTTGCTTTTTATATGGTCTCTTTGGTGGCTGCTTCCCTAACAAAGAAGAGCCACACTGCATCATGAATGGAGTTGCAATTTTCTGAAAAAGCACCTCCAGAAAATAACTTCAGTGCAGAACTATGAAACACAGGATATCCTTTTGTCATAGCAGTCTCCACAGCCTACATTTAAATATCACAGCTTTGTTGTGCAATACCTAAAGAGGTTCAGGGCATCAGAATAGTCTTAATACTGATCAAAAAATGCTTAAAGCAATTCAGAGAAACAATATTAGCATCTTACAACTCTGTTTTTGTGAAGACTACAGCTTGGATTTTGTGCTCAGGCTTCCAAACTTAGCTTGGAATACCAAAAAATCCCAAAACTCATTCCTTTTCAGGTACTATGTTGGAGACACTAATCTTCACTTTATTTGAAGAACTGAAATATTCATTGAAATTTATAGATGATCTATATTTGAAGCTACTGAAAAGCTTTTGTATGCTATTGTAACAGGAGCATTATTATATCTTCATGAAATGTGGAAATCACTCGTAACTGCTCTGAATTTTTTAGGGACCTTCAAGCAGAATACTTTCTTTGATTTCTTTTTCTACAGTACTTTCACTCTTCTGCAAGCCAAGACACAATGGAGAACAACCTAATGTTGTTGAGAGAATACATCTACATTTACAATAGCATATATTTTAGCATGACTGGAGAAGATAACAGTATTGGAGCAGCTGGGGCTGAAAGCCTTGCAGCCAATATGTATGTTGTCTGGGGACTTGGGATTAGCTTCTGTTGGGTCCTCTGAGCCAAATGTCCTCCCCATACACATGGTGTGAAGCTCATCAGTTACCACTTCAACACTCCATGCGGTCTCTTGGGGATTATATTTGGTGCATGCCTGTTGTGGAGCTAAGATCTAGTTTCTTCAGAAAGGAGCCTAACTAGTGGGTACCAAAACCCTTGTGTCGATACAGCCAGCACACTGTAACTGAGGAAGCCAAACCTGGACTACTCAGAACTGAAAAGGTAAGATTGATACAGCTAAAGTTGACTGGAATAACAGTTCCAAAAAATAACCTACTACTAGATTTTACTGGCGTTTAAGAAGGCATACCAGATCTGATAGTTCTAACCATACTGGATATTTAAAATCCATGCAAAACAACACTCAAAAAAAATACAGCATCAAAATATACTGACAAGAAATACTAGTGCCTTACACAAATCAGAATCTCAGTATGAGGTCTGAAAATATTGTCATAAGGTTTTGTCTTCCTCAGAGGCATGGCAAAAGGAATAGACAGAATCATACTGACCTGACAACATATTATTAACTACCTGCAACAAGCACTGTATGTTTTGTATTTTATTTTACTGGTTATTATCTACCAGTACCCTAATTATATAAAATTTAATCAGGTTTTCTTTTTTTTCTGATTTTGAAATCAGATAGGGATATTTGTTTGTTTGAATGATTAAACCAAAAGAACAGATGCGCAAAGATAAATTCTAAAAAAAGGTGAGGGAAATGCAAAGGAGGACTATGATCTTAATACTCACAGGCAGCCATGGAGTCTAGCACTGGATTGTAAAGAACATTAAGCAGCCAGCTTCTGACAGGCTGTCTTAATGTACTGATCTAGTCTTACCAGACACAGAGGCGTTTCAGTAAACCACATGATTAAGGCCAGGGGAAAATTGTCTTCTCAATTGCTGTTGCACAGTCACTGCCTTTTGTAGAATTATAGGACATTCAAAGGACATAGGTTTCTATCTAATCTGTAGCTGATAAAGACAAAATTCCCCAGGCTTCTACAAATACACTACTCCTCTAAGCTGGCAAAGCCAACTAGCTGTACTTGTGAATGCACTATCAAAATCTTTGACAAAGACTTTCATTTTATTGGGAGTTTAGTTATGTGGTTTTGAAGGGGAATCTATATTAGATATTCTAACTGTATCCATTAGAGGGAGCTGATTTATGACACATTCAGAGTATATGAATGCATTAATATGAATACAATATTTAGGAGTAGCATAAACTACCTTCTTTACAGACCTCTGTAAGTTTATTAGCTATCTGATTAAAAGTGTTAATGTTATTGTTAGAATTAGTATTACAATTAAAATTAAAGGTGCTGAGATTTCTTTATCTAAAAAAAATAAACGATTATTTTGGAAAACACAGAAAATTGTCTTAAATGAAAGAACTTGAGAGAGCAAGAGTCTTTAATGGCACAGCAAATGGGAGTTTTCAAATAGAAGGTTATGCACAATAAAAGCTGTGACAGACCAAATCATATTTCATACTCATGAAAAATGAAAGACTGATGCTCAGCAGCAGCCATGTCAGCCTTCAAATTTGAAAAGCCTTAGCAAAAGAGAATGACAAGTTTAATATGTTTGCCTTGTCTGATACCCTGCCTATCATGGGAAATTTAAACAACTAAATAAAGAGATTAGGGATATTGTTATCTAAGTGTGTGTAAAACCAATTTTAATAAATAGATAGGAATTGTTGAGTTCCCGTATACAACAAGGAATTAAAAAAGCATTGGAAATTAAAACGTCGGATTATGTATACAGTAGCTATTATCCAAAAATGGAAATCACGGACGAGTGAAGTTAATGGTGATATCTCATAAATATTGTATTAGAAATTATCACAGATTGTGGTGACTCACAGCTCAAGATTTTTTATTTTATTCATTGAATAAAAAATGGAGTGGAGTTATTGTTACTGAGGTTCATTAAGAATTGCATTCTATTGCCTAGGTAATAATTCTTCATTGAACTCATGTATTGAATGCAAAAACTAAAAAGGAGGTCCATTATCCCACTTCTGATATTTATTTTTTATATCTACATTTTATCTATGTCTTTATTATTTTTTTATAAATAGTATTTATAGTATATACTATATGTATATGTACAGTGCATAATATAGAATACTTATGCAATTCTAAAATACATAAATATTGAATATAGTGTATATTTAGGGGTGTGTATATACACGCACACACAGACACACACATTATAAATACTCCTGGCAGAAGAAATGGGAAGGAAACAACACTTGTAGGGCTGGGCTGGGCAAACGTGTTCCTCTCTATTGGATCTACTTACAAATGATTTTGTTTGCAGATTCAAAATAAAGAAAATAAAAACAGAGGGTAAAATTTAAAGGAAAAGGAAATGAACGCTAAGACAAGGTTTTAAGAACAGAAAACCAAGTGAAACCAAAAAGAAAATATGAAAATATCTACACACAAAAAAGGCATTTCAAAAAATATGATTCAAAATTAACAAACTGATCAAGAAGCAGACTGAAAGAAAAGTGATTGATACTTATCAAATCCTTCATGATGAGCTTAATGAAGCACCTAGCTGTTTTATGGAAAAGAATAAGTTACCCTTATAAAAGGAGAGAGGAATATATCAAATTTTGAGAGACTGAAGGAAGGAACTTTGAAAATGACAAATCTGCAATCAAAGTGAGAGGGAAAAGCAAGCAAAGCAGGAGACGGAGAACTGTTCGGAACTTTTGCCCATGTGAGACAGTAAAACTGTACTGGTAAACAGCAGGAAGAGGGATCGAGGACCAAAAATAAGAGGGAATAATACTGGGGAAACAGCTGTTCTCCATCTCCTTCTTAGGGTGTTTCTCCAATTTCTATTTATATAATGTTTACAGTACATATCCTCTTGGTGCTAACTTATTAATGGAAGGTTCATGAAAAGGTTCCTGGTTGTAGAGTAATTTAACACCCTTTAACTGTTTACCAACAGAAATCTAGTGGTGTCCAACCAGCTGGATATTACTGTCTCTGAGGGGTTTTCATGTTCATAACATCATTTATGGAGCACCTGTACTCTCCACACGTACATATCCCAGAACACACAAGGTTTTAGAATCTCTTTCCCATTCAAGGGTAATTGCAGATGCCTGCAGATGCTGCAGTGGAAGATTTGTTCATTCCATTGACCAGATAGAAACAGAATTTTTTGTTCGGGGTTGAGAGGAGAAAGACACTTTGCTATTTGTTCTCCTTCTGCTTGGATTGAAATGCTGAACCGCTCATGTTTGTGGGATAAGGGTGAAGGAACCTCCAAGCAGCCAATAGCTACTTCTCTTAATGGGTGTGAGATCCTCAAGCTGAGACCACGATCCATCTCCCTGAACTTTCCTGGCAGCCAGCAGTTGCTCTTTCCTAGACTTCCCTAAGAGTGCAGCTGAAGTAGGGTCCATCTGGATACCAAAGGGACAGGAAAGAGAGTCAAGAAAAGGAGAAAAAAAAAGTGTGTGATGGAGAATGGGAAACTTTTAAGACATCTGGTGTTGATAAGAAAACATACTACAAGGCAAAATAATGAGGTACAAGGAGCTATGGCAAACAGAAAAAGCACATTCCTTAAAGTATATAAAAGTAACTACAACAACAACAAAAAATGCCATGTAATTTAATTTACTAATACTGAATGAAAACCTGATTCCCAGTTAGAATGTGAAACAAATTGAGAGGATTTTTTCTAGTCTTCTGGAGCTCATTCAGTATTACAAACATTGAATGAATATGAATGGATGACTGGAGGGCAAAACTCACCTTTGCTGAACCTGTCTTATTTACAAGTTGTAAAGAAAATTTAGAAGTTTCTCTCTAGCTTGAAAATCCCATAATTGCATAACTTTTCAGAAGAACTTCCGTAAGAATAGTCTAATATTTTTAAAACCTCTGGTACCATCTTCACTTTTGTTAAGAAGTTATTTACATTTCTGAGTAAAAAAATAAGGGTCTGCAAGTTTTAGTGTTTGGGTATCCATGTTCAGAGTTGTAAATTTAGATTGGGATAGCATGGGAGGAAAGCTAAATATGGCCCAGATAGTATACGTTCACCTCACTTAAGAATTTGGTGTTCCTTTCAAATCAGTAGAAACAATAACTAACTCATTTGTATATGTTGTGCAATTTAGCAGGGCAGGCACAGGGAGATTAAGAGACACGATGAAGATAAAGCAAGCAGCAGCAGAAAAACACAGGAGAATAAGGACACAGTCATTTCTACATGTAGCCCAGGATCATGTCACCAACAGTACCTAGTTGTAAATGACTAAAAATGAATAAAAGTAGGACTAGCATACCAACAACATCCTTCCCTTTTATGTTGTAACTGCTTGAGTTCTTAGAACTCATCAGTAAGACACCATCTCAAAAGCCTTCATACATCTGATATAACGACAGCCTCTCCTTTATCCTGATAACACTCCTCCAAAGAACTCCAAGATGTTTGCAAGGCAGAACTTCGCTAAAGCTGTTCTGAGACTTTCTAAGTATATCACATTCATCTGGCTATCAGCTAATTCAATGTTTTAGGACAATTTTTACTAGTTAGCCTGGCATGCATTGTAAGGCCTTAAGTTTTGTACGTCTACAGGTTCCCCTTGAAACTCTTATATTTTTGCCTTTCATACCATCTTTCAAGTTTTAGTTACCAAAAAGACTTTCAAATTGGATGTTACAAACCCCTTATAGTAACTTTGCTATTTAAACCCTCAGTTCACTTGCTTGAATAAATTCCATATGTTCTTGGTCATTTCTAATTGTTCATTATGTCAATAAATTCCATAATCTGTTCTACAGTCACTTCAATTTCAGATAAATCCTTCACCAAGTCCTTCATAAAAAATATGTTTCAGCATTGGAATTTTCCTAGTTTTTGTTACTATAAGTAAATTACAAATGTAGAGGGTAAGAGAAATTTAAATATCCGCATGGGATGTTTTCAGATAATTTAGTTTCATCCATTTGAGAAGGTCACTATGTAGTTATCAAATGAAAATGCAGATCAAGTGAAGCCATGCTCATCTCAATGCAAAGTAAAATTCATCATCTTAAACCAAGGTTCAGTGGTCCCTGGCTCCTGAGGGCAAAGTAATTGAAACATTTGCAAGGGAAAATATTTTTGGTGTATTTTTTTCTGTATTTGGTAATCACCTTGACTTAAATCTTAAATATCTGTGATTTTCTTTCAAGGAAAAAAAATCAGAATGTACTCTTTTTATTCTGTAATGTAAAAGTATTTTTTGAGAATTTCCATCAGTAAGTAAATTTTGACTCTTTAGCCAAATATTTTGCTATCATTTTCTACTTCTTTTCCTAATTTTATTTCAAGTTTATACGTGTGTTTTACAACACGCAGCTGTCTTTATCTTACTTTATGTCTCTACTTCAGTGAACAAACTGGTCATAATACTCAGGCTTGCTGCATAGTGCTTGTCCTCTCTATCCATCTCAAAATGTTTTCTTTCAAAAGTGCCATTTGTCTTTGGTTGAACTCCCTCAGATGACACCTTACTACTGACCCTGCGGATTCATCTTTGGTGTTGTGATGTATTTCAAACACTCTCAGAAGCTAGGTATTATAAATTTACTCGTCAGCTCTACTTCCAATTCCTTTAAAGAAAACCATCTAGCATGTTTCTGAGGATATGGCATTTCTTTCAAAGTCATACAGAATATCTTTTAGCTCTGCTTTGTCCATGCTGTCTTCTTTTTGATTCACTGTCTTATTCCTCCCTTCCCACTTTTCCAGTTGGAAAGACAATAGTTTCCTCTTTGATGAGGTCAGGCCATGGTCATCCCTTTCTTCCCCATGACTTGTTTCTCTTGATAAAAATCCTTGAACTTAAAGGTTTATCTTGAGGGGAATCTCCCATTTTCTGAGGTCCCTTGTGCTCACAGCCCACCCCTGCCTCCAAATGGTGACAGCTAGTAGAGTCTCTGGGACCTCCTCACATCTGCCTTTGAGTGAGATCCCACCTCAGCTACTGCTTCTACTCTTAGGCCGTGAGGATTTTCCACACATAGAAGAACTCCTAGGTGGTAATTCAAGCAGAAGCAGGAAAAGACTGTGCGATGTGCTGGGAGCAGTTGAGTGAACTGAGTGAAATTAAGTGAAAATATCAGCACTTGTTGGAGTGTGATGACAAGGTATATTAGCTTTTACATTTTTTCCCCTTCAGAATTCTTTTTCTCATATCATAACCATTTTGTAATAAATTATTAATTGTTATCAATTTTTTTATTTTTATCCATTTTTAGCCTCACTTTAAACCTATAACATAATTATCTTTTCTATGGAAAACATGAGAACCTCCTGGGAGAAAATTTACAATCCATATTCAGTCTATGTACTTTTTAACAAACTGTTATTTTTTCTCTGTTTAATGCTATATGTATTTATATAGCCTGATTCTTTGATTTAACTTTACATTGATCGCTTATTTTTATTTGAAAAAGGGTGGGGAGTTCTGCTTTGCATTTTGATTGCTTTGTTATTTTTTACCTTTCTACCTGCAATCAGTCAAGTGAAAGGACAAGACAAAAATGAAAACTTAAAATTAGCAACATTTTAAGAATGTTTTTACCTGCCCCAACCAAATTTCGTTTGACCTCAAGATCTATTCTAGCACAGTAGAGAAAGGTATGTATCATTCAGAATTTAGAAAAAAGGAAGGAAACCATTTTAATAGGCAGCAACCTATTGAATTGAGGAGTTATGAAGTACAGAGAATTGGCTCTCAAATAAGGTCCATGGCTCAAAGACAAATGTTTAAAGAGAGGAATGCCTTTAACTGCTGAAAAGAGGACTGAAAGGAGATCTACTTACAGCATATCACTTTAGAGGAAAAAAGAACAGCCTAAATTAAGTACTCTCTGGCTTCTGTTTCTAAGGAACAACGAGAAGAAATTGCTGAAATCTGAAGTTGGACAAATTCAGGGACTTTTTTTCAGGAAAAGGTAGGAGTGTTTCTACTATTAGAACAAGCTTCCAATGAATTTGGTTTCTTCATCTCTTCTGCTTGGCTGCTCTTCTGAAAGATCATTTCGGTCAAGTACAAACAAATTCTTGGGCTCTAAAATGTCTTGTGAAATTTAAACAGTCTAAGATACACAAATCCAGACTGGTTGATCTAATGAACGCTCCCAGTCTTAATCTCTCTGCATCTGTGATTGTAATATTGGAACTAAAATGTGGCAGGCGAGAAGGAAAGATGTAAAACCGCCTGCCTTCCTACTTAGCTGGCCTTGAAGCTTAACCGCGGGGAAAATCCTGATGGCTCCCTTTAGGCCACCGGCTCGTGTAAGAATGTAGTCAGGGCATGGTCATGGGCACAGCATGAAAGGGAAATGGTTTGGCACAGGGGAGGTTGTGGAAAGTCTTGCCCACACCTCCCCTCTCCATTACACAGCACCTGATCTGCTTCCCACCTCCTGGCACTGGATTCCCAGTTTTGGGGCTGACATTCTGCTTTCTAGTATAATTGCTTTGTTTCCCTGATGAATTTTAGAACTGCTTACACTTCAAGCAAGGTTTCCTTGTCTTAACGACCTTGTTCTTCCTTTGCCAAGTCAGCCCTGCTTGATGAGTCAAATGAGACAAAACAAGCTTTTCTTCCTCTCTTTCCCAGCAGATCAGTTTTTCTCCCTTTTCTTGCCTTCTTTTCCTGCATGTGGGATTAAATGACTTTTGGCACAGAATAGTGTGACACATGACACCGAGCATGTGAAAACCACAACCATCCAGACCCTCATGTGGTTGCAGTAGAAACTTCAGTTTAAGTCACCCAGGAATTACATGGGATCCAGCACAACTACTTTGCATAATAAAACCTATAAACATTAACTTAAAATTGCCTATCAGCACAAAAGTAACTCTGAGGAGCTTCTCCACTTCACAGCAGAAATTGGAAAGCATATTAAGCTGCTGTACTCTACAAAATCTAAAGCAAGTGCTCTAATACAAACTAGGGTACAAACAGCCTCTCACACTTAGTGCATTTGAAGGAAAAATAGAAATATTGCACACTGAGCCCTAAAGTGTGAGACAGTTCTCTGATATCACCACCTCAAAGTTTGTTGAGCCACTCATGTTGAACCACTTTTACTATTACTAAAAACCTTTTGAACGGATTCTTAGTTTTTCAATCTCTTGTTTCGTACAGAAAGCCTCTTAGTAGTAACATTCAAAAGCCATTGACGGAAGTTTCAGAAGAAATTTGGCAAGCATAAAAATTGTAGTCCCTTTATTGTCATTTGAAATGTGAGGTTAGTTTTTCATATGACTAGGTGAATCATAATAATTTTTAGTTTTAAATACATTCCTTTTATTCATACATTTTACCAAACATTTAGTGTAGCATAGCTTTTGGAGTTACGGATTGTTTTTTTCCAGTAGACCCCGTTTTTCAACTCCCTCTGCATAACAGAATTTCAAAGAAGTTTTTTGAACCTTTTTACATACAATTTTTACATAACGCAATCTATTTCCCTATTGATCATTTAATTCCCCTAAGTAATTCTTTGCTGCCTGCACCTGAGGTTAGACAGTCTGTAACTCCTTGTCATCTGTAATTTTAAAAATGCCTATATTTCTCAACGGTTACATTTAATATCAGATATTATCTTGTCCAGTATGCCATAAGTTTACTGAAGAGTTTCTCTTTGAACTAGAATCAGACTTTCTTATATATACATGAAAAGAAAGAATGGTATGGAAATAAAAGAATGAGAGGAAAATACCGCACAATGAGATCGCTCTGACCTTGGTCCTCTTGTGTATTCCCCAAAATTCCACCTCTTGGTACAAATGAGACCTCTGTCATAGTGCAGGACAGCAGAAAGATGCAAAGTTTCCATAAAAATATTTGTAAAATAACTTCTTGGAAGGAACTCCCAAATGTAATGCAGAAGTTGTCACAGGTGTTCTGTGGGAATACAAAAGCCTGTTATGATGTGATTAGTCACGTAACCTTACAAACATGCACTCTTTGGTACACAGCAATATGTAACTGTATGTTTATATTGTGTTCTGAATATTGCCATGCAGCATTTACAGTCTTTATAAAGGGAAAATGATTCTACAGGCTAAAGTATCTCTACCATACAGAGAAAACACTGTAGAAAATAAATCATTAAATTGACTTCATTGCTCTATGCATAAATGTAGTCTGCTTCCACATTTTTGGTTTGGTTTGCAGATGGGTATGGATACTTAATACTCAAGTCTTGTATGTTTCTGTGGCTGTTACAATGTGGGGATCTTGGTCATAAAGTGTTCATCTTATTCGAAACATCTGATTTAATTGTCAACTGATATGTCATCTATTTGAATGATTAACACAGCTTGAGAGAAAGGGGAGCATTCTTACCTGTCTTATTTCATATCAATTGTCATATAGCACTTCACACCAGTCTGGCAGTGGGATGGAGTACCATCAACAATCAACCGTTGGCTGATACACTTCTTCAAAATGCCAGTGAGTGCTGATCGATGCTTGAAGACGCTTGTTCCCTCTTACTAGTCTTTTCAGATATATAAGACCATTGTCAAGTTGCCTCTTGGTTTCTTTTTAAGATTTAAGGTTTTATTTAACAGCACATGAACCAAATCATAATTTGACTTGATTTCACTTCCATATGATTTCTGGATATGGTTTGCAATTTTGGACTGACTAACAAGAGCTCCACAGATGAAGCAGACAGCCTGAAGAGATGACTTCTGAAGAGATGACTTCTCATCTCTTCAGAAGACTTAACTCCTAGCTTCCAAAATCTCAAAATAAGAGGCTTCCAGCGTTTCATTGCCTTTAAAAAATGAGATACCACCATTGTGAAATACAACTTTAAATCACTGTAATTTCTCTTGTAGCCTCAGCTTCTCAAATCTGCTGATAAATTTCTGTTACATTTCCTTTGGGACTCCAGCACTGTAAGTACATACTTGCAGAAGTGTTAAACGCTGCTGATCTGACTACGGAATATTCAGATCTGCAGATTTTTCTTGATAGAGCCATGATTGTGGCCTAGTGTGAACTTTCACTGTTTCAAATGTATGTCAGTATTTTTAAGACAGTAAATAAGTCCCAACCGTGGTGCTATATCTGTGTAAGACCTCTCAGAAAAGGGCTGTTCTCCCTCAAGACATCTCCATACTCACCCAGGCATGGTTTCTCCCTAGATCACCTTTTATGTCCTATAACAAGCTCACATCTCCTTATTTGAGCATTGTCTTTAAGCTATTCTTTCACAAGTTATTTTTAACAACAAATGGGTGCCAAGTGTGATTCTTCCCCACTCTGGCTGCCATTCATGGGGACCAGTCTCCAATGTTTAAAATTATGTATGAACTTTAAATACGATATGTTCTTTTTATTTTAAAATCGCAGAATAAAATCATAGAATAGTGGACCTTTAAAGTCCAACCTCCCCTGCAATGAGGAGGGACATCTTCCAAAAGATCAGGTTGCTCAGACCCCTGTCCAACCTGACCTTGAAGACTTCCAGGGATGGGGCATCCACCACCTCTCTGGGCAACTTGTTCCAATGTTTCAACACCCTCATCATAACAAATTGCTTCCTTATATCTAGTCTAAATCTACCCTCTTGTCCTGTTACAACAGGCCCTGCTAAAAAGTTTCTCCCCATCTGTCCTGTAGACCCCCTTTATGTACTGGAAGGCCACTATAAGGTCTCCCTGAAGCCTTCTCTTCTCCAGGCTGAACACCCCCAGCTCTCTCAGCCTGTCTTCACAGGAGAGATGCTCCAGCCCTCTGACCATTTTCGTGGCCCCCAAGTCCTTCTTGGCAGGACTGCTCTCAATCCTGTCATCCCACAGCCTGTGTTGATGCTGGGGTTGCCCTGACCCTGGTGCAGGACCCTGCACTTGGCCTTGTTGAACCTCATGAGGTTCACACGGGCTCCCTTCTCGAGCTTGTCCTGGTCCCTCTGGATGACATTCCTGCCCCTCAGATGTGTCAACTGCACGACTCAGCTTGGTGTTGTCTGCAAATCTGCTGAGGGTGCCCTCGATCCCACTGTCTATGCCATTGCTGAAGATATTGAACAGTACTGGTTCCAATATGGACCCCTGAGGGACACCACTCGTCACCGATCTCCATCTGGACGTTGAGCCGTTGACCACGACCCTCTGGATACAACCATCCAACCATTTCCTCATCCACAGAACAGCCCACCTGTCAAATCCATATCCCTCCAATTTGGAGAGAAGGATGTTGTGGGGGACCCTGTCAAAGGCCTTACAGAACTTCAGATAGATGACATCCAGAGCTCCTCCCTTGTCCCCGGGTGTAATCACTCCATCGTAGAAGGCCACAGGGTTGGTCAGGCAGGACTTGCCCTTAGGGAAGCCGTGCTGGCTGTCTCGGATCATTTCCCACTGTGTGCCTTAGCACAAGATCTAGGAGGGTTTGTTCCATGATCTTGCCAGGCACAGAAGTGCAGCTGACAGGTCTTCCTCTTATTTTTCTTTTTTTTTTTTTTTTCTGAAATACACAGACATTATTACAATTTCTTTAAGAATGTTCCCACCATAGTAAAATAACTGTCACAATTCACAAATAAAAAATAATCTCTGCAAAACTGACATTTTAATTTGGCATTTCTGTATACCCATGGATTTTTTCTTAAATATCCAAGAAAGAAACATAGTGGTTGTTACTGCTTTTTTCCAGATCATTAAGGAATAAATTAAGTAAGATTTAAGCTAACAGTAGCAGTAAAAATTCTCTACAAGATTTACACCTCATCATAACCATGTACACTGGTATTTGTCTTTAACTCAGTCAAACAATTTGAAATTCCATATCTCTGAAAATGGGTACAGAATCCATCCTTGCTGCAAAGCAAAAGATAAACTTTATAATTAAAAATATCAAGTCTTTATAATGTTTTATTTGTTGATACAATTACTCCTGTAATGTGGAAATAGAATGCTGCATTCAGCTCTATACCTCTTTTTAGGACAAGGCAGAAAAGCCATTTAAATCTTTCATTTTATATAGATATGAAGTGAGAAAAGGAATTAGGAAGTCCTTTTTGTATAAAATATGCAGTTTAGTTTGGTATTCTGTGACTGAAGTTGTAGTAACTTGAACATGGTTCTCTGATTTATATGCAAATGACTCAAATTCATGTTCTAAAGCCTTAACAGTAGTATATCATTTAAATGTACCCATGGGATATACCACTGTCATTATACTGTCATCACAGAATACCATATTTTATGCAGTACTCTGAATCCTAAAAGGTAAGATGACCTCCATTAAAAATCTATTCTTGATTCTTGATATATTTTTGATTATAAGAAAACAGTTATTTAAATTTTTGGTGCCACATTCTTTCCCCTGAAAGTCAGGATCTTGGCAATAGAGACATTAAAGATGCACCAAAGACAGAAAAACTTTAGAATATTTCAGTCTGATTTATTTAAAACCAGCATTTACCCCTGTCGCCAAAGTTCTTCAAAAGCTTATTGCACTTTCTGAGGGTTTTTCTGAAATTATTTTTATCCTTTATGTGGGGAATTTTACTGTGCTTTTCCTTCCTTCCATATATACCTCTTGCATTTGGTGCACTTCTACTGAATACTTCTTTCCTTTGCAAATCTACACCACTACACATCACAAACTAATTAGTTACATCGCTGCAATCAGTCTATAGCACAGCTATTCCCTCTCATTATCTGTCAGTATTCTGCATGCTGTCATTGACTTGGGATAAAAGTTTTTGAAGAAATACAATTGTGTGTGAAAATGTGTGCACGTGTGCATGAACATGTAGGAAGTTCTTTTGTTCATAAACCAAGGCTTACATTAAAGACAGAGTAATTTTAAGAAAAACTTTTCAGATAAAATGTTAAAATGTTCTGTACACCTAAAAATATTCAGCATTTTCCTTGGAGCTGCAACTATTATATTGAGTAGATAGTTTGTCTGTTGCAAACTCAGCTGAAGTGCAATGCTAGATTTGATGTGCTCTCACTTCCAGACAGACTTATTAAAATACAGTAATTTGTTTCCAACAGAGGTAAAACAAAAATATAGTGCTGCTGTGAATGTTCTTAGTTATGTGAATTATGTGAATGTTCTTAATTTGCAGCAGCCTAATGAAGACTAACTGTTAGAATCTTTAAAATAGTTTTACACACATTTTTCACTTGACTATTTAATGCAAATAAGCTTGTTAAATTGACTTCCAAAGCTGACAAGGGAGGGTTCAAGTTATCATAACCAATTAAACAGAATAAAAGATTTGATTTTTTATTCTGTGTTGTACAACAGTTGTTTGTGTTCTTTAAAAAGAGACTGAGTCTCTCAACTTACTCATGCCTAGTCGTGTTCCTAGGTCAAGACAATATCCCAGTTTCCTACGTCTACTGATATCTTCTCATTGTTTTTTTGTTTGTTCAAATAACCTCACTCAAAACAACACCTGTTTTAGTAAGATTCAGTTTCATGCATAACCTTGACTTAATATTAAAGGATTCTTACCATTGTTTTAAAAGAAAATATCAGATAACAAAGTAAAGCATCCTAATTTCACTTTGCTGTGCCCCCTATATAGTCAAGCCTACTGCAAAGTGGATATAACGAATTGCTTTTCATTTTAGATAAAGGGCAAGCCAGCGTAAAGCTGTTCTCTCTTCTTGAAGATGTATAAAAAAAAATTACCCTAACTTAGATTTGAAAATGTAAACTTCCCCAAATAGCACTGATTAAATTATTGAGCCTTCTTGCCTAACATCAGCCTGTAAAATTTACATGCTCATGTCAGACCTAAAGCGTACACTTAAATATTAGAATCATAGAATTGCCTAGGTTGGAAGGGACCTTTCAGATCATCTATTCCAACCATCAACCTACCTCTGATAAAAACCATCACTATATTGCTCGAACAAGGGCTGCAGTCCTAATTTTGGGCTCCAAATACACTCCGACATTTTTAAATCCTGAGGTGTCTATATGGACCAACCTGTTTTTAGCCTACAGGTTTGTCATCATTACTTTTGGCAGAGAGACCTGCCCTTGCTCCATCTTCCCTTCCAGCTGGCTGGGCGCCCATCAGCTCCAATCCAGACCCACTGTGCTTCCAGCAGTTTCCTCAGGCACTCAGATCAGTGCTGGCAGTTTTCCACTTACCGCAGAGTCCAGGAGGAGCAAGCGCAGGTCAGTCTCTGAAGACCACACAGACACACGTAAGCCTCAGCAAAGGGCCATACTCCCAGTCTGGAAGAGAAAGAGAAATTAGGAAGAGAAAACTTCTGAGGATAACAGTGATCATCTGAGACTGAGTACCTATTGTCTGCCTTTGCCTGTGCAGGGATACACGTACACATTTTGCAATGGAACATGAACACTCAGTTTTGAAAGCAGCGCATCTTGTCCCTCTGGAATATGAAACACTTAAATATTTTGCTTGTTTTATTGTCAAGCTGTCAGGCGTGATGGGTAGAAGTATCTGCTGCAACCTATATTGTCGCACTTCACTAGTCAAGATGCATTCCTGAGGGGACCACCAAAGTGTACTTAAGAAGCGTTATAAATAATGGTGTTTAGTAGATTTCATCAAGAACCTCTTTAAAAGCAACACCACAGCATCTGTTAAAAAGCTTTCTGGGAATATCTAATACTTACAAGGCTATTTTGCTATTTATACTACTATTACACCTATGCAACCCCACTGCTTTTATTTTCAATTAAGTTATAACTGCATAAAATCCAAGAAAGCCAGAAGTTAAATCTATCCCTCAGTATACAGGCAGGAAAGACCTTAACCTTTCACTCAAGACATTGACTGGTGTATTCTGTCCTCAGCTACTGATGCATAATTAAAACAAACACTTAATAATGAATGGATAGTATTTCCTTGCCAAAATGCCAGAGTATCTTTAGTAAAATTGCACTGATAGTTGTGTCTCATCTGTTAAAGAAAAATGTCTTTATTTTATAATAGTCATTAAGAAGAAAAAAAAAAACAAGCAAAAACATACTGAAATGAAAAAAGAAAGCCACATCCTAATTCTGTTCCACAATAGACTGAAATAAAAGGAAGACTTTTATTCACAGTTTACAGTGTGGCATATTTGCTGGAATATAAACGCTGTATGGACGCAATGGTTATCCGTTTAAACTGCTTACTCCCTCCATCACTTTCAGATCATAGAATGTGTTGGGTTGGAAGGGACTTTTCAAGGCCATCTAGTCCAACCCCCCCGCAGTGAGCAGGGACATCTTCAACTAGATCAGGTTGCTCAGAGCCTCATCCAGCCTGGCCTGGAATGTCTCCAGGGATGGGGCCTCCACCACCTCGCTGGGCAACCAGATACAAGTAGGTGTATGACTCTTATATATGCTCGTGCCTGAAGTAGAAACCAATCATAATTTCATTAATTATAAAGATCTGCAACAGTAAAAAAGCCAATCTAACTCTGATTTAAACAAAACTAGAGGGCATGTATGCTCTGTCCTCCCCTTTGTCCATTTGAAGCTCATTAAGTGAAACCCCTGTCTCTAAAAGGAGGACTTGTGGTATTACTGATAATAAAGTCAGGGGCTCTGACACTACAAATAGGCGAGAGTATTGTGTGACACTTGAGAGTTGAAAATAAATAAAGAAAAGGCTCCACAGAACGTGCTTTCGCAGTTGTTTAGCATAACGACTGCACAGTACAGCCTGCTACTGCCGAACCAGCCACGAACCTTGGAGCAGTATGGATCCATTAGCTCCACGCTGTACCAACTAAATAGCTCTGCTTTTCAAAGTTTTTTCAGTAGGGCTAATTAGTCCCTACTCTTTACCTCCAAAGCAAGCCAGTGTGGTTCTCTCAGGCCACTGCAGTGTGGATCTCCTGGGAAGGAATACCAGTTGGGTGACCTTGTCCCATCTATCTCCAGTTGTAAAGGCTTTACACCGTCAGAGAGGCTGTATGCTTGGCCTCTACTTATGCCTTGCTTGCATGAAATTATTTGCAAATGACTCAAAATACAGAGCAATTTTCGGCAGCGAAGGAAAACTTTTGCAAGTTCGAAAATATCAGTATTTTTTCACCCACATCCACAGTTCTGCTTTATTGCATGCATCTTCTGTGCCCTGGAATAAAATGGGTCATGTAAATGAAACAATGTTGAAATAATGCTAATTCACAAACAATTTTCTAGCAACCCCTCACAGTCTATCAAACTTGTATAGCTTCATTATTGTTTTGTTGTGGGTTTGGGGTTTTTTTTAATTATTATTTTTTAAGTTTTTTTGGGGGTGGGGGAGACGTGTGAGTAATATCAAGAAAGTTTATTTTTTTCCAATCATAATTTATGAATACATCAATATTTTTTGACTTACGATCACATATTGCATTGTACAACCATTTCTTCACTAAAAGTAAGCACATATGCCCATGAAAGTAATACTCAATTTAGTGTTATCTTGTATAACGGAGCAGTTTAGCCAGTGAATTAAATCACAGAGCCAACTGATGGATTGGCGCATTATTTCAATTTAAACAATTTGTCAAACCCTAGAATTATCTTTGTTTTTCATATTTTATTCCAATTCATATCTTTTTAATATTTATTAGGTATTTAGTAGAGGTTGATATTAAAGACAAAAAATGATTACTTACAGCATAATTTTTTGGTTGGTAAGATCTCCTTTACTGCCACTAACAGATTATTGCATTATTTGGTTTTGAATGCATTCTCTGTCATCTCTTATCTGCTTTAAGATTGTCTCTCATTGAGCCTGACCTTGGTTGCAGTCAAGTGGCAAAAAATAAAGTGAAAAAGCTAGTGGAAGCAAGGGGAATAAACAAGGAAGAAAATAAATGAGAAAATTTCTTTTTTTCTTAAAAAAAAAATGGTGCACTATAATTTACAGCATCTATAAATGATCTTCCTGTAATTATTTACATCTCACCGCTGATCATCTAAATAATCTATAACCAAAGTCAGTTTTAACATGTAGCAAACCAATGTAAGGCTTTTGGTCATCAAATGTTTATTTTCCCCTTAAATATAAATTGCATGTTGCATGCCGGAAAAACACTTTACATTTGTTTATTTTTTTACTTCAAGCTGTCCTTGTTTTATTTAGCAAAGTGGTGTGACTTTAGTGGCACATTAGAAGGTTGGAAACAAAATTAAAACAGGAACATTCAACCTACTGATACTTTAACTTTGGTCTTAATCTAACTACACATCTCACGTCATTTTTAGTGGCATAAAAAGATAATTATGCTTATTTCTGAAATAGTTGCAACAGCACGCTGGATAATGGACTCAGGAGAAAGACAGAAACCGCAAGAACAAAAGCACTTAAAAAAAATGAGATATAAGGTAAAGAGACTTTGGCATCTGCCCTCTGGAAAAGAGGTCTCTTAGGTGAGTAGCCTCCCCAGGTGGCATGAAGGGATGTCAGCCGGTATGTCAGCCCACGGCAAAAGTGGACAAGTTAAATGGCAACTTACTCACCCAGAAAGCACTGAACCGGCCAGGTCCATGAATTCTTCTTCTCTCCAAGAGCTGAGCGCCTGGAGTGGACGTCAGGGAGGCATTCCCCACCCCGAGTAGAGGAACCATTGCCCTTACCCTGTGCTAGGAGGTAGCACCAACAGCATATTGCTGTTGTAGCTATTGAGCAACTGGAAACACCAGCCATATATCAGTCACTGAATTACAGCAATTCAGCTATCTGTAGGATTTACAGTGGTTTTACAAAAGGCACAGGGGAGTTTTATATTCACTATTAGTACATAAAGCTTTCAGATGCTTTACACACTTTACACATACGAAATGTATAGTTATTTTGGAGATAAAGGAAAAGAATGCGAGTGTCATTACAGAAAGCAAGCTTTTTCCTGTTTGTGGATTTTTTTTAAATATAAATAATTTAAATCTAACTGTATTTTTAAAATGGACTGAATCATTTTTAGAAAGAAGCAGTATATTACTGAAATGCAGCTGGTTTTCCATTTCTGTATGCACTTGTAGGTAACACAATACTTCAGTAACCTCAAAAATATACATTTCTCATCTACTTCATCACAAAGAATATCTGGAAAACTCTGGCAGGTTATCCAGTACACAAGCAATGAAGCAACAGGTATAAAACCAGCTGTGCAAGAGTATAAAATTCTCACGAATAACACCTGTAGTTGCATTAGGTACTACGTGCAAGTGTTTAATTTAACATTACCTACTTTGAAAACCAGAACACAGATTCATTTTCTCCACCCTGCTTTTTGGCAGTGTTTTATATTATTACCCTTCAAATCTCAAGGCAATCTACATGTGAAGCATTATATTCCTGACATGCAATTATTGTGCTATAACTATCAAAACAAGCTGTCTCTCTCTCTGTTGTAAGAATAATATGGAACTACACTCAGCATTTCCTACTGATAAAATAAAAAAGATTGCCATTACTGCATTCTGTCATTTCCAGACAGAACAAGTGCTACATTTTAGAAACTGCAGTTACTTGGTGCTTTATACACCACGTTATCAGCTTTAGTGGAACTCAGTGTTTGAATGTAAGTGGTAAAATATTACTACTGCTACCTTAACACAACAGCCCTGAGAAAATAAACTCCATTGACAGAAATTTTGTATTTCTGGACCCGAATTTACTCTCCTTAAGAAGAGAGCAAAACCCTACATTTAATTCAACAATGAATTTGCCCGAGTGCACTTCCAGCACGTGAATTTAGTTCAACAGGGAATACCAGTGCATAAAGTACATTAACACATGATAAAAAAATATTTATAATTATGTATAATACCCGACATCCATCTGTGAGAAAGATGAATGCACTCTAGAGCTATATGGAGAAAGATTAGTCATACAATATTGGAAATCAAATAAGCAGGGCCTGTAACAGTGTCTTGTTTAACCTAGTAAAACTCAAAATAAGAGGGGAATTAAAGGAGCAAGTCAAAAGAAACATTCATGCTTAGCCAACAGCATGAGCAGAAAAGTAAATGGAAATAAAATAAAAATTAATAAAAGACACTGGGAAATAGAAAAGTGAGTTGGTTTCTGATGCAGCTATTCAACAGAAATAATGAGAAAAACAAGCCAAAATAATGGCATTTTTCAACAAAGATGTTAAGCTAACCTTGATTTTATAGTGAGAAGGATGATGTAACATTGCTACCTGTATACCTGTGAGACTGGATGTTGCCACTAAGTTGTCCTTTTCAAGTTCTGTACCTATAATCTGAACTTCAACTTTGTATTTGCAAATTTATTTGTGAATTTTATGTATGGTAAAGGACACCAACCTTTAGCCATAACCTATCTTGCTGTAGTAGAGAGACTCACCTTTTCTGGTTTTAAAAGTATACGCTGAATCTCCAGATGTTTTCAGATGAAACACCTAGTCTTGAATAAATTCCTTGATGATTTGTAAGAGCATCCATTGTGTTCAGTCACGTAAGTTATCTTGTCCACTGCCTGTGATACTACATTGTTTCTGTGACAACTGCAGCAATTGCTTACCGAGGAAGAAAAAAAGTCCTTCGTGCACATTCATATGATTTGAATTCAGTTCAGTGATAAGCAGCAAGATCTCTGCACATATGAACAGAGGATTACCTCAGCTGCAGAACACAGTGGTATGTCTTTTACATCATTGATTATTTACCTGCATTCTGACACAATTAAATTTTAAGCATAACGTAACCGTAACTGAGATGCAAATTCAAAGAAAATATATGAAGTGTCCCAATTATAAATTAAAAACTTACATTTCATAGAAATAAATCTCCTTAAATATATTATGCAATGTAGGTAACCCTTTGACATTTGGCCATAAATGTTAGCTGCTTAATTCACTAGGTATATTGATATGTCAACACATAGAAAATACTAACATTTGTTTACAAGTTCACCTAGTGCCATTGTGTTAGGTTTTTGTTTTTGTTTTTTTTTTAACTCAACGTACAAACTGTATATTGGAAGACATACATGAAGACAGCATATTGCCATTTTTTTCCCCATACAAGCCTGCTTTGGCAAAATCCAGATTATCTAGAGCTGCAAAAAGCTGAATTTCAAAAGCTATTTTTAGTTGATTATATCCAGGTGTCTTGAACAGTTGTAGGTTTTGATTGAAATGGAATTTTGAGTGGCATTCTGAAAAATTAGGCTTCTTATTTAGATTCTCAAGTATGGATTTACTTTACAAGTGTCCATCTACTTATTTAATAAATTGAAGTTAAGCCCACAAAATTTATTTTAGGCCTACATAAATCACTATGCAAATCCACAGGCTTCCTCTAAAACTTAGGAAGCAAATATTTTTAAATTGCTAGACTATTTTTCCAGGCACTCAGAAGATTAAAATAATTTCTAGAGCAAATTTTAAGATGTAAAGAAAAGCATATGCTATAGGAATTTTTCAGATGGGAAAGGCGCTTAACCCTTGGACATCAAAGATTGCTCTCCTAACTCTTGAACTTTAAGATATTGTCTTTCCCCTTTCACTTTAGTTTTCATCTAAATATTCTCAGATTCTTTCTGTAGTTTTAAAATAGATAGCTCTTCATGGCTACTATATCTTGATTCCATCACAAAAGATATAAAATTCAACTATTATGATTATCATTATTGTCTAGCTACTCCAGTTTTGCATAGCTGGGTATCAGCACAAAGTCTGTAAGGTGAGAAACACCCACAAAACCTAAGGCATTAGTGTTGAAAGAGGAAATACAAGACTGGAGGCAGTTTATTAGGGAAAGGTCTCAAGGGTCTAATTAGGGAACAAGCCATAATTTAATTGATGACTTCTAACAAAAAGGTTTGAACACCAAATCAGTGATATTGTGCTACGAGCGGTAGCATAATATTTGTGAGTCATTACGATCACAGGGAGGGAATAAAATATGCAGAGAACACTGGATTGCTTTGAATAGCAGAGAAATAGAAATAAGATGAAATTCAATAACTTTGAAATAAGGTGCAAAGGAATTCCGTCAGCAGACACCATCTCATCAGATGAAAATGGCAAAGGAGAAAGAGATACATACATTAATTCTGTGAGTCGATTTGAGCTGTGACATTTATTTGGTCTTTGGCTTTGGTTTCACTACAAAGCAACTGTGTACAGGCAAAGAACAGCCAGTTTCAATGTTGTGACAGTAAAGTACAAAGGAACATTTATTACCTACAGAAAGGTTTTGATTATTAGTGCTGTTTCAGAGGGGATACAGGCTCCAGTAATTTTTCTCTAGTGCTAATTGAAGACCGCTGTGTCAGTCTTCTGTACCTTGTCAAGTCTGAGATTATGATTTGCAGCTTGCAAATTCCTCGAGATCGTTCCTCAAGAAAAATGTATGTGGTTATGCATTATATTTAATACCACTAAGAGACGTCACATTTGGTTTTCCTCTAAGAAATTATGTATGCTTCTTCCTTTTTCAGAGAATTTCTCTATCTGTATTTTCTAGTCATTTTTTGCAAATTTGACATAAATACATATATATTTTGGGTGGATAGTACTACGATTATAAACTTACAGTTGCAAGGTGATTCCCAGCTCATTAGGAACAGCATTTTTAATAGGATACAAAAAATGTTCGTGCTCCATTTAAAAGTTATTCAATTTCTTTGGTGATGTTACTCATATTCAGGGCTGTTTATTCAACTGCTCTGCTGTGGGGCTTGCAAATGTTCTGTTTCCAACTCATTTTCATCCTTCTTGACCAGACTGATACTGTCAAGACCAAAATCAAAAACAAACAAACAAAAAGTAGTAAAAGATATAATTTACCTCACAGATGGTTTAAGAGCTAAGCCTAAAGTGAAGACCAGTATTTTCTAGCATTGTTCTTGAACATAGGTGGGGAACTTGGCAAAACTGAGAATCCAGGCAAGGATTCAGACAAGTAATGCCACTTCATGAGTTACTTCTCATGATTTCACAGCAACGTATCAATTTATTGTGTAGTGCCTGTTTATTTGGGCCTGCTTTGCAGTGTCTACAGAGTATTCTTATGATTGCTAGAGTTAGGCCATCTTCTGGAACGCAGAGTAGAAAATTAATGCACCAAAACACCGTGCCTTAAGGCAATACTTTGGTGCATGTGTGAGCCACGTCATATAATGTTTATCAAGCAGAAGTTTTCAACTACATCATCATAGTGTGCTTGCACTTCATGTTTTCATTAAGAGAAGAGTTTCTTTAATAATTTTGTGCCTACTGACTATGCAGTTCTTTAGCTTTCTGAATGTTTAAGAAAATATGATTTCATTAAAATACTAAAACTAAATATAAAACATCTAGGAGAAAACCATTAAGGTTTAGGTATTGAAAAACAAATAAATAATAGAATTATGGTAGGACTTAACTACCTAAGATAGTCAGCCCAGAATAGTATTTTACCTTTTCAATAACGAAAACAACACAATCTTCATGTAGATGTACTGTTGCCAGGAAGATGATGCAACAACTGTGTTTCGGACTGAAGTTCTCTAACTCTTCGGCTAGCTACCATTTTGGGTGCCCGACAGCTCATTGTAGTAGATGCACTCTGAATGTATTTGAAGAACTGAAACAACGGGACAACTCAACAGCAGAGGATTCATTAAAAAAAACCAAAAAAACAAAAAAACAAAAAAACCACACAACCTCAAAATACCCCAAACATAAAAACTTTATTGTTATCAATGTGGTGTTCCATTTTTCGTGTAGATTAAATCATTTTGGGATTTATTTACAAATATTCTGGAACACGCAGATAAAAAGCATCCAGAACTTTTCTGTCTTGGGTAGACACCCTAATCACTATAGAATTAATCTGTTGTCTCTCCTGTCACTTATCAGCAAGAAGGGAACCTGATTTTTTTTTTTTTTTGGGGGGGGGGGGGGGGGCGGGGAAGGGG